>CM040757.1:28468289-28500789 GCA_022829145.1 Albula goreensis
ATCCACTGAAGGATCGGTCATACCCACAGCCAGTTTCATCTAATCGTTTTCCGCAGACTGGCTGTGTCATATCGTCCATATGTTTTTATTTTTCATTTTCTGTGTCATCTTCTATTCATGCATGTATCCAAACATACATGAGTTCATTGCTGTGCTTGCCAAAACAGCCACTTAAGTGGACAGCTTAACCTAGAGACACGTTTACATCGTACTCCTTTACTCCGTCACTCATCTTGACCACAAAGGTTTGTGTGGAAGTGATCATTTAGGCTCTGCGGTCGTTTTGCCGAGCTGCCTGGAATGTTTAAACCTCACACAGTCGGCTCAGTGTGGAAACTCGACGAGGAACACGCCGAGATGCGTATCAGATCCTTCTGATCAGACGAGTGTTCGCCCGCCGTTTCCATCCCCCCTCACATTAAACGGAGAAAAAAGGCTGTGCATATTTTCAGACAGCAAAATAAATTCAGCAACGCTTCATTTTCTATATTTCTGGGCCGTGCTTTGTATTGATTATGTAAAAAGGTTTTAATTCATCTGAACATGAATGGTTATTGATTTAGTATTTAAAAAGTATAATTACTCTGCTGCTCCTCCGTAAGGGTTCATTTTCCCCTCTGACAGGTCATATTAATCAGGGTTAAGTCAGATAAGTATAATTTAAGGAGGCTGAGAGAAAAATCAGATTAGAAATAAAACACATTTATGTCGTACTCACAGATCAATAGTATTCAAACTGTTTAATTTGACCACTGAATTCTTGTTGCCTTCACTTAATCAAACACAAAAATCTATTTTCACTCTCTGGTTAAACTTATTTAGTTCTGCTTACAAAGGGCTGCATGGCTCATAGCCAAAGAAATAAAGATTGTGACTTCTCGGGATTTTTCTTCATATCAAATTAGTCAAGATGAATTCACTATTGATACTGCCAACTGGCCTTATTACACAATGCATCTTTAAGGGGGAATCGGAATTATAATTTAATTTACCTTTGGATTTCAAATTCCATTTCATTCTGGGGCAGAGTTTTGATGTATAATATACTTGTCAGCCCCACTAGATACAAGATATGGCAGTGACCTAAATTAAAGATCAATTGATTTTACCGTACAAAACAGCTTCATCATGGAGTAGTGCATGTAATGAAAAGGAAAACCACCAGTGCTCTGCTCCACACAGGATTAGCATTTACTGCTCCCCCACCCTCCCCACGCTACACCCCTCCCTACCAGATAAGGGTAAATTACAAACTGATACCAGGTAATAACACTGATAATAATAATAATAATAATAATAATAATAATAATAACACATCTCATTTATAGAGCACTTCTCATAGAGCTGCAGTGTTAAAGTGCATCACAGTGGGGCAGAGAAGCAGAGGCCGTGGGAGTGACTGTTCAAGTCCTGGCTCTAGGCACTGCTGGATGCTCTCCAGGCTGTAGTTAATTGTCGAGCCCGGTCTGGTCTGAATGGCCTGTTCTAATCATTATTTTATTTTTTTTCGGTCTTACAGCCGCTCCCTGTCGTCGCCGGTCCGTCGGCGCCCTCTTACCTGGCAGCTTGGTCTTGGTGATCTTGCCGCAGGGCTTGGTGGCGCTGACGGTGGAGGGGCAGGTAGCGTCCATCAGCGCTTTCTTCAGCACCCCTGTGCGGTTCTTCTTTCCCGTCGCCATGTCGCACTCCCCCCACGCCTGGAAGTCATACTTGCACTCTCCTGTGGGGGAGACAGAGATTGGAGGCCTGGCGCTGCTGATATACCCTTGGGCGAGGTGTCTGAGGTGAGCCTCCTCAGCTAATGCAGAACATTAAGCTGCTGGGCTGGATAATCTGTGCAATATGAGCGGGAAGCTGTCCTGATTAAAGGTCCATATTCAAAAGGTTCAGTTTCAAAGGTATTCCACCGCAGGAACCCAGAACTGTGGGTGAGGGCCGCACTCTAATGCCATGAAATATTAAATATCATGATTAATAAAGGATGTACTGCCTTTTGTTTTACTCCGTCTGTGACACCAATACAAAAGAGCTGGAGCAGCAGCCGTGAGATCAGTGCCCAGCACTTCATTCAGCACGCATCTTTCACAGGGCATGCTGGGAACTCCTGATTGTTGTTTCTCTCTCTCTCTCTCTCTCCCTCTCTCTCTCTCTCTCTGTTTTTGCATTTCCTTTTTCTCTCACTCCCCTGCTCACTAAAGACCGAGAAACACCTGTTTCCCAGGTGATATGGACCCTTCCGCCAGGACCGGTGTAACTGAGAGCGTAATTTCAATTTTATTTTCACGTTTCTCCTGCCTGTCACACGTCCGCTCTCTCTCCCCCGAGGGTTCCCCAGGCCCCCTGAACCTCTCCCTCCTCTGCCCCTGCTGTCATTCTGTAAGGCGTAGATCTGTGTTTGTCAGTCCTCCGCTGCCTCCCCGGCTGCTCTTTTGTTCCTATGTTAGGCGGTCACCTCTCTCTGTTATCTCATGGTGTGTTTTTTAAAGGGTTCGGCTATGCACATGCTGACCCAGTCACATTATAGATTTAACCAGAGGATAGACATGTAAAATCAGACACTCCCCAACACACACACACACACACACATACATACACATACACACACACACACACACACATACATACACATACACACACACACACATACATACACACACACACACACATACACACATACACACACACACACACACATACATACACATACACACATACACATACATATACATACACACATACACACACATACACACACACACACACACATACACACACATACACACACACACAGAAATGCACATCAGGGAAAGACAAACTCAGTGTCACGGCACATCACTTGGTCTCCTCTCTCCCAGGGATTCAAATATGGGATCAGAAGTAAAATCCTTTATTTATATCCATTTCTAAATCACACATCTCTATTATGTTTTTAAGAGATGCAGACAGAGCCCTTTTTGAGGCAAAATGGTGGTCATGACACTGGACCGAATGGGCCTTCCAGGTCAGTACGGCGCTCTCACCTCCAAACTGCTTCTTCCAGTTGCAGGGGATCTTGCAGCGCTGGGTCTTGATAGTCTGCTTGCAGTCGGTGCCGCCCCGCGTGCCCTCCCGTGTACCCAGACCACAGTCCCCAACGTTGGCCACGCATACGCTCCACTGCCACTCCCCACAGTCCGACTTCCGCTCCTTCTTCCCTGCGAGGCGCACACAGACCATCGCACCGTCCTCATCGCTTTCACTCACATTCTCACTTTATACGAAAAGTCATCGTCCATGGGTCTTAAAATATATGCTTCCATTGTTTCTCAAGTCTATTCTTCAGCTAAGTGACATACAAAATATATCTCAACGAACATTTATCACACCAAAATAGCCACACTGCTGCTTAGACGAGGGTTGTCTATACATCATATAGATCAGTTTATATAGCCTGTTTCAATATAACTGTAAAATGCTTTGTCCAATACTCAAGCAGGGATTTTTTGTTCTTCTTGGGTCACTAAATTTGTCAAAGCAATATATGTGAAAAATATCTATGTAATACAATTATATATATTTTATTATGTTATAGTATTATTTCATTAACTTACATCATTATAACATATATAATAATGTAATACAATACATATATGTAATTATGAATATATATATATATATGTATAAATGTATATATAAATATTGTACTTAGCTTTAGTCGGGCTATCACGCAATACGCCATTTATCCGAGTTGATATTTTTCCATATTTTATGTATGGATTTGAGTTATGTGTGGTCTTAAATATTTAATGACCATTCTCTATGCAAACCATTGCATTCTGGGAGCAAGGCGACCCATCGGCGACCTCTCACCTTGTTTCTCGGTTTTTCCCCCTTCCCCGGCGGCTGCCGTCAGGACCAGGGCGGCCATCACTGCCACCATGCAGGGCTGCAGGCTGAGCATTCTGGGACGGAGGAAGGCCACAGATACACATCGTCATCAATAAACGCCGCCAGCATGGGCCGGCGCCGACAAACACTGTCAAAGGGAAACGGGCAGCCGAGCGGCGTCTGAACACAAGTCGTCCCCATGAGCAGAAAGCGTGATCCACACCCTGTGAGGGTGGGTGTGGCTTTCAGATATGACCGACTGCATTATTATTATTATTTTTTTAAAGATGGGGGGTTTGTTTGTCACAGACCTTCCCACAACCCCACAGCATGGCTTTCCATAGCATATGGATGCAGCCTGACTTTCCCTGCAGGGGCAGGAGAAAGGGGTGCTGTGATAACTCCTGACACTGCTCTGAGCCTGGGGCGCCCGGCTGAAAGATTGACGAGCTACCGGTCGGGGAGGAGGCAGCTCCCGAACCGTGGGCAGAGGATCTCAGCTGTGAGTGACACCTTTTTTCCCCAGCTCTCTCCCCAGCAGACCGACGGAAAGGAGGCACCACACGCTTTTAATGGCTGGCAGTGCTGTGGGCTTCGGGGGGACGACATTAGCATACCTTCCCCCGCTTCGGAGATATCCAAAAGGAAGGCAGAGCGTGCCGGAGAGTGGAGCAGCGTGAGGCTTAAGCAATTATGAAGCACCTCGCTACCCAAATGCTCCACTGTGCCCGAATTACTGCGAAGGTGCAGCCTGCCGGGGAATTCATTTCCCTTCGTCTTTTTTAATTAATCATGAACCGTTGCTTCCCGCCCCAACACATTTCACTCCCCGCGTTCGGTGTGCGAGGGGGAACCTTTACGTTCGCTAATTTGCATGCCATCGATGAGCGGGATATATACGGGACTGAAGACGGGCAATGAAACTCACGAGGGTATTCAACCTCATCATTCATGCATAATTATTAACAGCTCATGTATGCCGTGATTTTCTTCATATCTGCACTTATGCATGTACTCATAATGAGAATATCAACGCACAAAGTTGAGAGGAAGCTATCAGAGTTTCCCTTTGATGACCAACCAAACTTAATAAAAAAAATGTAAAAAAACACACACCAACTCTGTTGACCTTCATGCACAGAGGCGGTTTTTAAATGTCAAATCCATTACAAGAGCTAAAATGCCAATTTAATCATGCACATATGTAGTGTTTACCCTCAGCGCTGTCAGCTCAGTGATAGACTTCAACAGCAGTGTTCCACTATGTCCTGTCAAAGTTACTCTCAAACTTAAGAATAAGACTATAAGCTTCAGTGCAGCTGCTGGTGCACTAAAACATGGTACATCCACTCTAGCACAACTTACTTGCCCAAGTAGCGTAAGGATTATGGTAAGATACTCCCTGTTCTAAGGAGCAGCACTGAGACCCTGTGTCTATCTGCTTTCTGGGGAGTCATTCAATCATTCATGAGCATTTAACTAGTGTATAAGCTGGAGCTGCAGAGCAGTAAGGACCGAAGGAATACAGCTAGGCCTTATTGTGTCTGTGCAGGATGTCAATGCCAGCATCACTAGAACAGACTTTGCTGAAGGGCAAAAAGACTTCCTCTACCCTGGATCTCAAAGGAACCTGGCGGTGTGTTTAAACTCCGCCAACTTTGTCTTCCGATTGATTCGGTTTATCAGGTATTCTGTGTGAGTCCGTTTTTTTGTACATCTTCAAATCCAGTTTGGCTTTAGCCGTATGTCATTGTGCATGACAGTGTTTTCAGCAAGCAGAGAGCTCCAGTTTCATCACTGCTTCCATTGTTGCTGTCATTCTGGGGCAGGGAGGGAGAGAGAGAAGGAGGGAAGGAGGGACGGGAGGGAGGAAAGGGGGATAGATATTGGAAAGCTCTGGCAGACTCCTGCACTCAAAAGATTTCAAATCCTTCTATGGAAGTCTCCTTGTGTTCTAAAATACTTTTGATGCGAGAAGGAGAGAGACGGATTAAATAAGTTATAAGTGCTTTTCACTTATACACCACGCAATTCCCTCAAAACTACCAGCTGAAAGATTTTGCCGTGTAAACTATTCCTTTAATATAAATACAGTAGAACATCAGACATACCAACACTCCAGGAACAAGGTGTTTCGTAACTGCAAAAGTTATTTAACTCTAACTGAAACAAAACATTACACAAATCTGAATTTTTTATTGATTGAAATTCATTTTTGTATTTATCTGCAATCAAACCAGTCACAGAGCTTTCTCTCGACTAAC
This sequence comes from Albula goreensis, assembly GCA_022829145.1. Lineage (NCBI taxonomy): Eukaryota > Metazoa > Chordata > Actinopteri > Albuliformes > Albulidae > Albula > Albula goreensis. Next base: position 28,474,421 of record CM040757.1, read on the forward strand.
ATCGATGCACCTAAAAGTACTCACTTTAATGTTATTATCAGTGATAAACTAGGAAAAGTGCAAGATAGAAGGATACACAAGCAAGATTGCCCAGGAGCCCTGAAGCTGGGGGTTTGAAACCTGGTCTCGCCAGAATGGTTTATTTCGAAATGATCTAAATTGCATATCGTAAAACATTATGAACAATTAGCAAGCTAGGTGACAATATCAGGCTCAATACACAAAAACGTAAAAAGGAAAAGTGAAAAACAAACACGCCAATAATTATAATTCAGCCACAGTTTCAAACGCAACAGTGTATTCTGAGGTGCTCTGAATCTTCGTACGTGAAGCCCTCATGGGACTTCACGTTCTGTCTCCAAATTCCTATCTGTAGTTCCCGTCCTGGTCACATGGCCTTCAGCAGATAAGAGGTTATTGAGCTCCAGTGAACCTATTCCTCTGTCTTCCTCAGGAGAGTTAGTTAATAATGGGGTGAAGGGAAGTAAGAGCCAGAAAGAATTTGCCCAAAATACCACTTCTTCATTGATTTGTGGAGATGGATTGGAAAGGTGAGGTGGGGGAGGGGGGGGACCTAGAGAGGGTGTTCATTGGCTGATCAATGGATTTTTAGGCACCCGCAGGTCAACCCTGAGGACTGTGTGCCCCTCCTGTCCAAAAAAGTACCTGGTGATCTCCCCCAGCCCAGTCGCCCTGTCTCCCTGCCCTTATGATCCACGTCTACCACTGTGGACACCAGTTCCCTCCGTTACCTCAGCATTCCAGACCGCGTTAACCGAAAAGATGAAAGGAAGGGAAGAACAGTCATTCAGGTGGGGATTCACACGCACACGCAGGTGTCAATACCTGCCGTCCCACAAATAAATGACCTGAGGAGCCATTGAGTCCTTTTAAAGAATTAGGCATGCTTACACACTAAAATTAAATCCGCAAAAAGGGGGAAATTAAATTATAAATGCACAAGAATAAGTTGAATATTATTTTTCCTCATGTATGTCGAAATCCTTTAGTAGATGGAGTGGTTGTCAATGTTTTCCTCTTCCATTTAACATGTAAAGGTTTTTTCAAAAGTATACTTGGACATGTGGAGCTGGTAATAGTATGATCTGCTCATTAATATTGGAATGTGCTGCATTTTCATACCTAAGGGAAAGAAGGGGAACTAATAACAAACTCTGCCCTGGAGCAAATCCAGAAAAGCAGCATGGGCAGAATTAACATGCATACAGTAGATTGTGAATGAGATACACCTAATGTTACATTGTTTGGCATTGAATTAATCAGTGTGTTTTTGCACCTGAGGTTGTCTCTTTAATATCAAGACAGCATTCATCCAAATCTGATCTGGAGAACATTCTCTCTGCTGGAAAGTTCTTTAAAAGCAGCCATTATACATTTTGGCAAAGGGATGGTGTTTTATCTCAGTTGGATGTTTCAGGGTTTACACAGTAGAGAGTGATTGCAGTGAAACACTGAGATCAGTCAATCAATCAATCAATCAATCAATCAATCAATGCACCTGAAAAGTATGGCTCATATTCTCATCCTGCAGGGATCCGTTGTTCTAGCGCACACCTGTCACAGACGAGATGCTCAGTCTTTCAGGAAAAAGCTGTTTGTGTTTAAGCCATTGTTGAGGCTGACTCACAGAGCTGAAAACACAGAGCTGGCCGTTTAAAGCTGATAACTCAGAGGGATGTTGTCATTTTGTTTTTGTAGGCGCACATTTGAAATTCATCGCCGGTAATTGTTTCAGACCTGGCAAGGGGTAACGTACAATGTTGGAAAAGGTGAGATTTAAAAAGAAGAATCTGCCTCTGGAACTAATATATGTGTGCTCAAACGTGTTTTAACACAAATTATATCATCCATTTACAATACTTTTTAAATTGATAGTGCATGTCTGACAAGAGGAGACACTTTCACATGTTATCCAACTTCCCTTATTATTTTGCCATCATCCCAGTAATTTATCTAACAATTTTTTTTTTTAATTTGTATGTTTATACTGAATAAAGTGGAAATAGCAGTGTGGACTTGCAGCATTAAGATCATTAATGCTATCAATAATTATAATCATCATATTTCCATCTGCTTCTCGTAATTAACACTGGGAGACAACACTGCGTATGGACATTTCATTTTGTTTACCTAAGCATCATGTATAAGTAATGTTTTGGATCAGCAAGGTATGTATTATGCCACATCTGAGTATCATTCACTGAATAATTAATCTCTATCTCAAGATTGGATTAAACAATAAATGGTTTTGATTGGTTGTGATGACTGATGAAATAATCAATATTGATCTGAGACCTCTGGAATGTGATCATTCTCATCATTTGACTTCCTGTTCAGTGAGTGTCTTCCTCTGTGCGCTTTTCTTGTGCCATGGGCATATGAATGTGTAATCTGCCTTTGTGAAATCAGCCACCATTTTGGCTCCAATAATGATTCATGCACAACGGCTCCCAACAGCTCCACACTGCTTCTCAGTGCGCTCCGTGGACATCCGTTCCTCAGGTGACAGACCTGTCCACCACGACCGTGTTTCTGCTTCCAAGACTCTATCCAGTGTGTGCTTTTGAAGTATGGGAATATCATCCAGGAACGCATAACAAGGAGGAACATCGATATGTTTATGCATACGCATACTGAGACACTGTTAGTGTTCCTCGCCTGAGGTGCTGACCCTTGTCTGGATGCATGAGTGATGGCGAGATGGGAGGGGAGACGGTGATCATCTATCTCTCACTGATCATCTATCCGTCTCTCCAGCCTCCCAGATTATAGAGAATTCCCAACCACTCCATCACTGACAGGAGAAACTTTCTCAATGCGACAAACGCACAGACGGGGACACCAGCTCTGCGCGCTGCCATAAGGAGCGTATCACAAGCGCCAATTCTCTATTAACTCCATGTCTCTTTCTTTTTTTTTTTTTTTGGTTTTGAAGGTAATCTACAAATAAATAATGCCTTTGTGGTGCAATGAGCCTGAAGGGGAGAGAATACATACAGTATGTCCTGAGTTATGTCTACATGACCTTGTGTTTACACGACACTCTGATAACCACTGAGTGAACCTGACACAAAACCACGGAAGGACAAAAGGACTCTTAAACTTTAAACATCTGAAAGTACTGGACATGACTGTATGTCTAAAAATGCTTCACACATTGGTATTGAGATGTTTCATGCCTTTCAGCGCTCATCCCAAAGAGATAAGCAAATAAGCCATTATTCATTTAATATTTGGCTGGCTGAAGCTGATTGGCTGGGTGGTGAGGGGGAGGGTCTACGTTTCTGAGGTGCGATCTCTCAGAATTCTCAGTTCAGTGCGTCCTGAGCAGGAAGTCTCTTTGCCGAGAGGAAGAAAGAGTGAGGTAGAGAGTGCAATGAGTAACACATGAGGTAATGGTGCTGCGGACGCAACTGGCGCGTTAAATAACAAAAGCACGATAACAGTGAAGATAAACAGAGACTGCGTGCATCTCAGCTGAAAGGACAGAAAATAAACATTAAATTATGCTCTGCTGCCTCCATTACTTTCCACAAATTGCACAGCGAAGCCAAACAGACGCCCACCTCCTAATCTAAAACCTCACATTTCCACACATCTCCGATATCACAAGGCATGCAAATATATTACAGTACGTAGAGTGGTGATGATGCATATGAAAGTAAAATAATATCAGTCATGATAGGAGGAATATTTATATTGACTTTACAATAACACAACGCCCTCACTCCCAAGATTCTCCGTACATTCTTAGAAAAAAAGTGCTTTCTTGCACCTTTAAAGGTTCTTCATTAGTCCTTTAAAGGTTTATACAGATATTTTAAAGGGTTCTTTATATAACCCTCAGAATAAGGATCTACAGAGAACCTGTGAGTGAAACCCATATCACAGAAGAACATTTAAGGGTTCCCCAGCACGGCACGCGAAGAACCCTTTAGGAACCTTTTTTTCCATGATTCAGTAATGTCCAGTTTGGGGCATATTTGAAGTAAAGATCCCATAACTACGAGAGTCTAAACATGACAAAAAATTTACATTTTACATTTTTTTTTTTACATTTTACATAGTGAAGTAATGACCTTAGGAGAATAAACGAGTAATGTTTTCGAATTGAACCAAGGTATGCATTTACCCAAATGTGAGCCAGCTCTCGTCTGTTTAGTGCCCTGAGAATGAGGAGCTGTTTGAAATGAAACCATAAGATGCTGATTGTCACATAGTGCTTGCAGCACAGAGAGAGCTATCACACAGGACTGTGTCTGACCGCGCTGTGTTCATCGTTTTCCCTATAAGGGATTCGTCATCTTGGTATGGCGAACACGTTTTGAGTGGCAGTAACTGTGAATTGGTCTTTTTTTGTCATTTCCCTGGAATCCGAATGTATTTTTCCGAGCGGCTGGCCGCCGCAGGTCAGCGCTAAGTGAGTGAGGCAGCCGCCAGTTCAGGCATTAACTGTTTTTTTTTTTTTTTTTCTTCCCAGAGAAACTGAAGTCAGTCATGGTCCTAAACTGCTCTTCTGAGACATAAACGGGTCTCTGGAGTGATGGCACGTTAGTGTGGTGGGGGTGGGGGTGGGCTTTGGGGGGGTCAGAGGGTCAGCCATTTTCTCTGAGCACAGCGCTAAGGTCCCCACCTGCTCTCATCATGGGCAGTGATAAATGAGGCTCCTCGGATTTAACCCTCTCCTCGGAGTCTAAGCTGTGAGACGATGCTGCACATTTAGGCTCAATACAGGGGGCGCCGCTCACTAACGCAAGCTCTGCCTCACCTCACACCACTGAACATCCTTACCCACTGCCAGCCCGAACTTAAAACGGCCAGAGATTAAGGTACGGTGAGCACTAGGATGGAAATCTTCAAAGAGGGCGTCAAAAAGAAAAGCCTGATTCGTTATAATGTTGTGAAGCATCTTGCAGGCAGAGTCACGATTATGTCACCAGTCAGTAACCAGTACCAAAGGTAACCAGGGCTCTGTTCTGTATTAGGTGCTGTCACTAACCAAGCTAGCACTTTTTGGCTGCCAGAAGACTCTCAGAACATTAAGGAAATGTTCCCAGAGAATGCTTGTCCAATATGTTTGATGTTTCAGAGCGATCTTTACCAAGAGTGGTCCCTCCTGACCTTGGGGGAACTTGTTTGGAACAATTTCACTTTCATAGAATATTTATGAAATGGTCATATTACACCTTTAATAATATTAACCTAAAATTCTCCCAATATTTTTGGGACGTTCTGTGTTTGCTGAGAAAGATTCCATGCCACATTTTGAAATCGAAGGAGTGTTAACCTCAGTGCCTTATATTACCTTCCTTAATGCCACAGTCACCTTTCCACAAAAATTGTCTCTCGACTTTTTGCTCCTAATCTTCCGTTTGATGTAATAGCCTTTACTGTCCTTACCCTGTGATCCCTCTGGTTGTTACTGTGAAAAAGAACTGTGTTCTCAATGGCCCTCCCTGGTAAAATAAAGATAAATTAATGAATCTGTTTTGTTACAGTAAATGCCAGTGGTTAGGGACCAGGCAATGGTGTGACATGGCAAGGGAATTACAAATGCACCCTACAGGTGTCAAAAGAGATTTTCAGGGCAAAAGTTTGTTTATGTTTCTATCTTCACCAAAAAAATATATAATATAAGAAATGTTCTTTTGTTTGTTGTCCCCTCACAATCCCTGTGATAAAACCCTCTCACAGCATTTGGGTGCATCCTGGCAGGTTGGCACATAGCTCCAGCATTCATGGCTCATTAGGGCAGAATGCCGAACGGCGCGATGCCACCTAGCAATTAGTGTTCGGTGTTTTTAACTTTTCCTCTACACCAGCCTGTCTGCAGCTTTTACCAGAAAAACAACAATAATAATAAAAAACACATTTTCCTAAAAACCAAAAGCAGAAATGAGTTCTCACTGAAAACACACTGCAGCTCTACGGACAGATCCTCAGTGTGGGTGATGTCACTGATGTATCCTCCGTTTCCGTGGAGATCGCTCGCTCTCTCTCCCCGCGTTTTTATCTGAGATCTGCCGCTGCCTGATGGTGATGGTGTGGAAGCCCTGGCTGAATTACCTGCGGAGCCCTGGGGCTCATGGAAAAACTTCATCTCTCTCTCCATTCCTCCCTCGCTCCATCTCTCCCTCTTACACTCCCCTTGATGTGGCAGATAGCTGCTTTTGGTTCAATTAGATTCTCCGTCTCTGATCCACCTCCGGCCCGTCAGCCACAGGAAGCTGGGCCACGGGGTGGAACCCGCATGTCGCCTGTGTCTCTGTCATCTTCTCTTTTTCTCTCTATAACCTCTTTCTCCCTCTCTCTCTCTCTCTCTCTCTCTCTCTATTTCTCTCTCTCCCCCCGCGCTCTCTCTCTTCCTCACGCATACTTGCTCTTTCTCCTCTGCTCTCTCTCCCTTTCATACCACTTCCTTCCACTTTCAAAAGCGTCCAATTTACACAAGTCTCCTTTAAAATGAATGAGCTCTTTTTTTTGTTTGGCGGCGAAGGCTGAAGCACCTTGGGACACTTGTTCATTAAATGTGTTGAGGCTTTTCTTCATGCAGTGCAGTCGGTTTTGTGTGACATTAATTCAAGCATCTCCTCTCCTCTCTCTCTCTCTCTTTCTCTCTCTCTCTCGTCTTTTTAGAATGAAAACAGAAGGATATCCAGCTTCATGGCTGCAGTCTGTCCACTGTACGCTTCATGCTCAAACTCTCATTTTCCCACAGCCATGCACGCTATGGTTGTGTCTTTCTACAGCTCCACTGTTATGAGGTCTGTTTAGCAAGATTCTGCCTGCATTTTCATTCTCAAAGAGTGCAGCAAAATGCAAGAATGTGACATGCTTATGGGAAACAAAGGAGGCTTATGTGTCATGGCATCTTGCTGTGTGTCACCAGTGTAACCATGACTGCCCTCATTCTCCTGTAGTCCAGCCATGACTACAGGGCACTAAAACAACCAGCTCAAAACGCCGATGGCATCAGCATGCTGACCTAGCCCACTTCCCAAACCCTGGGATTTAGGCGGCTTGCATAGCTGGTTCCCTCAAAGTGCAAAGTGGCATGTGAATGCGCAACTGCAGTTTTGTTATTCCTTCTTTTTTATCGTCATTTTTTTTTTGTTTTTCTTATTTGTCTTTCTATTGTCTATGCATCCTTGGGTTTTTGGAGACGGATCTGTGTGTGGGCTGTCTGCTGGCACACACAGCCCTGGACATGTGGGTGTTTTAGGGGGATTTTCAGGGCTCGGAAACCGGGAGCGAGTACGGAGGATGCCATGCCTGGTCACGAAGGCTCATTAATGTTGTCAGTCGCGCTGATTAGCCCCGATTCCCCACTGCCAAAATCTCTCTCCTCATTCCCTTAATAGGAAATGCCAGTCAGGGCCTGTGCAACCTACGCGTGAGGCCGCTGTCAAAAAAAAGAGAGAAAAAAATGTCACACTCCCTTCATCACACACACAATAACCCAACAGACTGAGCCCAGCAACCCATGTGAGCTAATGAATGCAATGACGTGCCTCCCCTAGCTACCAAACCCCCCCATACCCCCCCACCGCACCCCAGTCCAATGTGTGCCAAACGCTGATAAACAAAGGCTTGACGGGTCCTTACACTGTATTTAGATCCACATGCAGTTGGACAAGATGCACTGTGACCTGTCAAGGGAGAAGCTGGCTCTTGACAGGTGAAGCTGTCAGCTGCGAAACAGAGCCATATTCACGCCAGTTTTTACAGGCAGTAAGTCCAGGGAAATTCCAGCAAATAAAAACCCCAGGATTTGAAGTGATGTACATGTATTTTTTTTTTAAACCACTGTTTCCTCATTTTTTTTTACACTTCATTTTGGAATCGCAAACTATGCTACTTGAAAACAGTGGTGTAGCCAGAGCATGAGCTGTCCAACACGCCCACCTGTGATCCACGCTAAAGGTGAGCTGTAACGACCAGGTGGGACATAACACCAATTAAGAAGTGTGTCTCCATCAGCAGCATGCCCTGCTGGTTCCTGGCACCCCTTTGAGTAGATCTAGTTTAGTAGCAACCCTTCGGAGCCCAAGTCAACTGCTCCCCACTCTACTCTACAGCCAACTGTGCCCGATGTGTTTGCTGTCTCCCCTACTTGCTAAATCTTGGTTGGCCATTGTCTACTAACTTTTATCTGCAGAGCCAATCAGAGGACCGAGGGCTGTTATTTCAGGAATAGAACCAGCAGCACTTTCAGCATTACCTAATCAAACACTTTATTGGCCAGCTGTGGACTATAAAGAAAATTAACCAATCAGGAGACTGTAAATTACTGCGGTCTTTGCAGAGACTCTCAAAGGAAATTAAAGGAGCATTGTTATGTATGCGTGGGTTAAAGAGACCGGTCTCACAACTGAATTTTAAAAGACCACATGTACCTCTAATGCACCATGCTCACACTGAGGAATGGAATTCCTCCCCAAGAATCTCCAGTTGCGGCTCTTAGGGTTCTTTCGGGGCTGGTGTGTGGAGGGTCCTAAAAGTAATTTCTTCTGTATGAGCAATCTGTCCCTACCACCCTCTTTTCTCTGTTCCACCCTCCCGGGGTCTTCCGGCTGGTCAGCTGTGTGATTAACCCCCGGCATGGTTCCACACAAATCACGAGATTTGATCTCCACGGCCTCCACACCTCATCATGTACAGCAGAGCTGGGGTTGAGGCGGGTTCAGTGCTATCTTGTTTTGTGTCGCTCCCGGCTGATGGATAGGTATCTTCGGCACGGTATGCAAATGGTACCCTTTCTCCCGGAACGCTCGCTTGCATTTTGGTCATCTTCTTTCTGCCCCTCTCCTCCCTCCCCCATTCTCTCTCCACTCCTCCTTCTCCTCATCTTCCATCCCTACCTCCTCTGAAGCCCCAACCCCCACCCCCACCCCACGATGCACCACAGATAGCGCTGAACCGTGACGAGCCTTCACGAGCGTGTGCGAGGGGCTGCCCTAAACATCACCATTACAGAATCGACAAAGAAGAAGAGTGAGCCGGACTCTGAGTGTGTTCATTTACTGAGAGGCGGGTAAAGATCAAGCAATACTCTCACCCAAAACTGCTGCCATTTGTACATTATTAGATATATATTAGCGAAGGAGTGAGTGTGTGTAAGAGGCAGGAGAGATAGGGGAAATGAAGAAGATCAGTGTACATCGCTGAGGGACCTTATGTACAGATGCCTGTGTAGCCATGATATAGTGATTTTCCAAATGGAACATATGAAGTCTGTACCGCGCTATCATTTTCCCCTTGCAAGTTAGTTTTATTTGCGCACACACACACACACACACACACACACACACACACACACACACACACACACACACACACACACACACACAGACACACACACACACACACACACACACACACACACACACACACACACACACACACACACACACAGACACACACACACACACACACACACACACACACACACACACACACACACACACACACACACGCACACACACACACACACACACACACACACACACACACACACAGACACACACACACACACACACACACACAGACACACACACACACACACACACACACACACACACACACACACACACACACACACACACACACACACACACATACGCACGCACGCACGCACACACACACACACACACACAGACACACACACACACACACAGACACGCTCACACACGCTCACATACACACACACACACACACACACACACACACACACAGACACACACACACTCACACACACACACACACACACAGACACACACACACACACACACACACACACACACACAGCATTATTGTTCATTGTTCAGGTCCACCAGCATCTTCGCTGCTTTCTTAGGTTTCAGCTCATACATGAGACACAGACAGAGATGCTGGGTGCTGCCACCCTGTCAGAACAAGAGCCAGCCTTCCTCTGGCGGCCCACCACCAACCGTAAGCGCCAAATCCAGACACTGCAACGAGAACGTTATTACTTATTCCCCCAGGTAAAAAAAAAATGTAAAAACGCCTCCTACCCTCCATGTGTCTGGGGCCCACACTCACCACGCGATTGCGCTGGGGTATCTTTCACGCTGGCGCACACACGTCCCAATTTCAGCTTTGACGACAAATCTTCACTTGAGCTACAATACGACTGGTGCAGGCGGGGGTAAAGAACTAAAAAGCCGCACTGCTGCGTTCTTAATTGTCCTCAAAATAACCCCTCCCACACAGCTATGAGGGCTGCAGGACTGAGGTGTTTTTTTTAGTTAAAGTAAACCGAAGTGTGAGATACAAGAAGAACAATAGAGCGCCATGCCAGAAGTGTGAAATGAAGAAAGGGACGTGGTTATTTAGTGATCGCCCTGTTCTGCTTGTGCACGAATGGTGTATCTTCCTTAACCCACAATTCATAAAAAGGACTAATGAAAAACATATGCTGTATATGATACCGTCATGCTGTTATCACATTCATATGTAATATTCCAAAATATGAAAGGCGATATATTCCTCATATTTTTTTGTTTCATATTTTTGCATATATTATCACATTTTTGCATATATTTACATATATGTTTTTCATAAGGGCAGCTTTTCTTGTGACCTATGGCCGTTTACTATATAAATAACTATGTGACGAGAAGGACCACAGGAGTGCTTATGCATCTGCCTAAGAAATTTTAAGGAAAAATTAAGTATGAAAAAACATAAATGACACCAGAGGTCATGAACGACCTTCACAATCCACATATAGTAGTATTAAATTTCCACACACTCCCCCCAAACACACACACATGCACCTAGTCATCTGTTGTTTAATCTATATGGGAGGCAACAGATCTGCTATAGTCTCCTGTCATTTTTATCTCTTTTTTGTCAAAAAAGACAAGTGACCATGCTCTTTATCTCATACAATCAAGCCACTGTTTCTGACACCCCAACAGCAAATATCAGCTTTGGGTGGCCTTCAGTTCAGCACAACCTTCGCTAGAGACAAGAGTAAACAAATCCTTATGGAAAGTATCATTACAATAACAGCACAGTGCCCTCTACTGGTGGTTAGAATCCCCTGCCGAAAGGAAGAGCTGAGATTCTCTCCAACTCCCAGAGCTGCTGAAGTGTGCTCTCCCTGAGGTAAACAAAACCTGCTCTATGCTGCCCCCTACTGTACAGGGGGTATGCCTGCGCAGATATGCTGCTAATCGACATCTAATCTCTCCCCTGATAGAAACCACGCTTCCTCGCTCACCTAACTAGGCATGTGTCCATCCGAATGCTGAACCACACACCCTACCAGTACCCATCCATTATCTCAGTGCTGAAAAGAGCAGATTTGGTGACTACATTGCTGGTGCACTGCATTTCATTGCCATGGCAATGCTTGTGATAAGCGGTGCGGGGTGCCAGGATCCAAGGAAGGGGCTTCCAGAAAAATAAATTAGGCAGGTGATCCTGTTTTCATATTCAAACACTTTGCTGACTTTCCAGTGTTTATCTGTTTGTATAACTTAAACATGTTTCCAAACTGGTGTACAGGCGTACTGGTGTATGCCCTTCACAAAGCTAGTTGTGCCGTTTGTTATGTAAACATTGACTAACTTAAGTGTTGTTCCCTCACTGCATTCACCTTTTGGATGTGTTCCAGACCTCTACACTGACGACACGCAGACTGTTCACACCCAGGGTTTAAGTGACCCTACAACACAACGGCACATTATACGAGGTGTACCTGTCCATGGGGGATGATACCAAAGCAGAGCTGCAGAACTGTAGTTCCTGCTGTGGGCAGAACAGGGCTGCTGTTTTGTTCCACCTAAGAGGCCAGCTCAGATACAGATATAAAAACAACAGCAACAGCAGCAGCAACAGCAAGACTTGTCAAAGTTGATTAAGAGAGAGGATGTGGAAACGCTGTTTTTGGCAGCGGAAACAGAAAAGCCTTTAATCTTTTAGTGGTATTCAGAAATGACTAATCACGGATCTCTGACTGTGCGGGTGTGTATGTGTGTGTGTGTGTGTGTGTGTGTGTGTGTGTGTGTGTGTGTGCGTGTGTGTGCGCAAATAAAACTAACTTTCCAGGGGAAAATGATAGCGTGGTACAGACACTCACTCTTGTGAGTGTGTGTGATTGAGCATGTCTGTTAATTCATAAATCATGTGACATGGCCGTGGCAAAATGACAGCAGCGTTTGCATAGGCTCAATGTTCCATTTCCAATTTAAGAGTTTGAATTTTCACAGCCTCTGATTTCAGAAACAGAGTCCCATGGCATTACTCAACCTTGAATGATACTCCAAAAAATCAGGACTTTGTTTCAAGGTCCATAATAGCACTGGCGTTGCTCTTGGGGTTTCACGGGTTCTGTTTTAGTGGCAGGAATGATCTGATCGCCGTCCAAACAAAGGCTTAGTTAAATGTCCGCTGTCGAGGACAGGTGATGGCAGCTCTGTAAGAGGTATTTATTGGAGTGTTGCCGTGCCAACTGATTGAACACCCCCTATAGGAGTGGGCCAGAGCCCATTTCATGGGTCTTATCTGGCCTCCCCTGTGGGGGTCTGGTTCTGGGGCCCAGCGGAGAGAGGGCCCAGGAGTTTGGCACGCATGCCCCATCCAGCCACCTGCTCCATCAAAACCGGCGCACGAGGACACGAGAACCAGACAGACCCTCTCATCCCAGCACTGGCGTAAAAGTAATATTAATCAGACACAGTACTGCCAGCTACATGGTTAGTTGTTGTTGTATTTGGAGGGTTTTGACTGGCTTGGTGGAGCGAAAGCACTGACACACTTTGCTTGCTTGTTTCAATGTGTGGAATCAAGCTGTCTGCATTCTTTCCTCCTATTCTTTCTGAGAAATCATGAATCATGTTAGCCAGATCTCTGGTCAATAAATGGTAATTATGGGAAGCCACACCATTGTATTTGTGTGTGTGTGTGTGTGTGTGTGTGTGTGTGTGTGTGTGTGTGTGTGTGTGTGTGTGTGTGTGTGCGCGTGTGTGTGTGTGTGTGTGTGTGGGTGTGTGCATGTGTGTGTGGGTGTGTGTGTGTGTGTGTGTTCATAGCACACTGCATATCCTCTGGTCTCTCTGGAAACAGCCTTCCCTGGGTTTCTTCCTCTAGAATGGCATTCCCTCCCGATCTCTATATATAATACGGATTTGTTATACTGGGAAACTGCCAACCCCACATTTTTCGTTGGTGGTTTGGGGGTTACCATAATAACAGGCAAGCCCAGGGTGTGTTACAGAAAGCCATACTGACCCAATGTTTGGCTGCCCTCTTACCCCCCACTGAACCCTGGGAATCCCACAGACACCTGCATTTCTACAGCCACAATTCATAATCAGAATTAGTTTTTAGTTTTTTTGACATGACGCTAATTCAGCCTGAAAAATCATTTATAACTGAAGTTTGCCTTTGTGAGAGGATTCCACATGAAGAATCCCGCTCGATATTACTGTAGCGATGGCCCGCCCACCGCTACACAAACACAATCAAACTGCCATGACAGGTGATCCATTACAGGGAGGAGCCCTCTCCAGCAGCCTTCAGTCTGCTGTCATCTCCCTATTCTGCTTTCTCCTCTTTCTTCCTTAATACCTCAGATTTAATTACACACTCATAATGGCAGGAGCTGTCTGGTCTGAAAGAGGAGCCGTCACTGAAATGGGTGCCCTGAGCTCAAAGCAGTACGGAGGCTGCCTGTTCGCTCGCCGTTTCTATGGCGCTAACGGAATGCCACAGGTCGTGCGCCCCGAGGTACAGGGAGTCGTCTCCCAATTCCCTGAGTACCTGTATCAATGCATGTGCAATTAACTATTGCAGCAGGGAGCACTGTGATTTTCTACGGAACCAGGAGACCTCCCTTTCATAGTGTGAAGTATTCACCTCAATATCATGAAGGAATGGTGTTTGTGGCATGACAGAGGTGAGTGCAGGTTAAGAGAAATGTGCGTTTCATTGAAATGCTTGACCAGGGTCGTTGCGATAAACATCAAACCAGATAAATGTGTTTGGCATTTAAAAATAGAAAGACAAGCATAATTAATGTTGCACTTTATTTGGCTCCTGTTATGGCTCCTTCTCCCTGCAGGATATGAGCGAGGCCTCGAGACATGAAACAGTCAGATACCATCGCTGAGCGCGCCTCCTCTTCCCAGCGCCATAGTAAATTAGCCGTCAGACCGTGGGGACAGTAATTGAGGTATAGCAATGCAAGGCCAATTGCGTGATATAATTTGAATGCATTGACAAGTGGACATATTTTGTATTCTATTCCGTCCTATCCTCTCCTTACCAATTTCACACAGTGAAGTCTCTCTCTCTCTCTCTCTCTCTCTCTCTCTCACGGGTTTTTTTTTTTTTTTTCATTTTAGCGGTGAGGAATTCCTGTTAAGTGCCTGCAATGCTCCTACACTTCATCACCCCTCTGAGGCATAATGGCCTCTTTTTTTACCTGCTGAAAATGTTTTCTCTCTAAACAGGAGCGAGAGAGACAGAGAGAGACAGAGAGAGACAGAGAGAGACAGGGTCTGGTGGGGGGGGGGGGTGGAATCCAATTCGTATGCTAAACTCCGCAGCCCTGACAGCGTTTCTTCTTTAAATGTAATTTCATTTCTTTTCTGTTGTGGGGGCAGCAGGGGGCACTGGAGCGTGGAGAGGAGGCACACAGCCCCCCACCCCCCACCTCCTAGGACCCGCTCACGGCTCACACAACCAAACCCGCTATCTGCTAAAGCAGAACCCCTTTCCCCTCCCTGGCTAAGAGTGGGATTATACATTTATGAATGCGCAGTTTGCTTCCGCGTGCGCGTGTTTATTTATGGATGTGTTTATGCAGATACAGAAAGCATGTGTTCATTTATTTATTCATTAAAGTTTGTGTAATTCTTTGGGTTGCCAGGCTCTCTTTTCCAGAGTGCCACTGCGTGTGCATATTCTGCGAGTGGTACGCTTGTGTGTGCCGCTGGGTCCACCATTAAGAAAATGCCTTGGTGCCGCCACCCTGGTAAAGAGGACACAAGCGCTGACTCACACGCTTTCGCATCCTGCTAGCGCTCTTTCTGAAATGCCAGTTTTTTTCTTTTTTTATGAATCTTTAATTTTCCATCATCAGACCTAAAACTTTCTTCAGCAGGTTGGCTTCGACGTGACGTCCCTGGTTCTGCTCGGCCCTCACCGTGCTCCAAAGAACAAAAGGCTGGTCCTGATCAACTGCAGTTAAAAGACATGCCGGTTTTTGAGGTAAAAGACGTTATTATGCCAGAATATATCCTTACATATATGAAAACCTGTGATTCCTCTGTGATGGATAGCTGTAAGTCTGTAAGTATTTGTATTAAATGTAGCAGTTGCGCCGGTGCTTTCCTCTGCTTTTACACCAGCCCGTGCTGGATCCCCTTTAGGAGGAAAACACGGAGTCGTCACAGTACCAGTAAAGGGGGGTACTGGGGGGGTCACTCCATCTTTACCCCATATTGCTGCTGATATACTCCTCACACATCTGCTCTGAGAGGCAGCAGGCTCTGTCTCGTCCACAGCCAGCCCTGATGGCCTATCCTACAGCCTGCACTGAGCTGGCTGCACTGCACTCATTTTCTATCTCGCCCCTCGGTCAGGAGCACATTCCGCTAGTTTATTTTTTGGGGCGCCTCCCTGCGTCTCCCTGGGCTGCCTGTTCTGCTACTGCTGCTGCTGCAGAGACTGTTATTGGTTCCTAGCATCCTCCGTTCTAAAGGTGAGCGTTAGCTTGCGCCTCACGGTCAGGGCTGGGGGGTGGGGTGGGGAGTGGCCCCTGAAGGCCTGTGCTGACCATCACCAAGACATAACCCCCCCCACTCCCACTCCCCACTCCTCCTCCCCCTCCCGTCCTGCACAAGAACAGAGCTGAGAACCCTGGAGAGACATATGTTAGTCCCGGGTCACTGAGCTACAGAGCAAACCAAGCGCCGGGGACGTGGAGGGGGTCAAACCGATCTCTTCTGCTTTAACAGCTCCGAGTGTTTCCCCTGACCTTGTTTCCCTGCCCCCCCCCCCACCCCACCCCACCCCCAACCTCACACTGCACTTGTAGCCCTGCTGAGCTGAATGTTAAAATCCTCAGGTCCAATAAGGCAGCACAGAGGAAACAAGGTAGCTGCCCAGACCGAGGATCTGCTCAGTGGGGCTTCTGTTTGAGGGTCCAAAGCGTTTCAGCTGGGTGTCTGAGCGTACAGCAGGCCTGAGTCTGCCTGTTTGTGGGCAGCATATGTCAGCTTATGGACATACACAGTATAAAGCACTTGCTCCATGTTACAGGACATCCGCGTCCTCTTTGCTAAACTGTATTCTGTCCTTTACTGACTACCCCCAGGAAGAGAGTTTCACCACGGTAAAGATGCTGACATCTTCACAATGGCTGTCTGGAAAACTTTAACCAAGTCTGGAGCAAAAGACTGGTGGTGTGGAGGAATTATTTATTTTATTTTTTTTGGTTAGATATTTCTCGCTGCCATATAACGGCAAAAAATCCAGTTATATCCGTCTGTAACAGAGATCACATAGTAGGAAGGACCTGGAGCACGGTGAGAGAACTGCCCGCCCCCTCCCCCCCAGTGTTGACTGGTGACTGGTGGGTGGACAGCAGTTTTGATTGGGTGTTGGCCCTGCCGCACTGAGCTCTTTATAATCTTCATCCATCCCGCACAGAGGAGACGTTTTAAGAGACAAAACCCCGGAGGGTTGTTGTGAGGCTGTGAAAAGCAGCGAAGGACTCTCCTTACAGTCTCATTAAAACCTACACACAAGATTCACATTCACACGGATTAGGCCTTATTCTTCACACCCTTTCCCCATTTCAAACCTCAGTTTAACTGAGGTCATTGTACTAAATTCATTGTATTATTGTTTTTATTATTTGGGGAGGGCATCATTAATCTGTGTGTAAAGCTAGCCTCCCTACTGTCATGTGCTTTACTAGACCAGCTCTGTAAGGGGGAACTCTTTCACACATATGAAGGTACAGGTGTGATTGCTCTAGTGCTTCACTCATGGCCAACAGGACGACACAAGCATTGGCTGTCATTCAATGATCTCAAGTTTAATCCGTCACGGATATGACACGTTAGGTCAGTTTAATTCTACCAAAATGTTTTTGTAAAAGAAACTCCTTTTGACTTTAAGGGAAGAAACAAAGATTTTGTATCTGTGAACAGATGTGAGAGCGCAATGCACAGTGCACAGCCATGGGTCCAGAGTACGTTATCTTATTTCTGTCTTTGTTCATAATGTTGTCCTCAGCTTCATTGCAGCCGATGTGGTGAATAATCATTAGATAATTATTCCATTTCATTGCTTTACCCATTTGGATTAGCGCGCCCATTATAACAGAGATTGCAATTAGCAGACTAAGAGGCGGAATGCTGCGGATGGCTGCTTGCTTTTATTTCTGCTTTATATCACTGCGAGCAGCTATATGACTTCAACATGAGGTTCATTTCAGTTCGCTCATTTTTAGAAAGCTCATTGGGATTTAATATGTATGTGATAATAAAAAAAACTGCAAAATTAACAACATTTATTAATTTGCTCACAACAATCACCCATTTACACAAATATGGAATCAAACTGTTAATTTCATAACATGCTGTGAAGTTACTGTAATAATTTTTTTGTTATTAAGTTTTCTTCTTAAAGAGTGATAACAGTGTTTGTTTGCCTCTCGCTGGATATGGCATAACTGGCATAAAGAACAATTTTACCCTATATGCAGACTACTATTATGGCTTATGCAACATGTTCTTATCAAGTGTGCACTCAGTACAGCAGCACGTGTTGCTTTATTGCTAATATATATTTCAAGCATGTGTTTTAAGTTCATAATTTAATATTCTAATAAATGCTCTAATAAATGACCTTTGATGACACTACCTTATCAATCGATACGAACAGTCACACCGCAACTCGATTCCTAATCAGATGAGATGTGGTCTGCATCGATTAGGCGAATAGATTTTAACGCACCATGCTCATGTTCTCTCTGGCACATTCTCTGTTAAACAGCAGAGTGGCCACAGACTGAAATGGCTGCAGTGTTATGTGTAGCTATGTTTATTGAAATCAGTTAAATGTATGTTATTTAAGTAGCTTCAGGAGCCCAGCTCATGACATGATGCGCAGTATGACTTAGCGGAGGTTTGGATGAAGACGAGTGTCAGTGAAGCTTTACTTTTTATTAGTCCGTGCTGTAAAATTAACAGCATACAATTGACACGCCATAAATTTGTCAAACCCGGTCCTTTCCAAAATGATGAGGAGCGGCATTGTAAAAACTGTCCGATATCAGTCTTGCCTCTCCCTGTGGTTTCTGTCTCTCTCTCTCTCTCTCTCTCTCTCCCTCCTGTGGGATCTCTGGCAGTGCGTTGTGAGGGAAATGGGACTCAATCATTAGAGTGCATTTTGGTGGTGTAAACACTCCCTGTTCCCTGCGGTGCTTTAATTGCAGCCAGCAGACACACGCACACGCAGCCCGGGGACTGGGACCAGGGAGAGGGGAGGGCCCTAACCTGCACACGCAGCCGGGGACAGTGTGAGGACGGCCCTAACCTGCACACGCAGCCAGGGGACAGTGTGAGGACGGCCCTAACCTGCACACGCAGCCAGGGGACAGTGTGAGGACGGCCCTAACCTGCACACACAGCCAGGGGACAGTGTGAGGAGGGCCCTAACCTGCACACGCAGCCAGGGGACAGTGTGAGGACGGCCCTAACCTGCACACGCAGCCAGGGGACAGTGTGAGGACGGCCCTAACCTGCACACGCAGCCAGGGGACAGTGTGAGGACGGCCCTAACCTGCACACGCAGCCAGGGGACAGTGTGAGGAGGGCCCTAACCTGCACACACAGCCAGGGGACAGTGTGAGGACGGCCCTAACCTGCACACACAGCCAGGGGACAGTGTGAGGACGGCCCTAACCTGCACACACAGCCAGGGGACAGTGTGAGGACGGCCCCTAACCTGCACACACAGCCAGGGGACAGTGTGAGGACGGCCCTAACCTGCACACACAGCCAGGGACAGTGTGAGGACAGCCCTAACCTGCACACACAGCCAGGGGACAGTGTGAGGCCCTAACCTGCACACACAGCCCAGGGACAGTGTGAGGACGGCCCTAACCTGCACTCACAGCCAGGGGACAGTGTGAGGAGGGCCCTAACCTGCACACACAGCCAGGGGGACAGTGTGAGGACGGCCCTAACCTGCACACACAGCCATGGGACAGTGTGAGGACGGCCCTAACCTGCACTCACAGCCAGGGGACAGTGTGAGGACGGCCCTAACCTGCACTCACAGCCAGGGGACAGTGTGAGGACGGCCCTAACCTGCACACACAGCCAGGGGACAGTGTGAGGACGGCCCTAACCTGCACACACAGCCAGGGGACAGTGTGAGGACGGCCCTAACCTGCACTCACAGCCAGGGGACAGTGTGAGGAGGGCCCTAACCTGCACACGCAGCCAGGGGACAGTGTGAGGACGGCCTAACCTGCACACGCAGCCAGGGGACAGTGTGAGGGGGCCCTAACCTGCACACGCAGCCAGGGGACAGTGTGAGGACGGCCCTAACCTGCACACGCAGCCAGGGGACAGTGTGAGGACGGCCTAACCTGCACACGCAGCCAGGGGGACAGTGTGAGGACGGCCCTAACCTGCACACACAGCCAGGGGACAGTGTGAGGACGGCCCTAACCTGCACACGCAGCCAGGGGACAGTGTGAGGACGGCCCTAACCTGCACACACAGCCAGGGGACAGTGTGAGGCAGCCTAACCTGCACACACAGCCAGGGGACAGTGTAGTATGCAGATTGCACACACAGCCAGGGGACAGTGCAGGGGCCTCCACACAGCCAGGGCAGTGTCAGGAGACCCCTAAGTTTCACCCCTTTACAGCCAGGGGACAGAGCAGAGGTGATAACCTGCACACAGCCAGGGGACAGTGTGAGGAGGGCCTTAACCTGCATGGTGCAGTCAGCACACCTCCAGCTCCACACACATAGCATGCAGATTGAGCCTGGGGCCTGCGGACAGAGCAGGGTGTGTGTACCTTCAGCCCGCAGGCTTCAGAGCGATGTGTGTGTACGCTCGGCCCGCAGGCTTCAGAACGGACCTGGAGCGTGCGATGGACGATCTGAGCTCTATCTGATCGCAGCAGAAAGGGTGCTCGGTGTCAGCAGCTTTGGGAGCATCAAACAGTCAATTAAGGCAATTAAAGGCCCGTCTGCAATCAGCGGCCCGGCAGCAGGGTCCAGAAGGGAGAACTGGGGCTGTCTATGGGGGTATGGTTCACACAGCCAGCCATGTGGGGAAACCAAAATCCTTTACACTTCACAGGTTTACCAAAGGTCCAGAGTCATGCAGGGCAAAAATGTCACTCCTGATGATTGGCAGGGACTACTGTGACCTCACAGCTCAGCCCGCAGCCAATCAAAAGGCAGCAGCCAGCTTGTGGAAGTCAGTTCTTTCTTTCTTCCATGTTGTATGACTCTGTCATACAGTGCAATTACATTTCGATTTGATGCTTCCATAGAAGACTCGTCTTGTAAGCATTATTAAAATATTTTTCAAAAAATTACTAAGAGGTTGAAAACTTAGCATCTTCCTGTTTTTTTTAACCATTTATGTCCTGGGTTAGATATTTGATAGATAACGCTTTTGGAGCTGAAATGACAGCAGCAGTCAGAGGTACGCACCCCCTTGTGTCTGAGCGTCCTTCTGAAAACACACGTTGAGCTGTGTGCCCAGGGACACGCGGAGAGACTGGAATTCAGAATCAGCCCAGGCCGAGCTGACTGCATCACCGCGCTCACTTCTCTCAGGCTGAGTAAAAATAACAGGCCGACTGCACAGGAAAGATGTGTTTTTTCTCTCCTGGCTTAAGGGATTTTCAACAGGCTTCAGTTGTTTTGTGGGTTTTTTTTTTTTTTGCTCTGTTAGAGCAGCAGCTGAAAGTGACGGTGTGTTTGGAATAACTGAATCTCCCCAGTGAAAGTCAGGTCATTACCATGCCTCTAAATCCCTCTCCTACTTTGTTTGAGGACCCCCCCTCCACTCCCACAAAGCCTCTCTAATGCCACTCTTCTCTCCCCTTCTCATTAAAGCAAGGGGCCCTAAGCAGGACTGGCACTGAGATGCAGGCTTTGCCTAAGTACCCCTTTAAAAGCTACTGCGCAACAGGTACAGATGCGTGCACATTCACACACACAGGGCAGCGCTCGGAGTCTGCCGTTGTGTAACTCCGGAACTCTTGCATGTCTGACATCACAATAAGAAAGGAATGGTGTTCTTTCTGCTCTGTTCAAAGCATTCCGCTGTTACCATGGACCCCAACAGGAACCAGGCCAGACCCTGGAGAACATTTCTCTCAAGGTTTTCGGCTGCGGTAGAAGTGACAGCACGTCGCAGTAAATTGAGCCCTGAGTGGCCTGCACTGGAGCTTGTGGGAGTCAGGCAGACCGTGCGCAATGAAGACCGCTCATTATCAAATCCAAAGTGCCCAAACAGGTGAGGCTACTACCTTGACAGCGTGCTCATGTAACAGCCAGGTGTCTTCAGATATTTCTTCCATAACATAAATTCCTGCATTTTAGCTATGCCTTTAACTTTAAATGGCCAAAGTGAGACAGTATGGGTTAAAAGCCACATGATGGAAATTGAGGGTTAAAATTGAAAACGGGAGAGGAAATATGGAGCCCAGTGTTATTATGGATATGCCGCTGTCTGTCATGACTATCCATGATCTGCTCGCTCTGCCCTCTCCCCCTCGCTCTCCCTTTACCCCAGTGCCCCATCCCCCTGGCACCGCTGCCCCGTGTGTGTGCTCAGACCCTGGGTATCCTGGCTCTGGCACCGCTCCAGCAGAGAGGCAGTCTGAGCCTCCTGTTCCTCTCACACATGTGAAAGGTCAGTGTGCCCCCCCCCCCCCACAAGAATAAACCAGCGATTCAATGTGGACGTCTTTGTGAGCTTCATTCCCTCACTCTCTCTCCCTCTCTCTACCCTTAACCCCGCCCCCCAAGCTTCTTTGCTTTCAGAAAGTCTTTCCTTTCCTAAAGCCCCCCCCACCCCCACCCGTCTGTCCCCATGGGCCTCTCTCTCTCTCTCACTCTCTTTTTCAGCCTTCGATGGTCACATGACCTTGCCTGCTTGGACAGTTTGTTTAGGACACCGCTTTCATGGGTACATTTCTTCTGCTTAATCTCTCACACAGAGTCTGCTGGATTTTCAGTCTGTATCATAAGGCTCACGCTACATACGGATGACAGAAACAAACACTATTGGAGAAACAATAGGTGGGAAGTTGAGTGATTTTAAAATAATGCTCCAGTAAAACTGAAAACACTTCTGTAGCTTTATTTATTTTTATTTTCCATCTTAAGTGTAGAAATCATCCTAGATTAATTGTGCCCAGATGATAGACTGAAGTACCATGGTCAAGCTTGTCTGTGTAAGAAAGCATATTGTTTCTACAAATGGCCGAATGGTTTTGCCTCTCCAACGCCATTTATAACAAACTTAATTTCACACCAGTGATGGATTACTTTGCGGTTCAGTTCTCCACTTAATTGCTAAGTTTCTAATCTCTAGTATGTGCCGTCACACTGAGGTCTGCGTTGCATTGATTCTAAAGAAATTCCATTGTTCCCAGCTCAGTTGATGCTGGAATGTGCGTAGGGATCTTTTGTATCCTTCCGGAATGCTGTAGCGATGGGGGACTGTTATCCAGTCGGAGTTGAGTTGTTGTATAAGGGGTGGAAACTATGGCAACAAAACTGCAAGGTCCTCTCAACCTAAGCAATGTGACAATACAGGTCCCCTTGGTTTCTTATTCTGGTCAGGCCTGACCCAAATTATACCACTCTCTGGAAAAAATACCCCCTTCCACCACCCCCCCACCACCCCACCCCCCACAACACATATGCACACATGCACGCACACGCAAAGGCACTCCAACAATAGGGCCTTGTAAAGAAATACCTCTGCCTGCGGGGAATGTCTTTTACATTCTGTCCACAGATCAGGGTTTCAGGAAGGCATTTGCTGAAGCACACACAGATATTATTCTTCCTGGGCACACATGTTTTTTGGAGAATCCATTCTCCCAAAGCAGCTGCTACTGATATCCCTCATTTCGGGGCAGAACTGAGGGGTAGTAATGGACGGGAAATGGCAAAAGTGTGTTTTGATATGCCTTCTGCCATTAGGAGATATTTCCTTGCAACGAAACATACAAACAAATACCTGAACCTCTGAGATAATACAACTCAATGCTTCATGTATACTTCCGCCTTTAGTAATAAAAGCAGTCAAGCTATGAGGTTTATAAGAGTGCGTTCAGTAGCCATCTCCTGAGACACAATATTGCTCATTTGATCTTCTCTCTTTTAGCCTGAAACTTCACTGAAACAATAGAACAATGGCTTTCCGAGCAGGGAAGCAAATATCAAAGACCTGCCTTATTTATCTGTCTCCCTGCCTGCGCAGGCGTTTTGCTTTCTTTAGATGTTTGTATAACGCTTGTTGCAGCTGTTGTTTTTTTTTTTGCTTTTTTTTTTTTGCTGGTTATAATCGTTGTCCCTAATCTTCAAGCAGGAACAAAACTCCTAAAAGTTTTTGTTGTGGGCCTTTGTGTAGCAGAGAAAAAAAAGTGATTACGCTCAACAAACTCACTCATCTCTACAGAAATAATTATTAACTTGTTCTTCCGAAACAAATATAATGAATGCCACTCACAAAAAGCTTGGTCACCAGAAAATTATAAACTCACATTGTTTATAGTTCAGGCCATAAAAACCTCACATGGTGGGAGTCTGACACTCAAACAGCAGCTGAGCAGAGAGAGGCACACAGTCACTGGTTATTTGGGTACCGTAGTGCAATACAGCATGAGTGGAGCTCATGAACACAACTTCAGATACCATCTCTAAGACCGTCAGTGGTGCCGTCCATAAAGCGCATATAATCATTCTTCAGGTACATATTTTCCGCTCTGTAAGATGGACTCAGGTGTTGTCCGTATACCTGTGCGAGCGGAAGGTGAGATGGGAGGTATGCTCTGGAGGGAGTGTGCCATAAACACTTGTAGAGCGCCGTGAAGAGCAGAGCCAACACAAAGAGCCCCAGTGTCCCCAGCGCTCTGCTCGCCTCCTCCAGCTCCAGCCTCTCTCCCTGGCTCTAATGATCCCTCCCCACAGGGTTTCGCACCCGTGTCTGTCTCTCGCAGCAATCAAATCGGTACCTCCTGCAGCTCCTCTCACCCTCTCCCCTGTCTGTGGAGCCTCACCCAGGGTCTGCGCCCCAGCTAACCCCGGCTCCCCTCCTCCGCTCCACCCCAACACAACGCTACTTACTTTGGGCAAGGAAGTCTGTCAGTGATTCCACACTTGCAGCAGCAGTTCTCTTCTCTTCTTCCTCTGTCTTCCCTCTGAAACCCTCTCTAATTCTCTTTCTCTTGCACACACACACACCCTCTATCACTCACTCTCTCTCTCTCTCTCTCTCTCTCTCACAGTCTCTCTCTCTCTCTGTCTCTCTCTCTCTCTCTCTTGCCTGCCGTTCAATAGGGCTGGTGCACAGTGTCTGTGTGTGTGTGTGTTTTTTTTTCTGGTGAAGACACAGTGTGCTGAAAGCTCTTTTCCTGACTCGTGATCTGAAGCTCATTATCACAAGGTCACTCCAGGGACACCCAACTCCACAGGGGAGCGTTGGAGAGGGACGGGCTGGGTAAAGCGGGACCCGGGACCCGGGGGAGAGAGACCATGCAACGTAGCGGGAAAGAGGGAGAGATGGAGCGACGTGGGGAAAGATGTGTGGAGAGAAAAACAGGGATAGAGAGATGGGTGTGGAATAGAGGCGGAGGGGGACAGCCTATGGCGTCGGCTGCTCAGCGGAGAAGGGTTTGGATTAGTTTGTGTATTTATGTGTCATGCCATTCTGTACCATTCCTGCAGAAGAAGAGGCTGGTGGAGAGCTGACCTACAAACAGAGAAAACTCACCCGCAGTAACTGTCATTTTAAATTTCCATACAATTCACTTAAGGCGGACCTGTGAAAAATCATATACTCGCGTGCCTGGATGAACAGATGGCTACAGATGACCTTAAATAAGGCCTTGTGGCCAGCGCAGGCCGGGCCGGGTTGACAGATGAAGTATGGCGGCACACAGATCAGTAAATCGATATCCATATGCCGTTAGAACTGCACTCAGACCCTGCACGGTACTGACGTCAGAGGGCTTTGCGGTCCAACCAGAATAGTGTCACTCCTCTACGGTCAGACTCCACCAAATCACAGTTCAGCCTGTCTATAACACCATAACAAGATTAAATAAATGATTTGGTTTATGACTTCTATCACACAATCAGAGTTCAGCGCCTGTGAATGAAAACTGTTTCCTGCAGGTCCTAAAAGAAACTGGTGTGACATTCACTTCAAAATACCATGTAAAATGAAGCATAATGGACACTGGTTTATAGTTATTGTTGTTGCTACTGTGTGCATGGGGCACATGAGTGTGTCTGTGTATTCATGTGTAAGTGTGTATGTGTTCATGTGTGCGTGCGTGTGTATGTGCATGCATGTGTGCGTGTGCTTGCACATATGTGTGCGTGTGAGTGTGTGTGTCTGGGTGTGTTTGTACATGTGTGCGTGTGTGAGAGTGTATTTGTGTGTGTGCATGCATGTGGGAGTGTGTGCATGTGTGTGTGTGTGCATGCACATATGTGTGCGTGTGAGTGTGTGTGTCTGGGTGTGTTTGTACATGTGTGCGTGTGTGAGAGTGTATTTGTGTGTGCATGCATGTGGGAATGTGTGTGTGTGTGTGTGTGTGTGTGTGTGTGTGTGTGTGTATGTGTGTGCGTGTAAGTGTGTCTGTTTGCATATGCGTGCATGTGCATGTTAAGGGTTACATGCATGCGCTTGAGTTTTACGGAGGTTTCTCTCTATTTTGTCTCTAGATTAATTGCTGAAGGTCTACTGAAAACAGGATCATGTCTCAAAGTAAGCAGTAAGACTCATTCGAATCACAGCGCTGTTGGTGTTGTGCGAAAGGCACAGATCAGTTTGTAAAACAGGACCTGTAACGGTCACTCTCCACGATCAGTCACACGTCCCGCTGGAAAACATCCTGCTCTGCTCTCCCTTCTCATATTCTCCTTATGAATTATTCACTTCATCCATCTGCTCTTTTCCTTACAGCCACATCAGTCTCTAACGCATCTCCTCCGCCCCAACACCAGTATAGGGCCATGCATAAACAACGCAATTCCTGGAGCGTTCTGAACCCAAAAGGTGTTCCAAAGCCCCTCCTTAAATTA
>CM040757.1:28505789-28845789 GCA_022829145.1 Albula goreensis
GCACTTTTTTCATCTGTGCTTTCCCATAATGCCATATTGCTGCTCCCCCAGGCTACGCAGTCTCCTCAGACTCTCAGATGGAAACTTCCAGCTTAATCTCAGCTAGCTTCCGGAGTCTCAGCTACACACACGGCCATTTGCTTTGTTATTAAAATGACATTTTACTTTGCCACTTGATAATGTGTTTACTGATTTTTGTAAAATGTGTTTCTGCTGAGTGGACTCTGATCTGAGTTTAATTGAAGTCCTATCACTTGTCTCGACACAGTTGATATGTATGTTCATCTCAGCAATGAATTCATTTCCTGTCCCGGTTTGGACCCCGTTTCTCCAGTGATTTTCCACTCCTGTACACTACATTTTCTCCAGCACCGCAACCTCAGAACAGCGGTCCCAAAATACTGCGGTAAAGAAAATATATGACCACCAAACACAGAGGCCTGAAAAAATTATGACGCCAACGTCAGTTTGAAATGATGCTGGCTCCATTCTGAAGCATCAACTTAATTTCAGCTTTCAATTCTCGATGGATGAAAGAGTGAAGGACTGAAAACAAATGTGCCAGGTCATTTTAAAATTTTAGAATTTAATGCAAAGCATTCTGTCAGCACCAGTGCGGCTCTATACATTTTATATAGCATGTTTCTAACCATGTCTTAAATTTGATAGTAGGTGTAAATACCTCATCGTGCAGTTTTGCGGTTCAGTGAAACCTCTGCTGCACAAGTCAAAATACTGTGAAAGGTTTATGATAAGCCAAAGGGTATGATGATGGAGATGATAGTGAAGTAATTTTTATTTTTTAAGAAAATTATTTTTTGCAAAGATAGAAGATCAATAAATGTCTGCTCCAGTCTGACAGACACTGACGATTTGATTAGAGCTGAAAAGAAGAGCCTGGAAGAAAAGAAAGGAGAAGAGAAATGGGGGGGAAGAAAAGAAAGTATAATAGAATGGGGTGTGGCATGGCACAAAATGGAGAGAGAAAAAGGAGACAGAGCAGTATAGGGCAAGATGGGAGACAGAGAATGAGAGATTAGAGATTACAGAAATCATACAAATGGGGAGAAGAGATAATCAAATATAACTAAAATACACAGTGAAGTTTCTGTACCATGGGTGACCAAAGTCTGCCTTAACCTTTTCAGGTATAACTGTGCATTTGGTGTCTCAAGTTCTGCAAACAATGTAACGTGTTAGAAAAGAAAACTGTTTGACATAAAACTGGGGGCAGAAACAGAAAATTCAACCCCAAAACAGACTGGGGGAAGACGGGGGTGAGTTTGAGAACTTTCAGAGTCAGAGTTTGAAAAATGCCGTATTGTTTTCATAATTACATCTCCTAATGAGTTACCATCAATTTTGACGAATGAGGCCCAATGCACGAGTATTAGACCAATGCTGTCTGATTTCTGTCTAAAGCCCTTCAAAAGTGTGCCATCCTTTCTCAGGGTTGTTTTAAAAAGCAGTATTGATTCAACAATTGCTTCATCACGCTCTTGTTGTCTGAAGCATGTTAATAAACACCACACAAAACACTGCCAAGCACCATGGTGCCGGGCGCTCCAAAACTTATCTCAGCTCTGGAAATAATAATGAAGGTTTTTGGAGTTGCACTGTTGAAACTGTGAGACTGTCTTTTCTTATCAGGGCTCTGCAATGTCTGAGCTTGGTGCCGACCGTCCGTATCACCTCATATCCAGCCACAGCACAAACAGTATCACCTCCGAACAGGCTATGAGCTGGGAGCAGGGCTCGCCGTTTTCGCCGGCACTCTTTCATACCCCAGAAGCAGAGGTGGCAGCTCTGCCCTTGAGTGCGATGCCTTTCTCTGATTGGCCCAGTAAATCTCACGAAATAAAGCCCTGGACAGATAAACAATAACTCAGAGTGACCCCTCCCTCCCTCCCTCCCTCCAGACTTTGGCCCCACCCTCCCTCCTGCAACTTATATATAAATAAGAGCTCTTAGATCAAAATTTTTATGGAAGTGTGAAATATTCTGCTAAATTTATCTTTATGAAAGTTGGCGGCGGTCGGGGAGGGCCGAATGAACAGGTTTATCTGTCTTACAAGGTGGCGTGAGACAGGTGAATGAGAAAGCAGAGCGAATGTGTAGGTGCTTTTAGGCCAGACACACCCATCGCCAAAGTGCCGGGACAGAAACTGGAGAGATTTTTTTTTTTTGCTTATTCAGCATCACGTGTTGACTAGAGTCTGACCACCACTGCCCCCCCATAAACTTCTCCTGTAACACAGTTATCTGGGGACAGCTAGCCTACCAGGCTAGCACAAATAGCTGTGCTTCTGGATGGGTATGCACCAGGAAGGGCAAAAAAAGGCCATATACTATGTTTGTTGAGCTTCGACTTTTCTCCTTCACCCATAGCCTTCACCCCACTTTGTTTTTGGCCTCGGGGAGGGGAGGGGGGGTGTTAGGGGGTTGGCAGATACTCCACCTTCCTGCTCTGGGTGTACTGCCAATAAAGGATGCTGGGATTGCTCTCTGAAAGGCGGAGTCACAGGCCCTTACCAAACACCACGCCGTGCAGCCAAATTAGCATATTGCATATTTAAATGTAGATTATTATTTTCCATATTTCAGGTGGTTGCAGTTCTAGGGAGGTGAACTTTTGTGCAACTCAGAAATATAATGTTACTGTAAAAGTAGAATGATTCGTTCAATTGATTTCATTTTAGTGTAATTAGTTATGTTCTAAAACTGGAAATATGTCTGTAGACAAAATAGCAGAACCTTGCTAATGACTTCCTGATGGTGGAAAGTATTTCCAACACAATTCACTGGAATAGCACGTACACCGACAGAGACGGCTCTTTCCCTTTGTAACATAAATGTAATTTATTAAGAAAAAATGTCCCCTGATCCATAAACTGAATTTAGAGACATCAATATTTCCATTATAAGATTTGAGTCTTTTTTCCCCACTCACTGATTAGCAGGCCATGAAGGAGGCACCTGAGGTACAAATCAATATAAAATAAATGAAAGCCAGCAGCTTGGTCAATTAATCAATCAATCACCAAATATGAGCTAAACATATTCAAAAATAATCTATGAATCATGAAGACCAAAATACTATTTGTTTCCACTGACTGGTACAGTGTACCCATTATTCACTTTGTACATTAATTTAGAGTTTTTTATTTATGTTTTTTCTTGTGCAAATATAGAGATATAATAATTTATGTTTGTTTGGTTGAGAAATAAATAAATGCACTATTCCAGGGGATTGGGAAAACATGTTTAGATTTAGTAAGAGTCGTGTGGAGGACTGTCACGAACATTAAGATAGCAGTAATACACATGAGCGCCTGGGTCTTAGGGTCTCACTTAGGAGGGGATTCTGGAGTCTCCCTCTCCTCTCGTTCCAGAGGAGCTCGTTGACCGAACGTCTGCATTTCCACAAGATTATCAACACTGCAAGTCACAAAGCGCGCTACTCCAAAGTTAGCTCAATAACTCTGTCACCGCTGTGCTACAAGCACCTGGTGAGTAGATGAGGGTCACCTGATGCAGCAGGTGAGCAACCCTGGGCAAATTAACCCCTCCCCTCCATAGCCCAGTGGGGTACGGCTAATTGCCTCCCACTGTTGTGGATTACCAGCCATAAATCATACTCTTCTGACATAGCCCTGATTCAAACTCGTGATTCCCAGGATATAGGGTGCCTTTTACGGGCTGAGCCAAGGTTATGGAGACAAGGTTGGCTGTTGCCATCAGCCATAAATGTCTGTGTTTGTGTCTCTTAAAGCTGGAACACAGACTTTGGTCATGGAGGAGAGATCTAGAGGTGATGTAAGTAAAGTCAGAGGCTCTCAGCTGAGAGGCCTAAAGGTGATCGCTACGAGGAAGCCGAAGATACGGTGTGATTTCTTACCATGATTGAATTTCATCGTATGAACATGAAGTAGTGTAGTTTGGACGGGCCCATGGGTGCTTAGAATGCAATCTGATAGGAGTAGGAGTAGGTGTGGGACAAGCGTCAGTATGCAGCCGTACCCCAGGGCGGTTATCAGGCAGAAAACTGAAAAATGCTACTGAGCTACTCTACTCTGTGGGCTGAATGATGTAATAGTTAATCTAATGGGTAACGCTTCGAGATAATCCCACACAATCTACTGTAATTATGAACCATAAGAACTTAAAGCTCTTTTTAAAACAAAGGATTTAAACTTTGATCACAACTTTGAGAGCTAATTTTGATTAACATGCATTATTAATGAAATTCCCTATTTTAAAGTAGGGAGACTTTGCGATGCGCAAGCAGCACTTGTGGTAATTTCTATGGCAACGAGGAATCTGGCATTTCCTGCCGATGGGGCCCGTGAAGACAACCCCTTATTAAACCATCAAACAAAATCAGGGGAGAATTAACTTAATCCCCCGTCTGATTAAAAGGAACAAAGTAAAGTTTTTAATTTCCCTTTAATTTCAGCACCATGGCAGAGAGTGGGGGAAGCATTGATTGTGTGGTAGTGAGAGCAGGGGTCCAGAGTGACTCTAAACATGACGCTCAGAGTGGCAGAGCCGGATATGGGGGCACCGACCGGCGTAAATGTGCCTCGGAGGAGAGCGGCCGTCACCTTTCGCCCGAGTTTTTCATCTTGATTGCGATTCATCCATCATTCCTTCATGACTGGTTCTCCTGCCTTAGGTCCGGCGCCGGCTGCATCAGTGTGCCGTACGTCGGCACAGCACGGCACGCCAGCGGCGGCGCAGCGCGGCGTAAATACGCATGGAGGGGGCAATTAAAGCGAGTCAGACGGAGAGAACTTCCTGACACATCGGGGGCACCCGCGCCCGTCTCCGCCGGCATACAGATGAGCCATGTCTGCTCTGAAGGCCCGCGCCGAGCGCTAATGAGCTGCTGGGGAACTGCTTTAGGCCCAGCCGAACAGAGCATGCTCTGACCTGTACCGACCCCAACCCAAAACTCAACCGCCATCAATTAGGTGTGGGTAGTCTGCATCATCACCCCCCAAGACATCGGTGAAATAATAAAAGTTTGTGTTAAAGCTACCAAATGGATGTTGAAATAAAAAAAAGGTATTGGCTTTTCACGAGCAATTGGATCAGCTTTCTTAATAAACTTAAAAGAGGACGCCATGTTTAACTGCAGACAGACAAAGTATGAATTCAAATAATGTTCCCTATGATTCTGAAATGACCAACCTCAAAAAGGTCAATGCACAATGACCTTACACTGGAAATCAATGAAAAAATTATATACATTTCTCTCTCTTTCTCCCTCATTCTGGTCTTATTATTGATTTTAAGATTTTCTGTTTTTAATTTCAACAAGAAAATTATTTCTCAATTTAGAAGAACATCAAAGGTGGGTGGAAAATGACAGACCATAAACATTACAGAGTGGAGTATGACTGGTCCATGAGCGGAATGAAATCCTTCTGTCTCACGCAGTTCTGTGTCACTGAATGACAACCTTATAGACAGAGTAACTGGCTCCTGTATTTATTCTTCGCAGCATGAAGGAAGTTTTTATGTCACCTCGAGAGGAGAAATTCACTCCCAGCTTGGGTTGCATCTTTATGGGCAACTCTGAAAGGTCATATAATTTTTTGATCCGGGCAATCGCTATAATCAATAGAGCCATTATCCATCACAACATGTTTATGGATAAAAAGTACTGCCAAGCTCTCTGTAAAGCATGACCTTCACGGGACCAATGGATTAAGAGTGAAGACCAGCAAAACAATTACCTCTGCTCACTTCCCCCACTCCACTCCCCTCATATATCACTGTTTATCAAAATCGAAATCCTCGCATTGTATTGAGCCGCGCACAAGCACGCCCCCCATCCAGATCAATGATCGATTGTAAAAAGCCTCTCTTATTTTCAGCACCCTCTCTCCAGGCGACCCCCCACCGGAAGGAGGAGGAGGAGGGAAGGAGGGAAGGAGGGAGAGGGAGGGAGGGAGGTGTAGTTTTTGGAGGCTTCTAAAATCTTCAGATCATCAATATAGGATGCAGAGCGTTGTTTGTTAGTGTGTTGCAGAAGCGGAAATAAAACCCAATCAGGGGTCTGGGAATGTGTATTAAATGTGTCCCTATTAGCCGGTAACTGTGAGAGTTATTATTCCGCACACACACAGAGGGTCTAACCGCATCAGCCGGGCATGACAGTTGGGTATTTGGGTCGTAAATTAAACCGCCGCACATTAAAAACTGAATTCATGTGGAAGGGAAGAGGAGATGAGGGTTTCCCCTTGCATTATATGAATGCTGGTCACAATTCTCTCTCCTCTTCGCTCCTCTTCCTCTCTCTCCAGTGGTCTAATGAGGGACTCCATCTATTTTTTTCTGTTTATGATTTTACCCAGAATGCCAAGTGTAGGAGGACCTTCTTGCAATCTCTTCATGATGTTGTGCTCAAGTAGTTTCTCACTGAAGTGTGTGCGGTGTGTGGAGCAGTACATAGCTATACACACACACATACCCACAATCACTCACTCAAAAACACACACACACACACACACACACACACACACCCACACTTAAAAGCGAACACACACACACACACATGCTTATCTAGCATAATATGTGAATAAATTTTAAAATCTATGTGTCAAATATTTTATCTTTTTTTCCCTAAAAAGTCAATAGAATATTTTAGAAGATGATTAGCTTGCCTAGTGCCAGCTTCATGAAACCTGCAATATTTTATTCATCACATAAAAATATGTAGCCAGGTGTACATATATATAAGCCTGGCTGTGGAATGAGTTAATATTTACAGGCAGTCATAAGTCATGTGGGGACTCTTGGCTGGTATGGGTTATTACTGCCTGCGCTCTCTCATAATGAACCTCCGGCAGCACAGATACATCACGCTGAAGCCCTGCTGTCACCTCCCCCAGCCACGTCTGCGGAGCGCGCCTTTGTCTCTCCATCAGCGTTCCGGGGCCGCCAGAATGGAAACGGTTTCCGGAGCGGTACCGCGTTATGTCCTTATCTGTGCTGCTCGAACACCCACCCCTCCCCATGCCCCCCGCCCCCGCCCCCGTCCCCGCCCCAGCCCCCGCCCCATCTCTGACAAAGACAAAAAAGATTGCAGGCACTGACGACGGCTAAACAGGCCAGGAGAGAAGCCGGAACAACATGCAAAAGAAAGTTGTCCTCTTCGATCAGGTTTTTGCCCTTCTCCCTGACAGCCCAGACCCGCTCCACGCCGTTTACAGAACACACGCCTCAGCTTATTACATCCTCTCAGAATGCGAGACGGGCTTTGCGGACCGTCGTGTCCCGATGAGCCGCAAGATTAATACGGCGGGCCGTGCAGCTCAGGAAGTCATTGTGTGATTTATCTTTATGCCAGAGCGAAAGGGTAAATGATAAAGAATACAGAAGCACACTGTTTTAAGCAGCATTAATTAACTCCATTACGGACAGCAGGGTGGCACAGTAGGTGGTATAACATGGAGTCTGAACCCGGCTCTGTCAGTGACACACTCTCATCATACGCAGTTTCTTTGAGCTCTTCCACATTTGAATCTCTATACTGTCCCCCTGTATTCTGTACTGGCCCGATGCCCTGTCTGCAGGGCAGTGCTTTTGCTCTATGCTTGCTAGGCCTCTGTCTGACTTTTGTATGTCCTCACCAGGTTAACATGGTTACTGAATACGGATGCTTTGATGGATAAAACTAGAATTTAGTAAGCTGAATATCCATTAGCTCTGCTGCTGATCCCTGGGGTTTGGCTGGAGCTTGGTGCGCATGTCGTTGCTGTAGGCTGTGTTCCCTGACAGGCCCTGATTAGCCGAGTACAGGGCGCTATAGCATGCTTCTGACCCCTGTCTCTACTGTGTTCTCCATCATACATCTCAGGCCTTGGAGCCTGCAGAAAAAAAGAGGACAGGACCGGAGCTCAGGTAAAACAAAAGAAACTTGAGGCAGTGGCTGCTGGCCTCGGTGACACAGAGTCTTCTGGTTCATTTTTAAGTCGACTCTGGGGGAGCACAGAGGGGCGCACAGCGGGACGGGGGCACCGCGGGACACGGGCGCGGCGGGACGGGGCGGCAGGATGGGGCGAAGCAGCGATGATGGCAGCGTCCAGCAGAGCAGTCACGTCGCCACGCTCCACTCTCCAGAGAGGGGGCGCCGGTCGACAGGCTCACATCGCACCATGGCCTGCCCTCACCGGCCAGGGAGAGCGAGCAACCTGAGACATACGATGGGTAATGAAGGGGGAGAGAGAGAGAGAAGGACAAGGAAAGAGAGAGAGAGGGGGAGAGAGGTACAGGGAAAGAGAGAGAGAGGGGGAGAGGGGGGCTGCTCTGTTTTCTTTAGGGAACGCTCTGAAGCCGAGACCAGGACTCTCAGCGCTCTCCTCTCCCTCTATCCCTCTATCCGATCTCCCTCTATCCCTCTATCCCTCTATCCCCTCTCCTCAGTGACACCGACAGCTTCAGCAGATGAGAGTTCCCTGCTCTTGTAACGCAGCACGGGCCGTTTGTTTAAAATGGCATTTCTGCACAGATTTTAACATGATTTCATCCAAAGTGCTAACAGAGCCCCAGATTCTATTTGTATTATCAGAGATTATCAGTAGTCTGTAGTGTATTAACTTTTAGGTTTGTTTGATATACTGTGTTTGTTCTATTAAATGCCCTTTTTATTTCTGTGCATTATTGGGTGGGCTTTTCGATGTAGAATGAATCATGGCAAAATATTGTGTCAAGTGCCATCATTCATAGAAAAAAATGAATGAAATGAACTAATACTGTACATTGAAATTATGTCTGAAAGCACACATCCATGTTATACTGCTGTTGTTATATCAGGCCAGGTACATGCAGGTAATACAGCATGCACATGTGTAGATAAGGGATAAGATGCATAAACCAATGAAACTGCAGCATATTAAAAAAAAAAATCCATCCAAAAAAGAAGAGCAGATATGGATCTATTTGGGTTTCTGTATTTTTATTGCAGTTTAGTCATCATGATTATGATAAATATTGTCATTTTGATACTTTTGAAACTCTTGATTTTGGCTAAATGCATTGAAAAGGTACCTGCATATTAAATTTATGAATTTACAGTACGGCTATAAATCAACATGAAAAATTTCAGCTCTGAGAATTTCATGGCTTTACATCTATTGGCGAAGGAATAATTACGGTTCAAAAAACGGCTATAAATTTCATGTCCTAAAAAAGTGCCAAAACCAAAAGAACCTGTCTTAGGTTGAGGAGATCGTTAGGATCTTGTATATTCCTTATTAACAAAGTAGTTACTGTACAGTTTACAGTTTTTTTTTGTTTCCAAAAAAACATTATGTCTGATCTGTTTTTGTTATAAAATGTTAATAAACTGTATCACTTCTGTACGTGTTTGTGGCTGCACAGCATAGCCCTAGCAGGTTGCAGCTGCTTTTTTCAGAAGCAGAGTTCAAGGGATCCCTGGCTGGGAATATCCAGTCACTGACACAGTGTCCCACACTGATAAATACAAAGGCACACCAGCTCTGCTCCTCAGTGCTGAATGTCACAATGAACCTCGCGCTGCCTCTGCAACCCACCTGTCACCTTAGGCATGAATATGAGAGAGAAAGAGAGGGGGAGAAAGGGGGAGGAAGAGAGGGAGAGAGGGAGGGAGGAGGGGGTGTAGGGGGAGAGAAATACCACAGGGGCCAGAGTAGATGATACACTTTCAGGAGGAATTCATCTCTTTAATGTCAATGAAGACAGACACTGCATCCCAGGTCAGTGTGTGTGTGTGTGTATGTGTGTGTATGAGAGTTTGCATGTGTGTGTGTGTGTGTGTGTGTGTGTGTGTGCGTGCATGTGTGTGTGTGTATGAGAGTTTGCATGTGTGTGTGTGTGTGAGGGTGTGTGTGTGTGTGTTTGTGAGAGACAGTTTGCGTGTGTGTGTGTGTGTGTGTGTGAATGTGTGAGTGTGTGTGAGAGTTTGCATGTGTGTGTGTGAGAGTGTGCATGAGTGTGTGTGTGTGTGTGTGTGAGAGTGTGCATGAATGTGTGTGTGTGAGAGTGTGCGTGAGTGTGTGTGTGTGTGTGTATGTGTGAGTGTGCGTGAGTGTGTGTGTGTCTTACAACTTCGTACAGCAGATCCATCCTTTCCAGCTTTGACTCAATCAACGTTTTCCCCATATCATTTATAAATAAGATCATCACTATTTATGATAATGGTAGATATTGTAATATATTAATCTATCGATACTTATGTCAAGCATTATCTTGCCACAATTCTTTTGTACATTCTTTGAAATTCATCCTGACAAACAATGCAACTGACAGGTCATAACGTACATTGCGGATGATGAAAGCATGATGTAACTGTAATGAATGCGTGCGGTTCAGCCGAACACGCTCGAGCCAAAGTGTCCCACAGCCTCCTCCTCGGCCCCAGAAGAGCACAGCCAGACAGCCATGGGAATCGGCCAGAGCTCGTATGGCATGTGAATGACAATGACCACTTGTTATGTGGTGCGGCTAAGGAGCTATTTCCTCAGTGTTTTCCCATCAAGCACACAAAGCACTCATGTGCTCCCACACGGGCCCATCGGTGTTTCTGCAGATAATTAAAGCCTCCCTCCAGGCAATCGCTCTCTCTGGTTTTCTTAGGGAAGTAAGTGATGATGTTGTAATTCATGAAACTGCCTGGGGACAGAAAATACCTGAGTGGCTTTTAAAAACACGGTCGCGATGGCAGAGCTATAAGATATGCAAGAACATATGACGTGACGGATTGGAAATCATTTTAGCAGGAAGTGAGTAAATTGATTTCGCCAGCCACAAAAATCAAACTTGTACTGTCGATTTTAAAAATCGCTCAGGTGAACTGATAGGGCCTTACATGGGTTATCAATACTGTTATTTCACCTGGTTTGACCATTCCCAACTGTAATTCTGCCCCTGAATTTACTAATGCATTCCAGCTGACTGGCTGTGTATATAGAGCCAGCTGGCTGTGTGGTCGTGACTTCTGTGTCTCAGTCATTCTGAATCTCAGCCCCTCTGAATCTCACCTCAGCACACATTCTTAAGTCATAAAGCCTACATAATGTTGTCATAAGTATGATATAACACTTGTTATTACCAGTCATAATAGGTGTTGTGTCATGTTTATAGCAGTGTTATGCACAATTTATAATGCATAGTTCATGTAAGGTGTTACTAGGAAAAAGCCTGTTACTGACCACCTTTTGCGAGGGTATTTTCAGTACACAGACTATGGCAGGTGGAGGGGGGGTCTGAGTAGGCTTGTAGTACAATGGTTTTTGTCCATTATATCATTAGAATTAATTGTAACATTAATCGTGTGCTTATTTAGGCAATTGTGGTCTACAAAATCACATTAATATGAAACGTTTTGATAGGGGGCACAATAATAAGCTACAGAAACATCTTTTTAAAATCTAAATTGAAAATAATCTATGTGTCATCAATGTTTTAGTTAGCTTTTTGATACTTTATCTATTTTATCCAATTATTTTAATAAGTTTAGGCCTTTTAAGTTATCATAAAAATGAGTTTGCCAAAATGTTCTCATTCATTTCTGGGTTAGTGTTGACAACACACGTGGATTGGATCTATTGTTATTAATTCCAGTCAGCCAGTGTCCAAATTCACACTGTGCATTCAAACCACGGAAAGTTCTGCTTGAGATCAGGCAGATTTTGAGATTTTGAAAGCTTCATGGCGCAGAAGAACCTATGAGCTGGTTATGTCTGGGTCTGCCTTAGCCTTCGGTAGTCAATCACAGTCAAGGTGAGGTGCCGTGTTCAGAGGGAGGGCGGTTCAGTGGCTCAGCTCCAAAACTAAACCTGCGACTGCGCTTCACGCTCAGAGTCCGCACAGAACCCGCTGTTCATGATCACCATCCATGACAGCAGCCCCGGCTCAGAGCTGTTTCACTTTTAACTTTAGTTCCTAGGAGAGGAAGCGATCCATCATGCGGGACATTCATTCAGTTTCGGAGAAGCGCCTGTGAAAATATTCATCTCACAGTATTGCACATTGACGTTTAAATCTGTTTTCCTTGCTGATATAATTTCGATACGACACACACAAAAAAAAAATAAAACTAATAAAGATGTGACTCATCGCAGCCGGCAGAGATTCATCCCTCCCAGTCCCGCGCCGGCTCGCACAGCTGGAGACGGAGCGGAATGAAATAGCCGGAAGCACACGCACGCCGTTCCCGCGTCCCCCATCAGCGGCAAGCCAAGTCCTGGAATTGATGGTACTGCTTTAAACTCCATTAGTTTGGTGGCCGGGCTGCAGACCCACCAACCCCCAGCTCTCTGTAAATCATTAAGATCTGCTCAAAACAGCACGGCACCACTCCGGCGCGGTGAAAAGGAGGCCGGCCACTCCCGATGAAAGCCTGGCCTCCTACAAACCCCCTGCCCTCCGGCACTGGCTACCACGCACCAAGCCCTGCATTTGGAGTAATCAGGACACGTTTGCCCATGAGAACCAGAATAAAGAGGTCGCAGAGGCACGATGCGAAACCGTATTTTCTCAGTTCCCCTGCGTAGCTCCTTGAACACCAATGGAGCTTCTGAACAAGAAAAAAAACACACATACGATTTTTGTTAAGCATAAACTCATACCTTTCACCTGATTAGATTTTATATAAACTGCAGTCAATGTGTTGAACAGGATATATCTATCATCTGTTTAGATTAATATCTTGTCAGTGGGCTATTTATCAATATAAAATGTTATTTATTTCTTCTGTGTTCCGATGAGACGGATGTGAAGCATTTGTCAGCTTTCTACAAATGCATATTATCTGGATATTTTTCAAACCTCCCCATCAAGTGGAAACACATCAGCAAACGTCATCTTGGCTCAACAAACCGTGAGCTCATTTAACACTAGCCACTCAAATCAATCGTTGCCTAAAGCAATGCATCCTCCTGCCCTCCCTGCATCCTCCTGCCCTCCCTGCATCCTCCTGCTCCCCCTGCATCCTCCTGCCCCCCTGCATCCTCCTGCTCCCCCTGCATCCTCCTGCCCCCCCCTGCATCCTCCTGCCCCCCTGCATCCTCCCCCCCATCCTCCTGTCCTCCCTGCATCCTCCTGTCCTCCCTGCATCCTCCTGCTCCCCCTGCATCCTCCTGTCCTCCCTGCATCCTCCTGCTCCCCCTGCATCCTCCTGCTCCCCTGCATCCTCCTGTCCCCCTGCATCCTCCTGCATCCTCCCCCTGCATCCTCCTGTCCTCCCTGCATCCTCCTGCTCCCCCCTGCATCCTCCTGCCCTCCCCTGCATCCTCCTGCCCCCCTGCATCCCCCTGCCTCCATCCTCCTGTCCCTCCCTGCATCCTCCTGCTCCCCCTGCATCCTCCTGCTCCCCCTGCATCCTCCCTCCCTGCATCCTCCCCCCTGCATCCTCCTGTCCCCCTGCATCCTCCTGCTCCCTGCATCCTCCTGCTCCCCTGCATCCTCCTGTCCTCCCTGCATCCTCCTGCATCCCCCCTGCATCCTCCTGCTCCCCCTGCATCCCTCCCTGCATCCTCCCTGCTTCCCCTGCATCCTCCTGCTCCCCCTGCATCCTCCTGCTCCCCTGCATCCTCCTGCCCTCCCTGCATCCTCCTGCCCCCCTGCATCCTCCTGCCCTCCCCTGCATCCTCCTGTCCTCCCTGCATCCTCCTGCTCCCCCTGCATCCTCCTGCTCCCCCTGCATCCTCCCCCTGCATCCTCCTCCCCTGCATCCTCCTGCTCCCCCTGCATCCTCCTGCCCTCCCTGCATCCTCCTGCCCCCCTGCATCCTCCTGTCCTCCCTGCATCCTCCTCCCCCCTGCATCCCCCTCCCTGCATCCTCCTGCCCCCTGCATCCTCCTGCTCCCCCTGCATCCTCCTGCCCCCCCTGCATCCTCCTGCCCCCCTGCATCCTCCTGCCCTCCCTGCATCCTCCTGCCCCCCTGCATCCTCCTGCCCTCCCTGCATCCTCCTGCCCCCCTGCATCCCTCCTGCATCCTCCCTGCCCTGCATCCTCCTGCCCTCCCTGCATCCTCCTGATCCCCCTGCATCCTCCTGCTCCGCCTGCATCCTCCTGCCCTCCCTGCATCCTCCTGCCCCCTGCATCCTCCTCCTGCATCCCCTCCCTGCATCCTCCTGCCCCCCTGCATCCTCCTGCCCCCCCTGCATCCTCCTGCCCACCCCGCATCCTCCTGCCCTCCCTGCACCCTCCTGCCCCCCGTGTCCACAATGTTAGCATTATGTTGCAGTTGCATGCAATCCTACTATCACCTGTTACTCTGTAGGTGTGCTAGCCACCTGAAAATAGCCAGAGCTCCTCTTGGTTCTGGGCTGTAGGTAGAGAGCCAGACAGCCCAGCTCTGGTCAGTAGTGTGGGTGGAATGAGTGACATGCATGGCCTACTCCAGGGAAGGCCTGGAAAAGCATTTCCAAAGAAGAAGCCATGCGATATCAGTGACTTTATTGTACACTTTATTGCTTTGATTGACTTTTTTTTCATTCATTAACTTAATTTTGCACTGCTAAAAATGGGGGGACTCAACCCAAAAACACCCGTTTCTGTAAAATGGTAAAGCATATATGCATAAAAATACCATAAACTAAATGCTGATCAGCCTCTTCTTTTGACTAATGTTCGTCATCTGATCTCAAATCCAAATGTCTGAAGTATGTAGCAAAAACACTCTGCGGTTCCCATACTTTGGGAGGGCTGGTGTGTATATAAAGCACCATGTGGGAAAGATAGAGCTTTTCAATTATTCACAGCACATCCTGTCCAAGCTGCCGGAAACGGCAGACCTTTACAGCACATCCTGTCCAAGCTGCCGGAAACGGCAGACCTTTACAGCACATCCTGTCCAAGCTGCCGGAAACGGCAGACCTTTACAGCACATCCTGTCCAAGCTGCCGGAAACGGCAGACCTTTACAGCACATCCTGTCCAAGCTGCCGGAAACGGCAGACCTTTACAGCACATCCTGTCCAAGCTGCCGGAAACGGCAGACCTTTACAGCACATCCTGTCCAAGCTGCCGGAAACGGCAGACCTTTACAGCACATCCTGTCCAAGCTGTCGGAAACGGCAGACCTTTACAGCACATCCTGTCCAAGCTGCCGGAAACGGCAGACCTTTGGGCTGGTGAGAGAGTATGGTAATTGCATTAGATGGTCTCCCCTCCTCCTGGTCTCTCTTGGTTGTTATTTTTGGTCTGTCAGTATCTCGCTTTCAAAGAAAAACTTTCGGCTGTTGGCAAAGAGGCAGGAACTTTATTCGGATGATAAAAAACCCTCCAGATCCAACTGCAGCACAATGCACAACTACATAATCAATATATCCTCCTACCGTTTGACACGGAAGGTTCCTTTTTTAGAAGATGCCATGCGAGAAGGGAGGAGTATTCCTGCCATCGGAGCCGTGGAGCCAGTGAAGGCCGCTGCCGAACACGTTTGCGGCTTCCTTCGGTCTGGGCAAAACCAAAATGAACTCAGATTCATTTAGAATGAGAAGCTAAATGAAAGATTAGAAAACTTCAGTGCAGAGACTGTGGTCTTTTGTTGTTTTTGATTGAATGGTTTCTGTCTCCACAGCACTTACTGTTCCAGACAGAATTTGAATTTGACAGCATTGCATTGACTCACTATTGTACTTAGTGGGATGCTGACATTTAATCATTGTGACAAGAGGAATAAATTACTTTCCAGTATATTTTTTTCCAGAGACATCATTTCAGATTATCTTGGATCATCCCTCTATCACTGAACTCATTCAGGTCCTTGACTGAATTAGTCCAACACAGAGGACTGAGGTAGATGTCATTTCTCTGGGCTGTAAAGAACAGATGGACACATGATTTCCGCCACACACTTCCTCTGTCTCTCACACACACCCATACACTCAAACACAGTGAAAAAAATTTACTTGGACTGAAGTTCCAAGTCTGCCTGCAACAATTCAGTAGTATAAATCTGAATACAAACAGACATATGCAACACTCATTGAATACAGAGTTTCCCAGCATTTATCAGTGGGTGCATGTGATGTTTAATATTCAGTGTATTACACTGATAACTCAAACTGCCCAAGGCGGCCTTAACCCTTGTATTAATATAGTGTTGTTATGGCACAGAGGGGAGCACTGACAGGGTCTCTATTGCACAATCCATTAATTTTGGAAACACTACAAAGGCGGTGAGTATGGCAAAAATATGGCACTGTAGAGTTAGTGAGTATGGCAGAAATACAGCAGTGTAGAGTTAGTGAGTATTGCGGAAATACAGCAGTGTAGAGTTAGTGAGTATGGCAGAAATACAGAAGTGTAGAGTTAGAAATACAGCAGTGAGAGTTATGAGCGGAAATACAGCAGTGTAGAGTTAGTGAGTATGGCAGAAATACAGCAGTGTAGAGTTAGTGAGTATGGCGGAAATACAGAAGTGTAGAGTTTGTGAGTATGGCGGAAATACAGTGTAGAGTTAGTGAGTATGGCAGAAATACAGCAGTGTAGAGTTAGTGAGTATGGCAGAAATACAGAAGTGTAGAGTTAGTGAGTATGGCAGAAATACAGCAGTGTAGAGTTAGTGAGTATGGCAGAAATACAGAAGTGTAGAGTTAGTGAGTATGGCAGAAATACAGCAGTGTAGAGTTGTGAGTATGGAGTTACAGAAGTGTGAGTTAGTGAGTATGGCGGAAATACAGCAGTGTAGAGTTAGTGAGTATGGCGGAAATACAGCAGTGTAGAGTTAGTGAGTATGGCGGAAATACAGAAGTGTAGAGTTAGTGAGTATGGCGGAAATACAGAATTGTAGAGTTAGTGAGTATGGCAGAAATACAGCAGGGTAGAGTCAGTGAGTATGGCAGAAATACAGCAGTGTAGAGTTAGTGAGTATGGCAGAAATACAGCAGTGTAGAGTCAGTGAGTATGGCAGAAATACAGCAGTGTAGAGTTAGTGAGTATGGCAGAAATACAGCAGTGTAGAGTTAGTGAGTATGGCAGAAATACAGCAGTGTAGAGTTCGTGAGTATGGCAGAAATACAGAAATGTAGAGTTAATGAGTATGGCAGAAATACAGCAGGGTAGAGTTAGTGAGTATGGTGATGTCATCGCAGTGTCAAGCTGCCACACTTCATTACAAGGCCAGCCGTTGACGGTCTCCTTGGGCTCCTTTCAGAGTGCTTATGACAGCATGAGAAATAATTAAGCAGTGAGAAAGTGAGCTTCACCCTGTCCGGCTCTCAGTCTTCTTCAGCGGGGCAGTGAGAAACAGCACAGCTTCCTTCTCCTGCCACTCTCAGCGTAAATGAAGTGGAGAGCAGACTCACACAGTACATCGCACACTATATTTGAGAATAGTCTTTGTCATATTGGCATATATGGTTTTCCTTTTTTTTTTTTGTGCAAACACTGCATTAAAAAATGGCAGAAAAAGTTACAGTTGTGAAATGTGTGTGCTTTTGCTTATGTCTCCATATTTGTAGGATTCTGTTTAAAATCAGGCCACCTGGGAAGGCACACCCTGCACTGTGAGGAAGATCCAAAATTGTGCCACAGCTCCTCGGACCTCAGTACTTAATGACAGAAACATCGGGGTGCAGCCGTTTCCAATTGGCTGCATTCCCCACCGACCCCCCTCACAGCTGTTGGACATCCACCAGGATCACTCCTAAACACACAGCCCCAGTGGGTTCAGAGATCTGACACTTTTAGAGCTACTGTTCAATTAGCAAATGATTTACACCTGCTGCACTAGCTGGAGTGATTTATCCTAATAAGTCCCTCAATTAAACAATTAAGAGACGAGGCAGAGGGGTAATTAGCAGACCCTGCGGCTCCGGTAAGGGCTGAAACATGCTGATGTAAGCACCCCTGCTTCAGTCCACCTCCTGCACCACCAATCACAGTGGTGCATGTGCACGCAGGTCCAAGCGCATTCAACCAGCTGCACTGCTTTCCATTATGCAGTCACACTTCTACCACTGCACACTACATTGGATATACTGCTGTGCATTATTGAAAAACACACATCAACACACACACACGCACGCACACCTTCGTCTGTGCCGCAG
Source organism: Albula goreensis (assembly GCA_022829145.1). Taxonomy (NCBI): domain Eukaryota; kingdom Metazoa; phylum Chordata; class Actinopteri; order Albuliformes; family Albulidae; genus Albula; species Albula goreensis. The sequence continues at coordinate 28,523,840 of CM040757.1, forward strand.
TGCATTATTTAAACCCATTTTCCCAACTCACACCACATCACCTGTGCGTTCAGATTGGTGGAGATCAGCTCGGACTCGAACGCACATGCTCAGACCACATCAGCATGTTTTTTTTCCCATGCTGATCTGAAGTCACCCATGAGCACCAATTCACAAGGCACACAAACACACTCTAGCTCACAGGCATGTAGCTTTATCTAACGGATAATGGAAGCATATTAATTATCTTGCCCGTGCTCATGGCAGGGAACAGAGCAAACGGCGGAGGCGGGAGGCGGGCTCAGAGTCAGGGGACAGGAGCAGAAGGGGGACGGTCGCCGCGCTGTGAAGTCAAGTGCCATAAATCTCTTGGGGCGACACGGCGGAGAGGCGCACGGCCGTAATAAACGGTCTTAATGGAGAATGGAAAGTTTGCACTGAGCTCAGCCAACCACACCTGATAGGACAAGCTAATAAATGAACGGCGTTTGGGTAAACATGCCCCGAGCCTCTCACCTACGCAGTCCCAGCCGCTGCCCCCCTGCTGTCTTCACATCGCCCTGATCTATATTTCTCTTCTGTGTTTCTTCATGGTCCTTCAATTTCGGATTTTCTCCTATCAGTACAGAAAAACAGCAAGTTGAGTAATTCTCTGATCTTCAGAAAGATTTAGGATGACTAAATAAACTTAGTATGGGAAAAATGAACAACATTATTAAATAAACTTTTCAACCTTCATAGTAGTAATGCTCGTATAGATATTAGCTAATAACCAAACACCAAAATAATTATTGTGTATTTTCTGAAATTCCATTCTCATTGAGGCAATCATGAAGGTTAACAGCAAGTAATATTTACTGTAAAAATGAATCCAGAATACAGAAATGAGGAAATTAGACAGTGGAGAGCTGCAAGGTCAAGAAATGGTCTGGGATGAAGATACAGCAGGACCGAAAGTCACAGATATATGAACAGTGACAGGTCGCGTACCTGTGGAAGCTGCCTTCCCGTTCCTACTGTACAGGTGTACTAACAAGTGGGGCCAGCCATATTTGTCATGACAAAACATAGAGTATGGTTTGTGTTAGAGAACATGGTTATTTTTCCAGTCAAACCGGTGTTGGCGACCCAATTAAGCAGGTGATGCATCTGCTGTATGGGTTTAAACCCAGATTAGCTGAAACATGAATCAGAAGATGCATAACTAGTTAGGCATGGGGTATGAAAGGGGGATGGAAATCAAACTGGCAAATTAGAAAAACTCATGAATATAATTCACTGTTTTCACACTGGTACCCATCATAAAAATCCAATCAAACAGGTTTAGTCTTTAATCCTACTAGTCAAGTAGTAAACATTTGTCACCATGGTAACAGTCATCATAGCTAAACAGAGGCCCAGCTAACCAACTTACAGATGTAACTGGCAAGGCAACAAAGAGACTTTGTTATTATGATATTATATTCAAATTCAGCCCAAGAGCAAACAGAAAATGATTTGCCTCGCAGTGATGCTACTAGTATGTGTAGATCAATGGGCACCGTGGGTCAGCGTGTATTTTTAAAAATACATTGTAAGTTCTCTTGTTTTTATCACATTGAACATCTCATTTCAAATGCCCTTTTGCATAACTGAACGTCGGTACTAGTACGGGCATTTTTTATACCAGCACTTTCTGAATGAGGTGTACGTATGCAGAAAAAGTAAATGCTGGCAAATAAAGGGAGACAATGGGCTGTACAATGCATTCTGGATCTTGTAGTAAATATATACTTAGGAATTATAAGCTCCTGTGCTGAATGAAGATATATTATCTCACAGGTAATAATAAAACCGTAATGTTCCTTGGATATTTAGACTAACTGATGCAAATGCAACCTAAAATATGTCACGGCAGGCAGCAGAAAAGCGTTCTTTTAATAGTGGTGACAGTGACACTCCATCAGTCATGGGGTAATGACTGGGGGACTATGCGGGGGACCTCTGACATCTCCATGTATCTGGGTGACAAGGGAGGAAGGACGAGTGACACCGGTCAATTTAACACAGCACTGTTGATAAGAATGATCAGTGTTCTTTTGGGGTCTCTTTTGGGGAAACATCCAGCGTTATTTAAAATAAAATATATCCAATTGCAGTGCTGTAGCTTCAGTTATACCGTGTGTGATATAACCCACAATTTTTGCAAGGGAAATGAGTAGCTGAACCAATATATCTACAGATTCAGAGTGTGAATACACTAAGTCTCTTGTGATCAGAGTCATATATTATATATAATGATCAATAACATGGGCAGAGTGTGGAGCACAGCAGCCAATCAGATCAATATAACACAAATGTCTCTCTCCCAATTATATAGATATTCTGTACATGTGTTGGTCAGAATACTAATGTATACTATATATCAGCTGTCTGACAAATATCATCCAACTTCTCAATACAACACACACAAAAACACACATGGATGGACAGACACAACACACACACACACACACGCACACGCACGCACACGCACGCACACGCATGCACACACACACACACACACACACACACACACACGCACACATACACATGCGCACACACACACACACACAAGGTTTATATAATATTAGGTGTGTCTCCCTTCAGTCAATCAATCACGTGCGTAAGCTGATGGGGCATGAAAGTGCGTCTTCCCAGGTCAACAGAGGCAAAAGCAATGTGACACTGACGCTCATGAGGTTATCACACACCATGTCCATGAGCGAATGTGACAGGCGTGTGATATATATCTGACTTATCTTTATACGCAGAGCTGCATTCACAGAAGCGTGCTCACGTTTTTATACTCCGTACCGCGTCCGTGAACCCCAGGCTCACACGCGGTCGTGATATAGAGATCAGGATCAACGTCACAGATAGAGCAGAGTAAGAGCTGTGCAAACCATATATGATGAAATCGGCCGTCAACTGCGCTCCGGCGCTCTCACCACCCAGCGTCCGCGTTCACCACATGCCCATTTCTGTCAACGATCCCGCACTTTTGATTCACTTTGAGGACTGAACAACTTGATTTTCTTTCAGAGTACCATACAAAACTAAAATTCAGTAAAGCAAGGTCTACCACATGGAGTGGCCCTGTGCAACCTGAATGTTGGTTTCTCCAAAAAAACTAAAATATTAAGAAAACAGGAGAACCGAACTGATTTTAAATGAGTAGCAGGCAAAGTCAGGACCCAGGGGAGGGACTGCTTAAGGGGAATCTGCTCTACCAATAAAAGATGTCTGTTGTGTAAATTAATAGAAATTGGGTGTCATCCCTGCAAAGCTGTTGCCCTGGGCGATGGTGAATATTTTAGAATATAATATATCTCAGTGTCATTCAGCTTTTCCATACCAGGGCCAAATAAATTTGAGGGATGTCAATGAATGGTGGAGCAGGGTGTTTTTTTGTGTTATGTCGATTTGCATATGAATTAGGGAGTAATTGCTGCAAGATCCTGTGCTTTGGCAGGGGACACGTTTGAATGCAGGAGAAGTGGGGCCGGGTGAAGTAGCTGCAGCGGTGTTGAGTTTTGTTCAGTCTCCACAGCGTGCGGCTCCACGCCTGATGGGTTTTACACTGCAGTGTTCAGACTGAAGGGAACCTAAGCATGGTCGGTCATTGCTATATTCCCTCAGTCAGGCTGGGCGTGAGCTTTAGAGTTATCTGGGTCCATGAGAAGCCGTTACATCATCGTGTTCTACCAAAGCCCGCTCGCTCCGGTCCGGTCCTTAGACATGATCACAAAGCAAATAGCCTGCTGCCCAAAGGCCATGAATGTTTACCATCTGGGCGACAACTCTGGAGTCCAGATTACACAGAAGAATACTGCCATCTAGTGGTGTATTTTCTAGAAACAGCCAGCACCTGCAACGTCCAATAAGAGAGATATTAAAAAATGAGGACTTAAAAAATAAGATCTGAGGAGTTCAATATTCTCCTGAGTATGTAATGCACAAGGCCCTCTGTAATTTCAGACCGAGCTTCAGAACATTTACCCTCTGTTAAATTAAGTAAGTTTTCATCATCTTCCCATCGATTTTCAGTACACAACAATAAGATGTTTACACCAGACTATCGATTGCCATTGAGGTCACCGACTGAAGGCAGTATGTGAGTGAGTGAGTGGGTGGGTGGGTGGGTGGGTGGTTGGGTGGGTGGGTGGGTGGGTGGGTGGGTGAGTGAGTGAGTGAGTGGTGAGTGAGTGAGTGAGTGGTGGGTGGGTGGGTGGGGTGGAGTGGTGGTGAGTGAGTGAGTGAGTGGAGGAGGAGTGAGTGAGTGAGTGAGTGAGTGAGGGTGGGTGGGTGAGTGAGTGAGTGAGGAGTGAGTGGTGAGGGTGGGTGGGTGGGTGGGTGAGTGAGTGAGTGAGTGAGTGAGTGAGTGAGTGAGTGAGTGAGTGAGTGAGTGAGGGAGGGTGGGTGGGTGGGTGGGTGAGTGAGTGGTGAGTGAGTGAGTGAGTGAGTGAGGGTGGGTGGGTGAGTGAGTGAGTGAGTGAGTGAGGGAGGGTGGGTGGGTGGGTGGGTGGGTGAGTGAGTGAGTGGTGAGGGGTGGGTGGGTGGGTGGGTGGGGTGGTGAGTGGTGGTGAGTGAGGGTGGGTGGGTGGTGAGTGAGTGGTGAGTGGTGGTGGTGAGTGGTGGTGAGTGAGTGAGTGGTGGTTGGGTGGGTGGGTGGGTGGGTGGGTGTGGGGGTGAGTGAGTGAGTGAGTGAGTGAGTGAGTGAGTGAGTGAGTGAGTGAGTGAGTGAGTGAGTGAGTGAGTGAGTGAGTGAGGCTTGTGCAAGTCAATAGAAGCTCAGGATTGATTATAACTGGTGTCTATATACTCCAAATGATTCCTCAAATTTGACCACATGGTCTTTTGCCCAGTTGTGGTTGGATACTATCATTAAAATAGATAAGTGTGTGGATTATTAAAATATGTAAACAATTGATCAAAATGATAATGGTAAGGAAACAGGAAACTACCCAATAAATATAACTATATTAAGCATAGGCCCTGAAAGACAAGACACTGACAGATTTTGATGTTCTATGATCCCTGTCAAGATAACAAAATCATCAAAGACACAGACAATTGTAACAAAACAGTAGTTACAACAAGGTCCCCTGTTTGCGGTATCTCCATTGGTGTGTCACACCACATAAACCAACCAATCATAGCACAGCTGGCTGCCGACTCATATTAACGGCCTAAAGTTAACTTTTGAACCTTGTTCTACCCACCATACCACACCATCAGTGAAACCTCCTTGTTCCTCATTACTTTAGCTTTCCATCAACACTAAACGTGAATTGACCGTGTATGGAGAATCAGGGTTTCATAATGCAATTGCAGCTTCGGGCGCGGTTTCTCGAAAGCAGCAGAATAGCTGTACGAGTGTTTTTAGGCCACTAGTATTGTTTCTTTATCATTTCTTGCTGACCAAAAACACTCCATTATCACACCACAATAAATATATGCACTGACCATACACAGAAGTACCATAACATAGTCTGTTCTCCTTCAGGGTCAGATCAGGGGTATACTTAAAAAGAATAAAAACCCAAATCTTTCCCCTCAGAAAATTGCATACATCCTTATTCATCAGTTTTATTTCTTGTGAATCAAAATCTTGTGACCTAAAGCGGAAGTGAAAGAAAATTACAAAATTAAAACTGACACAAACAGGTTACCTAACCCTGATATCTGCCCTTGACAGATAAACCAAATCCATCAGTGGAATTAACAGTGAGGAGAAACTGAAAGCGGACTTCAGATTGTTTGTGGAAGGCGTAGGAGAGAGCAGCTGTGGAGTGTTAGCCTGTGAGGCCGAAGGAGCGAGAGCCATGTTCTCCATCTCTGAGGAAGATCTCTCCTGTCCCGTGTGCTTTGACATCTTCACAGAGCCCGTGGTGCTGCCCTGCAGCCACAGCTTCTGTAAGGACTGCGTGCTGAAGTTTTGGAAGCCTCAGGACCTTCAGCCGTGCCCCGTTTGCTGGACAGAAGCCCCCGAGGGCGAGCCGCTGGTCAGCCTGGTCCTGAAGAACCTCTGCGCTGCGGCCATAGAGAGCAGGGCCCAGAGGCAGCCTGCGCAGTCCAACTGCGCAGATTTATGCAGTCAGCATGACGAGGAATGCTCCCTCTACTGCCTCGAGGACTGCCTGCCCATCTGCGTCGTGTGTCACACCAACGGGGGACACAGAGATCACGAGTGCCGTCCGATCGATGAGGTCATGCTGGATTGCAAGGTGAGGGAAGCAAACCTGTGGTATAGGAACTGGTTCTAGAGGAATGCTGTATCACTGGTACGGTTTTCCTAACAGAACCAAAAGTGCCTCTCAAAGCTGGATCTATGGTTACTCTCTAATGACTTGGTTTTTGCCAAAATCCTGTAATTGTCCTGTGTTTTATGAGGTTTATAACTGGCATTATTGTGATTAATAAACCAGCAATCGGAGGTTTTTCCTCAAACCACTGAAAGCAGTTACTGCCCTAAAGGTGGAGACACACTATTTGAGGAGTCTTGACACTCTCTGAAAAAGAGAAGCTTCATAAACTACCTGTTTCAAGGGTGAGTGCCTTGACTGACAGATTGCGATTAGTTGCAGTTGGTACATTCTCAATTTCAGTTTCAGAATTTAATACCATACAGCAACATGTCTCTGTCATTTTTTTTTTTTTTTCATTTTGTTTTGGGTTTTACCTGTCATGATCTTCCATAATGCAATGTGTGAAGTACTGTGACGATTTCTAATTTGAATGATTGATTACTTTCAAACAATTGTGTCCTGATCATTTTATTAGTTTCACAATTAGTTCCACACATTTTTTCAGATGTGGGTTCTGATGTGCAAGTGTGCTGGAATCTATAACATAAGCAGACAGACATGAGACAACAAGCACCTCCCTCAAAATGTACCCCATTTTTCAACATAGGGCAAATCTCTTTCATTCTTTTATATTTTTCTCTTTGTCTGCATTTCATAATTTAGGCTTTACTTATTTGTGTTTGCCTGGAAACAATAACCATTGACACCCTTTCATTATTTGGTCTGAAGGCACATGCTGGGTAGTCTTTTTGGTGATTGAATTAATTGTACTCTTACACAGCAAAGTCTCAAACATCAAGTTTAACACTGTGGGTGTCAAAATTAACACAATTGGAATGCACATGTGGGACTCACCACAAAAAGGGTCATAAAATCAATCACTTTTTTTATAGGTTCAACACCTAAATGTAACTCCTGGTCCTGTGTGACAAAAGTTATGCTTACATTTCATTAAATGAACACCATAAATGTATCACTTATTTGACGCATTGCACACTTCATTCCCACAATGCTAAGAATTTGACTAATTCTGAATTGGAGGGAGATGGGAGCGTGGTGTCCTCTTTTGTGATAACAGACTATCCCGATTATTCCAGGAGAGGGTAAAGAGCGCACAGGAGACGCTGCAGGAGAAGCTGCAGACCTACAACACCGCCAAAGACTCCTACGAGAAAGCAGCACTACACATACAGGTACGGTACCTTCTGAGAGCATCTAACGCTAAATAATTAGCCCGGCTCCTCAGATTAACATTTTGTGTTTTTCACACACTGGGCTCATTTGAGGATTGGTCTGGTCACCAGGTAATTAAAAATGAGAAACTTCTGAAATCTGAATTGCCTCATGTGTTTCTAGTCAGAGCTCAATTTCCTTGAAACCAAAGACAGTGTCAGCATCCAGTGCTGGTGTCATACTGCAGAGGCAGGTGATTGTCTGTTGCCTAAGGACTGGGATTCCAATCCTTTCCAAGAAACCTGTTCTTTCATCTTTCCCTTTTTCGGTTACATGTTTTGAGAAAATGAAAGTGAAAGCATGTCTGTTCGTGGCTGGCTCCACCTTGTTTCCCTCACCGCAGAGTCAGACCAGGTACATGATTCAGCATATTAACCATGAGTTCAGGACGCTTCGTAATTTTCTATTGGATGAGGAGGAGGTCCGGGTCGCAGCGGTGAAGAAGGAAGAGCGCCTGAAGAGAGAGACCGTGAATCCGAAGCTCTGGGAAATTAAAGCAGAGATAGAGACTCTCACTGACAAAATCGAAATAACTGAGGAGGGACTGGAAACTGAAGCCCTGCCCTTTCTGCAGGTCAGGTGACATCCACCCTTTCACTTCACTGCAGCTAAGACCTTTTCCATTACACTATAGCTGTTGCCAAAACTCATTCAAAATCGTATAGATAGGTAACTTAGTGTAGTGCTAAACGCCTCTCTGTTCCAGTCGTCACTCACAGATTTAGATGAAAATATTTAGATAAAAACAAGGTTTTTAGGAAGTGATGTACAGACTAAATATTAGCTCTGTGTGATCCCAGATTACAGTGTATAGTCATATTCTTGTTCCAAATGGCAGTCAATAACATTGTTCATTTCATGTTCCACAGAACTATGAAGCCATAATGAAAAGGTAAGTGACTTCTGCATTTCTTTCACAAATTAATCTTTCCATGTGAGATTCCGAAGACTTTTTTGGTCATTGGTCCTGGTAATTAGTAACGCAAAGTTTTAGACATGATCTGTGTTCATGAGTAAACTAAATAACCTTTTGGTGCAGGGAACAATCAGGCACTGGCTATCATTGCTGTCTCTCCCCTGACTCTGTAACACTCGCTGTGGTCATTGCAGTGCTCAGTGTTCTCTGCCCGATGTGGAGATGCATCCAGGGGCTCTGATGGACGTGGCCGGACACCTGGGGAACCTGAGCTTCAGCGTCTGGCAGAAAATGAAGGGTCTTGTAAAGTTCAGTAAGTCCCAGGGGCAGAGGTCATTGAAGGTCATTCTTTACGTAACTTGAACAACGTGAAAGCAACGCTGTTTAAAAACCAGGGATTTTTGTAACTAATTTGGAATGACTAGTCAGAATCATAATGCCATAACCACAATCACGATCACTTATTTTTAAAGATAGATACAGAATATTCCAAGAGGAGACCAGAGGCAGCAGCCTCGTCCTTGGTTCATGATTGGTAACGCCACAGTCTCATTTTTTAAAAATGTTCTCTTTTCCGTCTCTTCCCTGCCGCAGCCCCAGTGATGCTGGACCCGAACACCGCTGACAGCTGGCTCAGTGTGTCTGGGGACCTGACCCAGCTGACGGTCAGAGACGAGGCACAGTCTCTTCCTGACAACCCAGAGAGGAGTACCTCCTACCAATGCGCCTGGGGATCGCGGGGCTTCTCCAGTGGGGTGCACTCCTGGGACGTCCTGGTCGGGGGCAGCTCCCTGTGGGCCCTGGGAGTGGCCAGCGAGACGGCCCAAAGGAAGGGGAAGGTTGATATTAGCCCAGAGGAGGGGTTCTGGACTATAGCCCTGTACGACGGAAACTACACGGCTCAGACCAGTCCCTTTACGCCCCTTTCTGTCAAAGGGAACCCCAAAACAATCAGAGTCCAGCTGGACTGGGAGGAGGGGAAGGTCAGCTTCTGTGACCCAAGAGACAACACCCATATCTACACATTCACTCACACATTCACCCAGAGGGTGTTCCCATACTTTGCTCATGGCTATATATTTGGCCCTCTGTCGATACAACCTTCCAAGGTATCTGTTGTAGTGCAGAGCAACCGAAAGTGTGCTGACGGCACACAGATCGTTGGCCCGTCCACAGATTTTCTCTATGATTCCACACTTTCGTTTGCCCTGAAAAACCTCTGATGCCCCTAAAATCCCAGGGCTTGACGATAATGACCATGTTAGATGATACCCATGTTAATGACTGCAAAAACACACCATGGCTGCTGAGGTATTCACACCTGTGGAAGGTGGGTAAGGTGGAGAATGACCAGGGGATCTGTCTGTGAGAACAGATACACACTCATATGCATGGCCTCATCAATACATATGTATCTGGCAAGGAAAACCAAAGCTTGCTGGATGGTCAGCTCATGTTCCATTCTGGGACACCATCTCTAATATAGCTTTCATTAATTACTAAAACTGTATCTAATGATTAATACTCTCTGACCTTTTACAGAGAGTTAAATATGAAGAGGGGCTCTCTCCGGTGTGTAATGTTGAATGTGTCGTGTAATTTTATTCCTCCTTGTTTTTTGCTATAATATGATCAGACCTCTAATCCTGGGTATCCCCTCTGGGCTTTCCAGAATGTTCTTTCAGCCACAGCCTAGCATTAGCCAAGGCCAGTTAGCCACCTTCCCTTCCCTCTCCTACAGGCACCTGGGTTGTGGGTAGACCATAAATCACAGACGAAGCTGGCCCCTTGATACCGGGCCCCAGTCCAGCTCACGCTAACCCAGAGCTCTGCCTATCCTGTACACATCGATAGCAGGCGCACTGGGAGTACTGAGCTAAGGGTCAAATATGCTGGACCCGTCAGCTCGTTCACCAGGTACTGAAATATTGAGCTGCTCCCCAGAGGAGACCCAGGGAACTAGGCATTAATTTGATAGAATGAGCGCTCACTTACTTTCCTCCTTGTCCTTGCTTTAAAACTGTACAAATACATCTGTATATATATATTTTTTTTTTATTTTATCTGTATGTGGGGCTACTAAATTTGTATGAAATACACTGAGGATGATTAGCCTTCTGTATGTAGCCAGCTATATTTCTAAGCAGGAAACTCATGTGTTGATTACTTGGGAGACGGGAGATACATTTTTATAATTTTTTTATTTTTTGCACTAATATGGGTATATTTACCCATTTTATATTTTTTTAATCATATATGTTTACTATCCTGTGGTTGAAAGATTGACTGTAGTGGTTTGTGGCCAAATGAAGAGGGAACTGAATTGCCTGTAGCATTCTCCTGAAATGCCAAATCAATTCTGAGGTTAGTCCACTTTCAGCCATCTCCCACTGGCCAACAATGAATCATCAAATAGATACATTTATAGACAGCACCATTTCTTTCAGAGCACCTCAAAGATGTGGTTTTTCATGGAATAAAAACATGTTACTGAGGAGGGAAAACATGATTTTTTTTCCCCTTTTAGGTAATTATAAACTGCTGAGTGATAAGGCAGGTGTTAAAACTGTGTAATTACTCACAGGATAAATACACTGAACCCACAACCTACTTTGTGAAAAACTATGACTCTGAGTGTGAAATAAAAAGGCGGCTAGCATTCTTAACCAGAGGAAATTAGTCACCAAGCACAGCAGGGTTTATTTAGGCCTGGCTTAGATGGAACATGTCACTGACAGCTGGAAAGGAGTTAAGGAAAGTATGGTAATAGAATAAACCAAGAAGAGAGGAAACCCAAAATGTTGAGTTAACTCAGTGACATATACACGCCCCCTTGAGGTTTAAATGCACAGTCACCAGCCCTGTCTTTCACTGCTGATGACCTCTGACCTCTTCACCATTTTGTAGTCAAACTAAATCTTATTGGGGCAGTCTGTAGTCCAGTGGCCAAGGTACATGACTGGGACCCCTGAGGTTGGCGGCTCAAGCATCCTTCCCACTCATTGTTAATGGATGAGATAGCAAAACCAGGCCCTGTATTCTGCATTGTAAGGTCCATCCTTCATAATGGATGACAAAGTTAAACATACTGTTAAACCATGGCTGCTCCCATTGGCCTCTGGAGCAACATTGAGCTGTTATTTAAGCCTTTCACATGTTTTTGTGAGTTTTTGGGGTAATTAAACTATAAACACTTATTTTTTTCATCGAGAAACTGAAATAAGAAGAAGAAAGGAGTGTTTTCTTCATCCTGCAAATTGTCCTCAGTGCTGGCCTTTGGGTTAGCTGAAGCCCCAACACACGGGGCTCTAAGGGTTAAATGGAGTCGTTTTGCTTTCAGTTTGACGTTTAGCGGTACGCCTTTCCGCACCATGCAAGGAGTCCCAGGAGCCGACAGAACTGAAATGCAGATCACAAGGTCACTGATGCTCTCCATTGAAAACCATCACAAATTATTTTGAAAGCATGTCAATGAGGAAAAACCTGGGGCCAAGCCTACAAAAGTCTTTAATGAGACAAAGCAGTTAACGACTGCATGTTTGAAGGTTTGAAAACTAAATGAAAGGAGCAAAAGGGCATTGTTCATAACAGTTTGCCAGTGGCTTTGCAGAAAGTCTCCCTTTGATTGTAAAAGTTTATGGAGACAGCGTGACGCAATGGTAGACAAGTGTCCCTCCTGGTACATGGCCTCCCTTGCCCCCTTGGGCTGTGCTTCTCCCCTGCAGTCACAGCTCCTGCCAGCAGCAGGGAACATCCTGTCTAAAAGAGGAGATCCCCCATGAAATACCCTCCCCCAGCCCAGCACTGAAGAGCCTGCATGAGACCATTCACACAGAGGGAGGGGGGGAGCCCAGCGGGGAGTGGGACCCTCTGCAGGCTCCACAAAAAGGGTCTGAAATCATTGTTTGGCTGATAAAGACCCTGTAGGTGAGATCTGTGAAAATCCCTGGAAGTACACTGGTTACCTGTTCAGCCCAGGAGTATAAGGTTTGATGTCTATGTGTGGTGTTAATGTTTTGCATACCTGAACCTCTCATACATTGGGAAACTCAAATTACTTACACATATATATATGGATGGATGGTAATGTTGAATCCATTCAAGATAACTGCATTTGCTCAGGGGTACAGTGGCAGTATCCTAACACAGCAACCAAATCTGCAACCTTTGGTTTGTAAGCCCATCTCCATGACAACCACCTGTCCGTTGGGGTGCTGCTCGGTCATTCATAAAACAACACCTCTGGGATGGTTTGTGTGCTCATCGAGTTTCTGTCTCCTCTTCATCCTCCAAACCGCGCACCACTGCCAAAGTCTGTCTGAGCCGCTGGCAGGCGTGTCGTACAGCGATGAGAAGAGCTATGAGCCCTGAGAGATATGAGCTCTCTGCGTGTGCTGTCAGGGGTTTCCCCCCAGGTGATGTTGGCGGGCTGCAGACCTGGGACATGGTGCTCAGCAGGCTCTGGGGGCGTGGCCAGTGAGATTGTTACATGGAACGGAACGTTTGTGTGTGCACAATGGTTTTACATAGGAGAGTACTGAGCGATGACCTCACCTGTCTCCAGCAACTCCATTTAAAAAGAGGCTCCATAGAATAAGAGCAGCTGGACTCTGCGGCCTTTAAGACCACTGGGAGCCCAGACCTGGTTTAACATCTCCTCTGAAAGACATTTGGGTTTATTTAGTCTGGGGGAAAACCACGCCCTTTTGCCCAAACAACATCACTTCCCAGCAACTGATTCATTTGCCCAAGAGCTTTCCGATCTTGTCCGATCCATTCAGCTTTTCACTGCACCATGGTGGTTTGGCTGCTGGCATGAGGTCTTTGAGTGACTCATCCTGCAAAAGAATGGGTTTCAGACGGCGATGGACTTGGTCTAGTAAAGAAAGTGTCGAGTTCGCCACGATTTCTGAAATTGAGTTGAGTATGTTAATATGTACTATGGGGCAGTAGTTGTTAGTTCACATCACTAGATGGCAATATAGAGCTAAAATTAAAGCATTTTTGCGCTACAGTAAATAATTGTTGATTTCAATCGTCACATTTCGAACAGTTCCCACGATGATATTTAATAGGGCTCAAATATATTTGCCAAAGCATAATACTCTGGATTGCAACGTCATGTTTGATTTTCAACTTTTTGGTATTCCGGTTTCGTCCTCCTCCAGACAAGCAACATGCTGCGTTTCTTTGGGATCCCTTAAAGGGTTAAATATGACGTTGAAATGAATCCACCCCACAAAGTCAGCTGTGACAGGAAGCAGGAAGAGAAAGTGAAGTTTTTAAGCGCAGCCACGACTACGAGTGTGTGACAGGTATCGTAAATAGGTCATTTTTTTCCCTGGAAAGAGAAATAAGAAGGGGGTATAGACATGTTTTGAATTAAGTGTTGAGAGAGAGATTAGATCCAAAATGACACGTTACGCTGAGGGTAACTCATAACAGTTATTGCTCAGAGCCAGTAGAAGTAGAAGTATAAAAAGAGTACAAGAGGATAACTAGGTATGCAATTAAAGATTAATCCAGTATCGTTGAGCAGCAAATAAAAGTTGTGTTTGTTCGCCTCTTTTGCCAACAAGGCTGTGCTTTTCCCTTGTTCCTCAGTCCTTGCAGGAGTGGAGCAGTGACGGCAGAACGAATGGCAGCCAAACTCTCTTTCTCCGAGGAGGATCTGTCTTGTCCCGTGTGCTGCGATATATTCCGCGACCCGGTGGTCCTTCAGTGCAGCCACAGTTTCTGTAAGTCCTGTCTGCAGCAGTATTGGACCCAGAAGGGCTCCGGACGGGACTGTCCGCTGTGCAGGAGCGAGTCGTCCACGGATGAGCCCGTCGTTAGCCTGACCCTGAAAAACTTGTGTGACGCGTACGTCCAGGAGAACACCGCCCGGGGCGCGGCGGAGGGCGAGGAGACCGGGGAGCTGTGCAGTTTACACGGCGAGAGACTTAAACTTTTCTGCTTGGAGGATGGCCAGCCCATCTGCGTCGTGTGTCACACCTCCAGAAGACACAAACATCACGAGTGCTGCCCGGTTGGCGAGGCAGTGCTTGACTGTAAGGTGAGGGATTCGAGCATACTTTGTGTTTTGCTTGTTGATTTTGGAAGGTCTCTCTTGATTGTTTAATACCTGCAAATGAAAAGCTTATTGTCACAGCCTATACTGGTTTATTTGGAAACTTGAGACAAAGGCAGTCGCCGCTGGTCACTTTGCTCATCAGTGGGCAGAAGGATTTAAGCAAACACTGAGAATTGCACATTTTTAAATGCTGTAAACGCTGTTTCCAAGAAGCCATCTATTTTTGTTTTATAAGGCCGGAAGTTGAGTTCCCAGAGTCCCCTGGCAGATTAAATATAAATTAATTTCAGTCCCCTTCATGAGTAATTCTCTGTGTATTTTGACACACCCTCTGTTATGGTTCAAACTGTCATGTCTTGTCAATGGCTGGTACAAACTAAGTGAAATGCTCTTTACTCCTTTGACAAACAAACATGATTGGTCATGGTCAGTCATAGCATCACTAATAGCGATATGGTTCATTCTTGCTCCGCCCACTTTTGGGTTTGTGAGGCTTCAGCCTCCTGCCATTAGTTGGATGCTCTCGTTCTTAATCAGACCTTTCCGCTCAGGGGGAGCTGAGGACTGCGCTGAAGGCCCTGAGGAGGAAGTGGGAGGCCTTTGACCAAGCTAAGCAGGCCTACGAGAAGACCGCAGACCACATAAAGGTAACGGCAGCCATGAGCTCAAAACCCTCCGTGCCAGAACCCAAGAGCAGCCCGAGGTAAACAGCCTCCTTTCTGGGTCTCGTTTGCAGACACAGGCCCAGCAGACCGAGAAGCGGATCAAGGATGAGTTTGAGAAGCTCCACCATTTCCTGAGAGCGGAGGAGGCGGTCAGGCTGACCGCGCTGAAGGAGGAGGAGGAGGAAAAGAGCCAGGTCATGAGGGCGAAGATCGAGGAGATCGGGAAAAGCATGGCGTACCTCTCTGACACTATCAGAGCCATTGAGGAGGAGATGAAGGTTGAGGATATATCACTCTTGCATGTAAGTACATTATTTTTGTATTATTTTTCTCATTTTGTTAATATTTCCTCTGTTAATGTGTTTTATGATATGAAATTATGTTGTGTTTTTTCAATGAATGGTCACCGACCTGCGTTGTCACCATTTGTGATATGGTGGTTTGTTGTATTTCAAAAGAGTTACTCACTGAACTCACTTCATTCACATCACATTCCCTAAAGCTGAATAAAATGTTCTCACAAACAAAAAATCTAATGCTGCAAACTGACTGCTCTTTTTGTATTTCAGAAATTTAGGACCACAATGAGAAGGTATGTGAGCTCCTATCTGGCTTTATTCAATGAGTTATGTTCAAACTGTGGCTGTAGTTCACCTTACTATCTGTGCGTGGTTTTAGCACCAAGCCCACGCTGCGGGAACCAGAGATGATCTCGTCAGTGCTGATCAGGGTGGCTTCATACGTGGGGTCTCTGAGGTACGAAGTGTGGGCGAAGATGCTGAAGATGGTGGAATACAGTGAGTATGAGGGGTCTACACTTCCACACCAAACCCATGTGAGAGCGTGCCACTCATTTATCCTTCACAGGTGGCCTCTAAAGCACCGCCACCGTACGGATTATTCAGGGGCCGTACACCTTTTAAAACCGATGTACAGCTCTCTCCTCTCTCCAGGCCTTTACGAGGTGGAAAGCGGGCCGAGGGGTTCACCATTGCAGGTGAACTGCATGAAAGACTTAGCTCAGGTCTGTGCTTCAGTGCAGGCTGATGCACAGCTGGGCTGCTACAGGGTGTTTTTCTGATCCAGGCTGGTCCTGCTTTCTGCCCGAAATTGCATTTTCTGTGGTGAAGAGGAAACCGTGGAGTCTTTATTTGTCCAAGACTGGGTTCGCTGTTTTGATTTCTGCCAAATGTACTTTGACCACAGGGGCATGGGTCTGAAGAGCCGTTGTTTGTTTACTGCATGAAGCACTTATTAGCTTTGAAACCCAATGTGCAGCTGGTGAATTTTGTGTTAGGCCGAGCTAAATTAGCCTTGTGGGTAACACAGAGCAGAATAGGCCCAACAGACACTGTAAATTAGCTGCTGTTTGTGATGAGGTCTAGGATAAGGCTGGAGTTTGAGTAGTATCTGTTGATTTGTGATTTCCCTGAGCGGACTCAGTTGAGCAGACTTTGTGAGCAGTAGATTAGAGTAATTTAGAGCTGAGGACTTTGAGTGTGAATCATTTTTGTTGATGTTTTTTGTGTGTTTTTTTTTTGCATGTGACTGGTTTTTAGTTTTTGATTGTTAGAGGGTGTTGGGGACTATTTAATGAAAGCAGGTTTCAAAAGTCAAACATGTCTCTGTCTCTCTCTATCTGTCCTGCTCCTTTTCTCACTCCCTTCTCTCCTTCAGCTCCTGTGATTCTGGACCCCAACACCGCCGCCCCATGGCTGGTACTGTCCGAAGGCCTGACCAGCGTCTCGGACAGCGAGGAGAGGCAGCAGCTCCCAGACAACCCGGAGCGATTTGACCCGGATACGGCCGTGCTCGGCGCCAAGGGCTTCAGCTCCGGGACGCACTGGTGGGATGTGGAGGTCGGGGACAACACTGCCTGGGTCCTGGGCGTGGCCAAAGAGTCCGCCCAGAGGAAGGAGAAGATCCCCTCCGTCCTGAAGAACGGATACCTGTCCATATACTATTACCACAAGATGTACTTCGCCGGCACGTCCCCTCTGACCCGCTTGAGCCTGAAGAAGAAACCGCAGAGGATCAGGGTGATGGTGGACTGCGACCGGAGCAAAGTGACCTTCTCCGACCCGTCTGACCGCACCCACATCTACACCTTCAAGCACACCTTCACTGAGACTGTGTTCCCATACTTCTGGGTTGGCTGTAAAGAATGCCCGCTGAAGATACTGCCTGTGGAGCTGTCAATCACTCAAACTCATCCCAACTAAGAACAGAGAACCGCCGGCCTTATTCACACCCTCGCCCTTATCTCAAAGCGTCCCCCTCCCTGGTGAATGTACCTTTCGTTTCCAGATCAGCACTGTGCTGTGCTTCTTAAAGCTTAACGAATGTAGTCAGCTAAATTGTGTGACTTGAGTCATCGTCTCAGCTCCTTATGTACTCCTGCTGACGATTTAACACTGATAACAAAAACAGTGTGCTGCTGAGCACAAGGTACACGCCCTTGTAATTCAGTCATGACTGATGTCAATAAATCTTGTGTGATTAATTGCATAATAATTTGTTTGGTATCTTTCCTGGTGCTACAGATTGTTACCTGCTTCCAAGTGAGTGATGCATTATTGCTTTTAACCTCGGAAGGGGAGTACAGTGCAGAAGACCACTGGAACACACAGGCGTTTCCAGGTGGCCGTACCAGGCTGTGTCAGACTGTCATTACTTTCTGCTCTATTGTGGAAGGGGGTGGGGAAGTAAAAGATTCAAAAATCCAATTATCAAAGGACAGGAGAACTATCTAATTGGGCTCAAGGGGACTGTTATAATAACATCTGCAGTGTTCCACAATTTTCACTATTCTGATTTTATGCCGTATTTATTTGCCATACTTTTTTACTGATTTAACAACGGGTGGATCTATTAACATTAAAAACGTCTTTTTGAACAGCAAAGTCAGCAGCAGTACACAAAGTCTCCGACAGTATAACATTATATTACACATTATAACCCAACTCAAATTCAGATGAAAGAAGTCTGGTGACACAGTGGAAAATTTAGGATGTGCTAAAACACTTAGGGGAAGATGATCAAGAGTCCAGTACAAACAAATTCAGGTAAAATCACTGCCCAGCAGCATCGGAGTCTACCTCCATTCCTTTCAACCCTAACCTGAACTCCTTTAGTGAAACTGACCCTTAAAATTGCATGTCTTTCTGTAAGGTATTCCAAGCAGAAAGGGACAAATACATTTTGCTATTTTGCCCTTGTCTGTACAGACTCTAGAAAGCGTCAACAGGAGAGTGTGTAGAGATGATAGATAATCATGGCCTCTGTATTTCTATGCAATTTGAATACATAAATAAGATGGAAGCTGTGCTAAAATGGCCACACAAACATGTTTATGGACAAAACAGGCCGGTCCTCCCAAGTTCACTAAGTACTGTGGGGGGGGATTGTACAGCTAGTGATGGATGATGATGCGCCGTGGAAACAGTTTCCAGGGAACCCACCACGCAGTGTATTTTGGAGCATTATGTCAGCAGGAACATGCAGGAATTCCCCTCAGTCCAGTACCTGCAAAAACACTGGAGACACCAATCTGCTTCTGGCCTTTGTAATCACACACTGATAATATCATTGTAGAAGTGTTGGTGATTGATTCTGCTTGTGTTTGTCATGTCAGCACCAGATACAAATCACCTCTGATTTCCCTGCTATGGGTGTCAGACTAAACACATATTGTGCGCTAAAATTCTGTCAGTGGCGTATGTCCTGGTACAGCAAAGAGCCCTAATGGAGATTAAAAAGATAATGTTTTGAATCTGCTCAATAATTTACAGCAAAATAATGGTAATAATGGCTACAAGGCAATTGTTCTCAGTTCCAGAGAATACTGAACCAACCTACTGTAACAGGTCAAGTAAATTGAAGTTTACTGTCATCATCGAACATGTGAAAATGCGCTGTCCATACCATACAGAATTTGACAGAAACACGGGTTACCTGTCTCTCTAACTGAACCACATGGTCCCCTCTAAACATTCTGTCCTCTCACCTTTTCAGCTTTAAAGTGTGATAACTAACATGAATAATCTGCTGTTTTTGGCTGTATTGGTTTCAGTAGCACTTCAAAATGTGTCATCCTTCATACATTATATGTGCTGAAAACAGATGATGGTGAGTCAGTTGTTTTGCTGTTAAGCACAGGTCTTCAAGGAACTTTACTGAAAGATTTCCTGGAACTAACTAAATAAATAAATAAATACAGCCGCAAGAGGCGATTACGGGATTCAAGCAGTTCAGCTGATATTTGAATCATGGTGAGGTGGGCCATGTTGTTTCAGCTTTTACGTTGTCCTTCTGTGATTTAGTTGGGCCTTTTACCAAGACATAGTTCATAAAACAAACATAATCGAACTGTTGGCTACAGGAGTTTTGACCATTTGTTTTCTATAGCGCCTCTTATTAATGAATTGACACCAATTTTGTAGGCCTCAGCTATTTGGACTACAGATGCAATGTTTTAGGTTATGTGATGATTGGACGTTGCATTCAGAAGTTGTAGCTCGTCATATCAACAGAGGCCACGCCCACAAATTTCACTGGCTTACTGCGGCCACATCGTTTAATGTAACAACTTTCTTTATACTTCATACTTTATACTGCAAATCGGTTGAATCCAATATGGCGCATCATTTTGGTCCTAAAGGCTTTTTTTTTTTTTTTTTTTTTGCCCATCAGGAGCCAAAGAATCAGGGGGGAAAATTTTGATTTTACCCCAAACGGTTCGAGAGTTATAGCCCAAAACGCATTGTGGCTGTCTATAGTGCCACCATCTGGCCAATCGGAAACAAATTTTGTTACCTGAGTAGTGGATGAAAATAGGAACCTATCTACTAAGTTTGATAGCTGTAGCTTTTAAAGCTTTTGCTGTGCAAACACTTTTAGGGGAGAAAAATAACACTAATACAAACAAATGTGAACAAATACAATAGGATTTCAGTAGCTCCTCTGCTTGAACCTCTAAGTAGGGCACCGCATTTATGAAAGTGCCCGTATTCCCCCCTCAGTGGTAAAGCGAAGAACTGCAGCCTACAGTAACTGGAAAGTGCGGAATTGTAACTTCCCTGTTATGACGCGCTCTGTGGAAGAATCGAAACAAAATTAAATGCAGCGACATTCACGTAAATGGTACCTGAATCGTTCATGTATAGACTACTGAGGTATATGTGAGGATAGAAATACTGCAAGCAAATGTGTCGCGTTGAGTTTTGGATGCAGCTAATACTTCAGATTTGAAAGTAAAACACGTTGTTGATTTTGAAGACAGCCCGGTAAGACACCTCTAGCTGAAAACAATAGAAAACAAAATAAAATTAATATCCAATAGTGAAAATAAAACTACGGTGTACGGATATTAGTAAACGCGTCGTTAAATTTGAGATGCGTTTGTAAATCCGGAGCAGCAAAAGTTGTGATCCTGTGTTTGGCTCTGACGTGACGTGTTTATATAAACTATATTTTACTGTGTTACAAAATAACCTGTATTGTAGTTGTGATCATGTAGTGGGTAGTTTTATGATCATTCGTTTATGAGTGTAGCTGCACTGTTTTGGTCCGTATATGTTGCGCATTTCAGTTCACTGAATTTTCTCTGTCAGTGTACTTGTATGCCAGTCGTGTGTAAAGTGGCTTGATCACAAAGATCTGTCTGATATACAACAAAACGTTGTTGCAACTTTATGTAACATTGCACTAAGGTGAAGTGATTCATCGTTACTGTGTTACTTGTTTTGGTTTATGTCTGTGGGTCCCTGTTTCGATTCTGGAGGACCTCAGTGTTCTCTGGCTTTTGTTTATACGATTTCTTAGTAAATTGATATTGTTAAATATATGTTAGGCTTGACAAACGATTTTTCTAAACATGGTTTAAATCATTGCAGGTTTGTCTTAATACAAAATGTCAACACGTGGTTATAACATGATTACAGTGAAAAAACATCATTTTATTTGACTGTTTCAAAGGCCTTGGAATGTGAAGATGGGATGTTTTTCTTTATCATATGCTTAGCAATTTCACACGAGATGACTGGTATTTCTCAACAGTCAAAGCAGCTTTTTTAATAATCATTGCATATCGTTTTGTACATCAGAGTTTTCATTTCCACAGTGCACACGTACAAATTCGGACATTACTTTTCAATAAAAACAAAATTGGACTTGCATTGATCCTTAACGGTTTGATCCTAGCGCAAATTATTCCCGTTATTTTCCTGTTTGGGGAATATGGGGGAATTACGTTCTTCATGTTAAAAACTTTCGATTTCCCGCTTGTGGTGTTGGTGAGTCAGATATCCCACTGCCAGTACTGTAAGTGCAAACTGTCTGACACCTTTAGTCGTTCGCTTTCATTTATCGAGTGGTTATTGCAATCCTCTAGTTCCAATATGCAGCCCAGCTCAGTTTTGTAGAATTGGAAGAAGTTATTGTATAATATGGAGATAGACAGCAACACAGGCATATGAAAGTAATAAAATGTCCGTTAAACAATTAAAAGATACCTGATATATCTTTTGATTATTGTTGACATTTTCTGTAATTTAAGTAGCCTGTTTAGTGATTTATTGTAGTCTTCACTTTTAACCAAAGAAAGCTAAGATTTGCATTTCCATGTCACCCTGTCGCTGAAGGAGCAGAAAGATGGCGGAGCTTCTGCCCAGTGAGGTGCCGCTGAAGAAGAGGAAGGTGGAGGCTGCAGCTGCAGGTCTTGGGGGTCCCTGCAGTCAGGAACCAGCCAGCCTGCTGAGCCCCTCTGCGTTGCTGCTGCAGATCCCCCCCTGCACCAACACCAGCCTGCCCGTGTGGGACCATATGCGCGCCGCCCAGGTGGAGGCGCTGTGGAGCGTGACTCCATACGGCATCACTGTCCAGATGACTCCTCTCACCTCCCAGAAGACCCAGGGGAAGACCCATTCTGCTTCACAGCCTGCTGTTCTCCTCAAAACCCAGCCTTCAGCCCAACCTGTGCCTGTGACCCAGCCTTCAGCCCAACCTGTGCCTGTGACCCAGCCCTCAGCCCAACCCATGCCTGTGACCCAGCCCTCAGCCCAACCCATGCCTGTGACCCAGCCCTCAGCCCAACCTGTGTCTATGACCCAGCCTTCAGCCCAACCTGTGTCTATGACCCAGCCTTCAACCCAACCTGTGCCTTTGACCCAGCCTTCAACCCAACCTGTGCTTGTGACTCAGCCCTCAAGCCAACCTGTGCCTGTGACCCAGCCTTCAACCCAACCTGTGCCTGTGACCCATCCTTTAGCCCAACCTGTGCCTGTGACCCAGCCTTCAGCTCAACCTGTGCTTGTTACCCAGTCTTCAGCCCAACCCGTGCCTGTCAGCCAGCCCTCAGCTCAACCTGTGCCTGTTAGCCAGCCCTCAACCCAACCTGTGCTTGCAACCCAGCCTTCAGGTCTGCAGACAAGTCTGTCTGTTTCCAGTTTTCAGCCTTTGTCTCAGCCGAACCCTTGGGTTCCTGTCATACAGAGCACTCCCGGTGCACAGAACCTAGCCCATCTCTACAGTTTTAGCCAGCTGCCCCAACTTTCATTCCAGACTCAGACTCCCAGCTTGACCCAGGCCCTTTCTACAACCCTGCGTCAGTCTAGCCGCCAGACTGTGCTTGCACAATGTCAGATACTCCAGAGTCAACTGAACAAGCTGAAATCCCACATGCCTCAACCACGCCCCCAGCTTCAGGGCCACCCCCAGCCTCTGGCCTTCCCCCAGCCTCTCCCCCTCACCCAGCCTTTTCCTCTCCCCCAGCTTCTGGCCCCCACCCAGTCTAAGCCACTTCTGGGGGCTTTGCCCCTCCCCCAGCCTCAGGCCCACCCCCAGGCTCCGCCCAGATCCCAGATTCAGCCACTCCCACAGCTGCAGCCCCGCCCACAACCAGCCCCATTAGGTGTCAGACCTGAAAGCGCTCAAGGTCTCCCCTCCAAGTTTGTCAAGCTAGCAGCCAAGACATTTTACACCAAGTCCTCTAAACGCATCCATATCTGCGAGAATTTCCTCTCCGGCTGCTGTCAGTTCAAGTTAACATGCAAGATGCACCACACGCCCTACCCTTTCCACTGGCAACTGAGGTGCTCTGACACTCACCAGTGGGTCAACGTCTCCCTCTCTGCCCAGGTCACACTGGAGAAGCTGTACTGTGACGTAGACCGGGAGACCATTAAGCTTCAGGACAGTTGGGAGCAGGCAGGGTCAGGATGGTTTTTTTTAAACTACAGATTTCTACAGAATGAGAAGTTACAGTTTGCGTTAACAGTTAACAGTTTATGACTTAGACCAGAGTTGAAGATATTGAAATGTTAAAGAATAGTCTTGGTGAAAGCCTTTAGAATGAAATTCTGTTTAATTTAGCATCTGTACCCAATAACTTAACATGAAAACATGTATCCCTCAGGACAGACGTGTTCACCCTCAACTTCCATACCATGAGGTTGAGGAACTCCGATAAGTATGATAAAGTCAGGAGACTGTCCACCAGCAGTGACACAGAAAGGAACCCCTTCCTTTCCACAGAGTGGAACTTCTACTGGTGGAACAACTCCAGCTGGGAAAAGTATGAAACTGTAAGCAGCTCCTCAACATTTTTTAACCTTGAAATATGTAGCTCAAAATGTAGGTAAATACACGTCATATTTGTCCAGACCTATTGGTGCAATCTAGTTACTCTATGGAAAGCTGTCCTCCCTTAGCACTGGGGTATAACAAGTTAGCCACAATCTTGACCCCACTACACCAAGAAAAGGACAAAAGGCATTTGTGCTTTGGTTTGGACAGTGGCTAATCTGAGCTAGTTCTGACTGTGGTTGCTTACAGGAATTGTCCAAGGGGCTTCTGGGAGCAATGGAGGCAGGGGAGAGCTGGTGCAGGTTCCACATCGGGAAGCAGATGTACGAAGTGGATTTCAGCAGTATGACCCAGAAGAACGTCACCACTGGGTTCCAACGCAGAGTACAACGGAGACCCACCTTCCACTCACCCTTTTCCCTCAAATCAAACCTGAAGTATGAGATAATTGCATGCAGTGTGTCTTTATTGTTTCAGCATTAAATGGTCTATTTATATACCCTTTCAGTTGTGTGATTATGGTTGAGACATAAGCTCATAAATTTAGTTATCCAAATCACTGTAAGATTAATGCATTAGGGGGTGCAAGATAGTCAGTGATCATGAAGTCATTTTTATTGACTGTGGTTCCCTACATAATATTTTCTTGCTCCTTAGGACAGTGGTCCTGGTTGACACTTCCACTCCTGTTAGTCAGGATCTTTCCAGCCTCAATGTGGACCCTCTGCAGGAGTTCAGTAGCTGGTACCCTCCTGTGTGGACTCTAACCCCAGACCAGGGCTATAGCCTGGTGGAGGTACCACCCAACAGTAAGGCCTACCAGAGTATCCACAGCATGTTCCACCAAACATTGTCTGAGAACAAGGTAGAGATCATCAGCATACTGCAGGTCCAAAATGTCTTCCAGTGGGATAAGTATCAGAGGTGAGGGGAGTAATCTTGGTTTCCAAGGTTAAAGTCTTCGTTTTAAGATGTTGCCTATTGATATTTTGGCTGTCAGAGTATCTTGGTTGAGTTTGCAGACCGTTAATTGAGATGTACCTCATTTCTCTATGCTGCAGACAGAAGCAGCACATGCAGAGCCGCAGTCCAGACCAGGCTGGGTCTCTGGAGAGACACCTGTTCCATGGGACCACTGAGGATTCTGCTAAGGAGATCTGCCAGAACAACTTCGACCCGCGGGTATCGGGGAAGAATGGCGTGGCGTACGGGCGGGGGAGCTACTTTGCCCGTGATGCTTCATACTCCTTTAAGTATGCAGCTTCGTCATGCCAAGAGAGATGCCAGCACATGTTCCTTGCCAAGGTGCTGGTGGGGAACATGACCGCGGGGAACTCCTCCTACACCCGCCCACCCCCTCTTGACCCCTCCAATTCAGGCTATGAGCTGTACGACACCTGTGTGAACCAGATCCCCAATCCTTCCATCTTTGTGGTGTTTGACAGCTGCCAGTGTTACCCCTACTTCCTGATCAGATACAAAGTGGTGCCTGACATTGTCAATGTCTGTAAATGACATGCTATTTTATAAGGACTTTCAGACACATCGCTCTGCCAGATTAGTTCTGAAGGCCTATACATACCCTTTGTGGTGTCCCTTATGTTATCTCATTTAGCGTGATGTTAAGATTGTGTATTTTGTGGCTAGTTGGGTCAGTGCATTAAGCAGAGGACTGGTAACATGGAGATTGTGATTTTGTATGTGTGGTTGAGCATTCCTACCATTTTCTCATATCACTAATCAGCTCTGGAACTCTCCTATTGACAACCAGCGGAGGGCAGGACACTTTAATTCACATAAGGAGCTGCAGTTTGGCAGGGAAAATTAGACGGGCCAAAATTGAAGGGCGCAATCATTGTTACTGACTCCTAAACAAAAAGAGCATTTATGAACAGAGAACACGTAAGGCTAATGCTAATGAGGATACACCAGAATGTATGTTGTTCCGTTTTGTACTATAACAATACATTGATACACTGTGCCAAAGTCTGATACAGTCAGTAAACCTCATTTTTCAGCACTGGTATTGCCACTGGCTCAGTATCGAAAGAGTGATCTATGTAAGCAGTAAATAACAGGCTGTGGAGTTGTATGAAAATAAACCAATGGTGTGATGTGGTTCTGGAGAAAAGCTGAAGAACCATTAACCACTTAGGTAAGAGGTTTAGGTACATACACACAGGGTGTGATTTATTCTGCATATATATCTGCCAATCATAATTTAATGCTCAGATACATACATTTATATACAATTGTTATAACACTTTTTTGTTGCTGTTAACTTGTCAATTTTTTTATTGTTATTATTATTTTAATGCAGTGGTGTATATAATGTTTATTTGCAAGTATATGTAAGTTGTGCCATACTGTTTCTCCTTGTAGCTGGTCAAAAAATAATAAACACCTTCTTTTCAAACTGAATCAAGTATTTTGCATTGCTGTAAAGTAAAACATAAAGTTTTGTTTGTATAATTATATGCCTGGCAAATAGGATTTTAATAAATTTAAGGGATATGGTACCATATCTGGGTATTGTAACAAATAGCTACTCCTAAACTATTACATATAGACGTTTTGGAGTGTGCAGCATTGACTCTCTTCAGGGAGTGGAATGTGCCTCATGCCATCCAATCACAAGTGATTTTACTGAAGTGTCAATTCTGTGTCTGGCATGGGAAACAGTCTGAGTTTATGTGTCAGCAGTACAAGTGTGGCGTGAATGGATGACTTGCGGGAAGGAAGCAATTTCTCAAAAATACTCACGCAGTTTGTGAGTAGGTGTTGAAATGATACTACCCACTAGTGGCAGATGGTTTGTGGTAGGCAAGGTAAAGATTTTAACTTTTAGCTGAATTAAAAGCATAACTTTTGGTGCCTGTAAAACCAAACACATTGCCCAGTCAGTGTGGTTCCAGTTGGCCAGCACAGTGCTATGTTATGTTTGTCACACATGGTTCAACATGCCATTGTGAATAAATATCATTTAGCTGTGAGACTTCATATCATAAAGGAAATAAACTCTGGTACTAGTGTGTGTGTGTGTGTGTGTGTGTGTGTGTGTGTGTGTGTGTGTGTGTGTGTGTGTGTGTGTGTGTGTGTGTGTGTGTGTGTGTGTGTGTGTGGAGACCGGACAGCTCCAGAGGAATAGCTTTTAGATAGCTGTTAGAGAGGGAGGGGAATCTCCGTCACCACAGTGAGATCAGGCACATTTACACCTTTTACACTGTACACATCTGCTTAGTAAGGCAGTGCTTTTAAGCATTTTTAACTCACATGAGTTTTTAGGGAACACGAATTTGTTTGCTAGGAACATTCCTCTCGCCCTTATTCCGCCTTATGGTACATAATGTAGATAAGTGCACTACGAAGAAAACTATCCATTATTTTACGAAATTACGATTGGTTTTGTAAGCAATAACGAAGAAAGTTGGTTAGATTTCACATTTACCAGAAAATACACTTTCCTTTTTACTCCGTTTGTAAACAGAAAGTAAAACTATGCACTGACGTAGGAATTATCATTAAAAAAAAGTCGGAAGCAGAAGGGTGCATCAGGTAAGATGGGCAGACAAATCTCGCTAAACGCTGGATTAAATTTTTGGGTTAAGGAATAGGCGTGGATGAAGGAGTGTTTATGCGTTTTATGTTTCACAGACAAGTAATCCAGGGAGAGGGTGTTCTCTGTTGTTCTTAAAATGTTTACATGGGGCCGGATATTCTCTTTGTTGTGCAGGCTGTCTGACTCGATCTCACACTGTCACCGGTACTAAAATTCCCCTACTGCTCAGCACGATGCATTGTTGTAATAAACAAAAATGTCAAATAAATTATGCTTGTCACGGAAAGTGGGAGATGAGTGCAAATGGCTAGCTCTGTGTACAGTGGGCCACCATTTTACCCTTCCTTTTTCCTAAATATACTACTGTCGTTATTAAACTGGAAAGCGGTCAACATGCATTTACACATGCATATAAACTTTTTTTATTTACAAGATAGCATTCCATTGTAGTGATAACTAGATTTGTTTGGCTCCGAACTTTCGATATACTTTTACTCAAGTAACTGCATATGTGTTGGTTAGTTTTCGGAGATTGCGGGATTTTTGCGTCAGTAGTCCGGAGTTTGAGGGAATTTCCCGGTCGATGCACCGAGGAGCCATCCGAGGCTTAATTCACCGAACAGTAAATTCTTATACTGGGTATACTTGAGCCACATTGTCTATTGGTAGACACAGGTAAGATGGTAATTAAATTTTAATCGCTTGTGTTGTTGATTTATATGTATAAACCTGTGTCAATCCCTGGTTTAACTCGAGAGAGAGAGAGAGAGAGAGAGAGAGAGAGAGAGAGAGAAAACGTAGAACAACAAAGAATTAGTCATTTCACTGGGTTGCACAAGATGAAGCCGTGATTTTGTTAGTGATGTCAGAATTAAAAAATCTTCTCATCATAATTTCAGACTCTAGTTGGAGTCAACTTTTTAATACACAAAAACATCTGTATTTATCAACGAATGCTGCCTAGTTAGAAGTGTGTTCTGCAGAAATTTCACAGCTGCTTCTTTGCTAATAACATTTTCAACTTAATTCCTCTTTTATTGAAATTCTTTTCCTCCACATCTGTACCTTTATTATTTTTGTGATCTATGCTGTGGTGTATTTTTATTTCACAAATAACCCTTGAAAAGTGTTTCGGCCGATTTGTATTAATGTCCCATTTGCCCCTTATTCTCTGCTCCTGAAGATGAAGATGGCGGAGCTTCTGCCCAGTGAGGTGCCGCTGAAGAAGAGGAAGGTCGAGGCTGCAGCTGCAGGTCTGGCGGGTCCCTGCAGTCAGGAACCAGCCAGCCTGCTGAGCCCCTCTGCGTTGCTGCTGCAGATCCCCCCCTGCACCAACACCAGCCTGCCCGTGTGGGACCATATGCGCGCCGCCCAGGTGGAGGCGCTGTGGAGCGTGACTCCATACGGCATCACTGTCCAAATCACCCCCCTCACCTCCCAGAAAACAAGTAGCAAGGCAGTGTCTGTAACCCGGTCTTTGTCCGTACCGGTACCAGCTTCCCAGAATTCAAGTGTGTCTGACTCAGTACGACTGCTCTTCCCCAGTGTTCAGTCCCAGGACGGTTCCCTGACACAGTCTTGGAAATTACCTGATCTTCACACATCTGTCCTACCTCGTTCTCAGCCCACACTTACATCCCAGACTCAGACTCTCGGCTTGACGATGCCTGTAACTACCGTCCCCCCCCAGCCCGTAGCCCAGCCCCCACTTTCCGACCTGCTGTTCGAGCTGGCGCCCAAAGCAGAGTGGGTGCAGCAGGCCTGCTTCTACACCAGGCCATCCGAGGACATTAGTATCTGTGACCGCTTTCTGTTGGGCTGCTGCCAGAATGGGTTCGAATGCAAGCTGCACCACACGCCCTACCCTTTCCACTGGCAGCTGAGACGGCGGGACACTCACCAGTGGGTCAGCACCTCCCACGCGGCCCAGGTCAAACTGGAGAAGCTGTACTGTGACATAGACAGAGACTCCATTCAGCTGCAGCACATGTGGGTACCTGATGCATGCTGCAGACTTTCAGCTCACTGTCCTGATTTAAACACGGCAAAGTGTTATTTTACGTGCGCGATGTAATTGTGTTTTTCTGTTCATTTCTGTTCGATACGTGGAGCATATAAACATGACCCACTGTGGGAGGGTAATGAAGATGTTGCTTGGATGATTATATCTATGGGAAGCAGGTAGTTTCATTCATTCGGTTGTTCCCTGTACCAGGAGCCACAGTCAATGTTTCGCAATAATGGTGACTAAAGAGGAATGTTTTCTGTTTGTGCTTCATTTTATTGCCAAAGTCTGCAGCAATCTAGCAGTCTGAACTTTGATCTAACAGCATTGTCACAGTTTTCATTACAGTCACCTGGGCCTAACAGTGTGCAAGGTGCTGCATGTTGTGGCTCTGTTGAGTTTCATGGTCTCTGTTGTGTGAAAACCTCAGTGCAATCGGTTCTGTGCTGCTCCATGTGGTCTCTTCTGATGTCACACCATGTTTTGTGTTTCTCATGTTCTACACATTTGTGGAGTGTTATTCTATTTTAACTTGCTACTCAATCACTAATTACCAAGTCACATAATACTGTTCTGAGAATGCACGATGAACCCCTACGGTTTGGACAGCACTAGCTGCCAGGGAAGGGTGTGCTTAAGTTTAGTTGCTTAGGTCACTATTGTTACCATCTCTTAGCAACTTGACAGGTTCCATGGAATTGCTAGTTGCTACAAACTAACTGTTATCAGTATTCAGTGAGAGAATAACAATGGAATAACCCTGGTGCAAGTTATGAAGTATCACAGTATTTTGAAGTATGTAGATAAGTCTATGTAACAGTGATGTAAATGGGACAGTTGGCTATTCCAAAGCTGTGGTGAAAAGTAAAACAGAAGAAGTGATATTAAGACAATGTGTAACTAAAGACCCAGAGTGAGCTCAGCCTTTGACCATGTTTTTGAAGTTCCCTAATGGGAATCACAGTAAACGTCAGTCAGTTAATCCCTCACCTCCATATCGAGTTAATGTGTATGTTTGTGTTTTACTTTCCAGGGAAGCTCATTTCACCCTCCATTTTGACACCATGTCAGTACCGAATTCAGAGAAGTATGACATAGCCAGGAGGCTGTCCAACAGCAGTGACCCCGAGAGGAACCCCAGCTTTCCCACACAGTGGATCACCTATTGGTGGAATGATTACCAGTGGGAGAAGTACAAACAGGTAAGAACCTTAAAACATTTGTAAATCTCATTCAAGTTGAGTGGTCTGATGTTAGGTTGTGAATTTGTCTAATGGAGGTGTGGGCAAAATTGTATGTGCTCATTCAGGTTCAAATTTATCTAATAACAGATTTTGGTTGACAGTGGTAACACATTTTCGAGTGTTGAAAATATGCTGAATTACAGAAAATGAAGCAAACACTTTTTGGCAGTCCTGTTTTGAGCTGAACTGAGACACAAACATATTTTATTACATGTTGAGGTGAGGCTTTCACGGTCATGAGGGCCTGATGGAACTGTTCTGCCTTCAGGATCCTTTCTTGAATGTGAAGGCGGGGGAGAGCAGCTGTCAGCTCCACATCGGGAGGCAGGTGTACGAAGTGGACTTCAACAGTTTGACCCAGAGGAACGTCACCACTGGGTTCATACGCAGAGTACGACGGAGACCCACCTTCCGCTCACCTGTTTCCCTCAAATTACACCTGAAGTATGAGTTAATGTGTTCCATTTACTCTGTTACTTTACTTGCTAATTATATTTGCAAGGTTATAATGCAAGTTTCAAACATCTTCTCAGTAGAAAAATCAGAGCTAAAAACAATTTTGTTCTGAGATTGAAACTAAAGTGATTAAACAATCATTTAATTAGGCTATTATCTCACTAAACACTAAATTATTTACAATTACTGCATTATTGCTAAATATAAAAAGTAAATGAATTAAATCAATCATAACCCCTCTGCTAATCATCACTGGAGAAGAGGACATGCATTTCTAAAATAGTACTTTAACCATAAATGTCTATTTGGTGCTTCTTGTACTGATAGCCATAAGTAGCACAACCAGTGTGGTCATTAGAATAGTATTTACTTTCTCCATGATATTTCTCTGTTTTTAGGACAGTCGTCCTAGGAGACGCCTCCCAACATTTTGGCCAGGATCTTTCCAGCCTCAATGTGGACCCTCTGCAGGAGTTCAGTAGCTGGTACCCTCCTGTGTGGACTCTAACCCCAGACCAGGGCTATAGCCTGGTGGAGGTACCACCCAACACTAAGGCCTACCAGAGTATCCACAGCATGTTCCACCAAACCATGTCTGAGAACAAGGTAGAGATCATCAGTATACAGCAGGTCCAGAACGTCTTCCAGTGGGACAAGTATCAGAGGTGAGGGGAGTAATCTTGGTTTCCAAGGTTAAAGCCTTTGACTTAAGATGTTGCCTATTGATATTTTGGCTGTCAGAGTGTCTTGGTTGAGTTTGCAGACCGTTTATTGAGATGTACACCATTTTCTCTGTGCTGCAGACAGAAGCAGCACATGCAGAGCCGCAGTCCAGACCAGGCTGGGTCTCTGGAGAGACACCTGTTCCATGGGACCACTGAGGATTCTGCTAAGGAGATCTGCCAGAACAACTTTGACCCGCGGGTATCGGGGAAGAATGGCGTGGTATATGGTCAGGGTAGCTACTTTGCACGTGACGCCAGTTACTCTGACAAATACGCCCATATTTCAGGTGACAAGAGTAGCAAGCACATGTTCCTTGCCAAGGTGCTGGTGGGTAAAATGACTGTTGGCAGAACAAAGTTCTGTCGCCCGCCCCGACTCCATCCCAGGAAACCGGGGTTCGAGCTGTTTGACTCCTGTGTGGACTTGAAGAAAGATCCCTCCATCTTTGTGGTGTTTGACAGCTGTCAGTCTTACCCGTACTACCTTATCACGTACGAGGCAGTTTCTGACACTGTCAAAATCTTTGAGTGACGCGTACCCTCCCAGGACATTCTGGAACATGGTGTGGACAGATGTGTGTTAGAGTGCAATAGAAGCTTGACTTAGTGGAGCTGCGCCGTTCCTGTTTTGGGCAATGCAATAAAGAGTATAAAACCAAAACTGTGAGGAGGGGGCGGTAGTTTGCCAGCCGAGGTTTTGGGGGGATGTACAGTGAGAAAGTCATGCTGACCACTTCCCTACAGCACAGCACTGCATTTGTGAAGTGAAATAATTGCAGGGTTCACCAACAGTTGTTGGAATTGTTGTTAGCACAGTAATAAAAAACAGTATTTAATGTAGTACTGTTCTTTTTCATTTTCATTTTTCAATGTCAACACATACAAAATTTAAGACCAAGATATGAGCAGAAATTTATATTTCTGCATTAGTATTCATAAATGTAGCACTTGTGTGCAGGTGTGCTACATTTATTTAGAATTATTATTTTTTCTAACTTATTCCCGATGTGCTGCAGTTATACATTTCATGATTCAAATACTGTAAAAAAAAAAAAAAACGTAGTTCATGATATTATTAACGCAACTGTTATTGTTTCTAACCATTGTAATGAATATTATGCTTCATACTTCATTACTACTTAATAAATAGACTTGAACAGTTTGAAATTAATACTAATGCGCATTAGGCATTATCCAATCGTCTCAATCAATCCCAAAGTTGTGACTTTAGACTTTATTCAGTCTGGGAGTTTGGCTGAGAACTGCTCTTTCACGTTAACTAAACACCTGGGGGGAAAGGATATATACAGAATGCATGGGACTGTGTAATCACTGTGTAGTCAGCTGTAAGCCTGATAAATGGGAGGTTAGCCGGATATTTTGACATTTTCACCAGAACAGGATGTACGCACCTGTAACTCTAAGTAGCATGGGATGTTGTAAGATGACAGTGTGTGCCTTGGTATAAAACATCATTCAAAGGATTGCCTCTCCTACAGGAGAGTCTGACACAGCAGGTCATTTGGAGTACCCCAGTTCGCATTTTTCTATTTCGTCCAGAAGGAAGACCACCAGTGCCGACACCACCGCCAGCAGTCCGTGGTGTTCCCTTCCAATATACCGACCAGGCGGTCAATACCATTCACGTAAATAATAACACGGTAAATAATTCTCCCTGGTCCCAAGCAAAAGGAAATCCCCACCATAAATACATACTGTTTATAAATAATTCCCGTAGAGTTTATGGTGTAACAGTTTATTCAACATGCTTTCATATAGGCTACACTACATTTGTTTTTAATAAATTCTAGCATACTTACTGCGCCCAAAATTGTGTGTTTTAATGAAATGTCATTGGACCTAATCAATATAGTTTAAGTGAAGTTTTTCCTCCATTGGAGAGCGGCGAGATCAATACCAGTTACGACTCCTGCGCCCTTACGCAACTTAATTTCTTATACATGGTGGGTATGGCCTTTCACAATTACGTTTGAGTTACATGAGCTGATTATTTACTAATTAATACGGTTTTGTATTTTAGTTTTTGTGCTATTCATACATATTGTTGGAAATTGACTGGAGGTGACAAAAACTAATTTGGGCTAATATAGGTAGCTAGGCGTGCCGAATCGGAAATATCAGTTTTATCGCGTCACAAAATATGAAATAATAAGGAATTTGCATTTAAACAACTCATCGGCTCCTTAGTTACCCATGGACGTTGAGATATACTGCATATTTATGTGAAGACCAATGCGTTATCATCTGAAGCTGCAAAAGAGTTACAAGTAGCCGATAGTCCCATTTGCGGAATAAGAATATAGAAATACTTCGGTCGATAATAGAATCACAAAATACAGTGCTCGAGGTCTTTACATGGGGTGCCGAGCTAAAATCGGGCTACGCAATGTTTCCTTGTGTATATCCTGGAAAACGAACATGTAAAAATACACAGTTGAAGGTATCTGTGCACCTTGTTACGGATAAAGTGATTTGATTTGGTCATTTGAATATATGCAGCATGCTATTTCACCTGACAACCACGTATATGTTTTTAAACAATCAATTGTAACTCGGTAAACTCAGAAGTATGGTTACATTGTGTTTAATTTCAGAATTTATGTTCATTGACTTTATACATTGCCCCTGCAGCAAAGTGTGCTCTGATGGTGTTTCTTTCTTTTCCGTAAAGCATCGCTGTTCTTAAAAAATGCCTTCACACAAGTCCTTGTACTTGTTTGGGATTACACGCCAACACATCTTTTACCATTTCAAGATTTGTTAATCTGCCTCCTGCTTGTTTGCTCTGCTTGCGGAAGGTCCAGTAAGATGGCGGAGCTCCTATCCAGCGAGGTGCCACTAAAGAGAAAGAAGACTGCGAGTCAGTCCTCCAGTCTTGGGGATTCGAGCAAGCAGGGCCCAGTCGGCCTGTTGAGCTCCACAAAACTGCTCCTGCAGATCCCCCCCCAGATAAACCCCGAAATAAGCAGCCTGCCCGTGTGGGAGAATGTCCACGGGGCTGAGGTGGAGGCGCAGTGGTGTGTGACTCCATACTGCATCAATATCCAGATCACCCCCCTCGCCGCCCGGAAGGCCGAGACCAACGCGATGTCTAGAGCCCACCCTCTGCCCCAGACAACCTCTGGAGCAGCGCTCAGCCTGAGTGCCCCAAGAGTGCAGAACGCACCCCATTCCTGCAGACTCTTTGGTCACCCTCCGTCCCGGGATCTTACCCCAGCTGTAGTCCAGCCTCAGCCGTGTCAGGCCTGCTCTATTATCTTCAGTGGGGGGAGACAAGCAGCCGAATCCCATTACTGCCAGTCCTCTGACGACATTCTGATTTGTGACCGCTTCCTCACCGGCCGATGTCGATTGAAGTTGACCTGCAGGCTGCACCACACGCCCTACCCTTTCCACTGGCAGCTGAGGTGCTCAGACACTCACCAGTGGGTCAGCGTTTCCCCCTCCGCCCAGGTCACACTGGAGAAGCTGTACTGTGATCCAGACCAGGAGACCATCTGGCTGTATGACAAGTGGGTACAGAAGCAGTCTGTAACACAGAAGCTTTTTAATAAACCAAAGTTGAGTTTCAGTAACTTGTGTATTCCTGTATCTGTCCAAAATCATGTTAATTTGCTTCCTCCTTCACAAATATTTATCCCACAGGCAGGATAGTTTCACCCTCAAATTTGAAACCATGACAGTGGGATTCTCAAAGAAGTACGATAGAGGCAGGAGGCTGTCTAACAGCAGTGACCCAGTTAGAAACCCCTACTTCCCCGCCGAGTGGAAGATCCACTGGTGGAGCGACTGCAAATGGGAAGAGTATAGAAAAGTAAGTAGCTTTCAGATACTTTGTATTTATACCATTAATACATTGTCTTTAGATTTGTTTTGCAACATTGTATAGCTATTAGCCCTGGTTTGTAAGATTTTGAGCCCCTATAGTGAATAAATAACTATAGTTCTTGTTATCTTGGCTTTGTTTCCTTGTGTCATGTAACTTACTGCAGGACCTGTCAGAGGAGCTTCTGGGAGCAATGGAGACAAAGAAGAAGCGGTATCAGTTCCACATCGGGAGGCAGATGTACGAAGTGGACTTCAGCAGTATGACCCAGAGGAACGTCACCACTGGGTTCCAACGCAGAGTACGACGGAGACCCACCTTCCGCTCACCTGTTTCCCTCAAGTCACACCTGAAGTATGAGATAATTGCATGCAGTGTGTCTTTGTTGTTTCAACATTAACTGGTCTATTTGTGAATCCATTTCAGTGGTTTGATTGTAAGTCTCTTCAGTTATCGGTTACTCAAATCACTGCCCTGATGGGGGGAAGGGGGCATTCATCATTAAGTAATTTTTATTGACTGTTGTTCCCTGCATAATCTTTTCTTGCTCCTTAGGACAGTGGTACTGGTTGACACTTCCACTCCTGTTAGTCAGGATCTTTCCAGCCTCAATGTGGACCCTCTGCAGGAGTTCAATAGCTGGTACCCTCCTGTGTGGACTCTCACCCCAGACCAGGGCTATAGCCTGGTGGAGGTACCACCCAACACTAAGGCCTACCAGAGTATCCACAGCATGTTCCACCAAACCATGTCTGAGAACAAGGTAGAGATCATCAGCATACTGCAGGTCCAGAACGTCTTCCAGTGGGATAAGTATCAGAGGTGAGGGGAGTAATCTTGGTTTCCAAGGTTAAAGCCTTTGACTTAAGATGTTGCTTATTGATATTTTGGCTGTCAAAGTGTCTTGGTTTGCAGACAGTTAATTGAGATGTACACCATTTTCTCTGTGCTGCAGACAGAAGCAGCACATGCAGAGTCACAGTCCAGACCAGGCTGGGTCTCTGGAGAGACACCTGTTCCATGGGACCACTGAGGATTCTGCTAAGGAGATCTGCCAGAACAACTTTGACCCGCGAGTGTCGGGGAAGAATGGCGTGGCGTACGGGCGGGGGAGCTACTTCGCTCGAGATTCGAGCAACTCTCACAGCTACACATTTGCGTTGGCTACAGGGGAACGCCGCATGTTCCTTGCCAAGGTGCTGGTGGGTAAGATGGCTACCGGGATGAGCAAGCATCGTCGTCCTCCTCTGCTCAACACCCAAAAGCCTGGGTTTCAGCGTTATGACAGCTGTACAGATTTCCCTCATAGTCCTACTACCTTTGTGGTGTTTGACAGCTGCCAGTGCTATCCCTACTACCTCATCACGTACAAAGAGGTGTCTAACAGGGTCGCAGTCTTTTGAGCTAGAAATCCCCACAAAGACATGCTGAAACTGTGTTTACCCTCCCTTTCTGTCCTTTGTCTAATTTGTTCAGCTTGGAGTTGTACAGAAAGTAAGTTCGACTTAGGGGTGGGTTTCAAGCATTTCATTAACAACACCCAATAAGGACACTTCACTGTGGGAATACTATGGGGGGATACACTGCTGTCTACAGGAAAATCTTGGGTCATGACAACCAGGATAGGTGAAGACACCATGTTACAGTTAAGTCACAGATTTGTACTAATCATTGTATTTTGTTGGAAAGAAAAAAATATATAATATATATAATAACTTCTGATTGATTGAACCAAGTTATCAGTGACAACCTGTTGTAGTTTCACCTGTTTTTAGCTCTTTCTTTGTGCCATTCGTTCACTGTTCTTTTGGCCAAAAGCAGTAACCAGATGGCTAATTAAAATTTGATACTTTCTGTTGCGCCTTATAGTGCTTACCATTTTCCCTTTAACAGAACTTGATCTAGGTTTGTCAGAGGTGAATACTGAAATTGTAATGCATGCTGTATTGTCAAAAATTATGTTTCCAGATATGGTGTGTTATTAAATGTTTAATTCTGTCCCCATGAAAGGAATTGTGGCTGACTGTACATAAAAAGTTTGTCATATATATATATATATATATATATATATATATATATATATATATATATATATATATATATATATATATATATATATATATATATATATATATATATATATATATATATATATAATATTACAATTTTTTGCAGCTAAAACCAAACATAAACAGACAGGGACACAATTTATGCCAAGACTCCTAATGAGTAAATGAAGAGTTGAGACAAAGTAGTGTTCACTGACAACACTGTCATTTATTCAGTTTACAGACATACGAAACAAATGATCACATCTTTAGAAATAATCAATATGATAGGTAGGAATGAGTATTACTGTAGTCATGATCAAATGAGTATTTTAAACATGTCATCCTTTTTTTGGGAGAAAAGTAGTTTCACCTTATAATCCTTTCATGTATCTGTGCAAGCTAGTCCCTCTTTTAAAAAATACATCTGAATGAAAATAATCGTTCTCGAGAGTTTACATACCTGGCAATCTCAGCTCTTGTCAACACCTGTGTATGTTTGTACACATGCACATGAGTTTGATCTGAATACAGGTGGGTCCTGTGTATATGAGTGTATGTGAATGTCAGAACTGCGGACGAAAACCCTCTATAACAAAGTTTCAAGAAATATTTTCATATAACCATTTTGTTTATAAACTCTACAGCATTTTAAAAATATCCATTTATACCCAACTCGTACATAAAATTAAATCTGTTTTATAATATCTGATATAGGCATTCTGCAGGGACAGTTGTGTTGTTAAGTGTACCGTGCCCAAACGGTATTTTACTCCAAAAATCCTGAAGGCCACAGAAGACATTTTGAGAGTTTCCACTGTATGAAGGAGGCATAACGAGCAGCCTGAAAAGTCTCCGCTAATTCTTAGGTTCAAGTTATTTCAAGAAACTTCATAAAACATTAAGGCAGTCATTTTCGTTTGATTAAAATCCCTCCATCATGGATGCTGTTTGATAAAATAAGGTTGTGATACTGTTGTCTACAGGGTCATGACACTGGAGTACCCAGTATTAGCGTTTAAAAACCACATCTGGCCAGGCAGACAGAACAAGATGGGAATGAAGGAATGAAGCAGCGGATGCTTCAAAGAAATATTACAGACTTCATACTGACAAACGATTATCCACAGTATGAATTTCACTACCGCCTCTACCCGGAAGCTCTCACTGGTGGGACACCAATGGTTTTGTGCTGACAGGGCAGGATGGGGTTAATTCAGCCAGCAAGCCACAGATTAATGCAGTCACAGCACCCCCTAGCTACCAAGTGGGTACTTAAAGCATAACAAATGTTACCAGGGAGAGATGAGACTCTTATTGGTCAGTGGTAGCTCCCTGGTAATATGCTTTGTGGCTTGCAGTTTTGAACACAGAACTTGGTTCATGGGTGTGTCCATGAGATGACTGCACACATCTAGCTGCAGCGCCCCCTGAGTGGGTGGTGGTGACACTGCAGCGACATGGAAATAGCAGTGGAAACAGGAAATAGTATGGATATATGGATTTCCGACAGGAGACAGAAATGCAGAAAAAAACGCACATAAAGGGTATTATTCTTGAAAATCCTCTTTGACTAAGAAGATTTTTCTGTATATTGCACTTACAAGCAG
This sequence comes from Albula goreensis, assembly GCA_022829145.1. NCBI lineage: Eukaryota > Metazoa > Chordata > Actinopteri > Albuliformes > Albulidae > Albula > Albula goreensis. The sequence goes on from CM040757.1 coordinate 28,563,112, forward strand.
AGTCATTGAACATTGAGGGTCACATGAGATTGTTTGCTCAAAAACAAAAATGTGAATAGCAAATGTTAACATGACCATTGGTCATTGCTAAATGTCATTTGTTTCGTACTGGAATGATAACAAAACTAAGTGCTTCATGAAAGCCTTAGTGATCATCTACCACAATTAACTTAGCATCCCTTTGTAACATTAATGCTATTGTGATTTCCTTAAACTTTTGGACACATGATCAGAGATCACGCCACTGTCATCCCTCTTGATACTTAGTTCCAGAAGTTACTCAGATGAACAACAGTTTCCGGGGTTAGCACAGAAATGCACAGCAGGTAAAAAGATTTAGCCGAGTTAAGATGGAAATACATTAGCAACAATGTGGAAAACACAAATCTTTTTATATAAAAAAAACTTCCACTAAAAAAATTAAAATATTCAATGTCCAGCAAACAATTTTAACACTATAACATGACAAAATTATTTGAAAATCCAGGCACAGAAATCTCATCTTTGCACAGGACGGGCCTGACCTCTACATATCCTCTCCCTAATGAAGGCAGACCGAAATGTTCCCTGTTTCTGCCCCTATACGGACCTGTCCCTCTCTGCACTGTTAGGGGAGCTCGGAATGAGTGTACTACACACTTCACAAATAAGATAAAATAGGGTAACACGGAACAGAAAAAAACACTGTAAAAGAATCACGTTTAAAAGGAAAAAATAAAATAAGACATCCCATCCTTATGTAACAGGTTCCCCTGTCCCAAAAAGCATTCACTTGATAAAGGGACCCATCCTCTCGTTCTCTGAGGCTGTTTCTCACCGTCTCTGTCTCACTCTGCTACTCTCTGTTTCCCCCTCATGGTGTGTGTGTCTCTATGATGTGTAAAACACAGAGGGTTCATCTTTTTAAGGGGGTGCACCAGCGCAGCATGTGAGGGGTAAACTGAGTGGACGGGGGCTATGTGAACTTCCCATGGGCGGCGGGACACGGGGGGAGGGGGGGGATGGGAATGTGAAGGTCATTTGCGGTGTCCGGAGGGTTGGGTATGGGTGGGGGGGGGTCAGGGAGAAAACACATGGTTCCTCACGGGAGGAGAGGTCGCCAGCCCTCATTCACAGGCCAGCTTGCTGTCGAAGCTGGACAGGCCGATGGCAAACGCCTGCAGTGCGCACATGGGGTAGTTATAGTCCAGCGTGAACACGTCCTCCGCCACACGCCCAAACTGCATGACGATGTAGTCCGCTGTCAGATAAACAGAGCAAACAAATCTGAGTTACTGTAATAACAACAGCATTGCATATTTTATGCAAATAAATGTGACACATGCAGAGATGGATGGGGCGGGGCAGGGCAGGGTTTGCAGCTGAGCTTAGGTTGATAAAAACGAGGCTGTGCAGCACTGGCCTTTTCACTTCTCATTTTTCAAACAAAGCATCTCTGCTGCGGGCCTTATGGGAATTGCATTTGTTCTGTATGAGCGAGTGTTGGTGAGTGTGTGTGTGTGTTTGTGAATACAGAGTGAAAGTGTTTGAATAAGAAGGGAACAGTGAAGGCAGTTCATTGGCAGGGTGTAGCTGAGAGGAGCGGGCGGGGAAAGTTGGAGTGGCAAGACTCACGGTCGTTCTCGTGGACGATCTGGAAGTTCTTGACCGAGGCCTGCGTGACACGGCCATGGAAGTTGAGCACGTAGGACTGCGTGTCGTCGTTCCACACCGGGGCCTTGTTGCGCAGCTCGATCAGGTTCTCCAGGGAATGGTTCTGCCACTTAGTCAGCAGAGTCTCCTGCTCCTGAGGGCACAGAGAGAACATAGCTACACTTACCCTACATATCTAGTGCACACTACAGTCCTCACATGCCCTTACTCAGCACACTTAAAGCTACACTTACCCTACATATCTAGTGCACACTTCAGTCCTCACATGGCCTTACACAGCACACTTAAAGCTACACTTACCCTACATATCTAGTGCACACTACAGTCATCACATACCCTTGCTCAGCACACTTAACTCATAATCCCCACAGGCAAGAGCAAGGCAGCTCTAGCCAAGCCGCTCAGTTCTGTGGTCCTTTCATGAACCTGGAAGTTTACACCAGTTCTGAAACAGTTGTTGCAAATCCAGGTACCTACATTTTATATTTTATCAGTGTAATCCTTTTTCAGAATAAAACGCTGTTCATACATTATAAAGCAACACTGTGATATTTCCCGGTTAGACACAGGGTCACGCCCCGGTTTTCTCAGTGAAGCAGGAGTAGAGCGACTCACGCTGGCCGGTCGCACGGGCACTCTCTCAAAGCTCATGTTCATCCCGGGAATGATGACAGTCATCTTACGAGGCCCTTTGAACCCCAGGACATTGGTCTCCTGCAGGGAACACACACTTCAGCCAATCAGCATTCAGCAACGTACCGCTTAGGTTCCGAACAGCATGAGGTGAACAACCAGGTCGAGCGCTTAATGAAGATATGCGCCAAATGCAGTGCAATGCTGTTACTTATGCTTACTGAGGGATTAAATGTAGCCAAATTCTTTTTCAATAACTCATACGTGAAACAAATGCAACATGTTTTTGTGCTCAGCAGAACTTTGCATGGTAATATAAACCCCATCAAGCATTTCACTAGCTCATATCTCATCAACATCATAGACATGGCTCAGCAATGAACAAGGCTTGTGTCTTAGCTATATGCTCAACTCACATAGCAGATAGCCGCTAGCTCCTGCCGTGTGTTGCTCTCCTCCAGTAGTGCCCCGGGTGTCTTGCAGGGGTTGGTACCGTTGTCATACACCGTGAACTTGGTCCCCATGAGGTTTGACCTTGAGCCAAAACACAATCAAGTGACACAGAGGGACAAAGCATGGTAGGAGTGATATGGTAGGACAAAGTGAAGAAGGTGAACAGTAACACAGATATAGGGGAGATGAGGGTGAACAGAGTGGGGTGACGGTGATGCGGCGTCACAGGCTGGAAGTTACCTCAGTTTCCCCACGAAGCTCTCCCCTTCGCGGGACAGGTCTGTGGCGTCCACAGAGATCAGGTAGTTTGACGTCTTGCTCTTCTTCCTCTTCCTGCCCGCCAGCAGGAAGATCTGAGTATGAGAAAGAAAGCAGGGTGAGCATATTAAGTCTGTGTCCCCGGCTCTGCTATCAGACCTCAGCCGGCCCGGCCTCCCTCAGCCCTCCTGCTCCGTACCTTCCTGCCGTCCTCTTTCTCCAGGTGCATGAAGTACGTGGGATACAGGCCGCGGTCCATGCCCTTCTTGTCCCGGGTGATGCGGCACTTGACGGTCACACCGCGGGGGGCCGGGCGCAGCACGAACTCCTCCAGGTTGTCGACCTCTATTGAGGGCCCCTCTGCGGTGGGAGACCCGGGGGCCACATATTCCTGGGGCGGTGGTGGGGGGGTTAATCAGACAAACAGGTCAGTCAGTCATGAAGCAAGCAGCTTCCTGCCCGAATAACCTGAACAAACCGACACTACTGGTGACAGCCAGTGACAGTTATATCACAGTTAGTGATAGCCAGTAGCCAGTTAGTTATATCACATCTGCACTGGCAGCTATAGCTGCTTAGCATCTGAAAGCCATTGACGGTGTTTTAGCTAAGCTGGAATGGAGGGGAGGGTGGGGGGTGATGGGGGCGGAGCTCACAGTGGCTGATTTGGTGCTGGATGCAGAGGCAGGCCGGGAGCTCTCTGTGCGGGGGGAGAGGGACCGGGCGTGCTCTTCTTCCTCCTCCTCCTCCTCCTCCTCATCACTGACCTCGTCATAGTTCATGCTGTCTGGGAGCCCTGATGGAGCAGAGAGCCAAACACAGGGGGGTGAGAGAAAGGAGGGGGTGGGATCAGAGAGGTTTGAGTCAGTACCATCACAGCCCTGCATGTGGAAAACTGGAGATGATGGTGGAACCAGCCCTTTCACAGCAGAAGATTTCCCAAAGATTAATCACCAAGAGAGTTTTCTCCACAATACAGATTTGTCACAGCAGAGCAAAGTGATCCTTCTGTGCATGATGAAAGGGAAAATGATAAAAAATGAGAGCACCGATTTTCAGCCTCAGTGTTTTACACGGACCCACTCAACCCTTGTGCTAATCGGCAAAGGAAACCAAATAAGATGTTCCAGCAAGGAAACGGATGATGTTATCTGCAGCACCAAGTGGTTAAAGACAGGAGTCAAAATAAATGCTCGAGCCAAAACGTCCCTGGGTGCTGGTGCCCTGGTTAAGGAGCAGAGGAGAGATGAACGAGCAGATTCCCAAAGCAGGATAAAAAGGAAAGATCCATAGGGAAAAATAGACCAGCTTACACAGGGAGAGAGAATCCCTGAGGGTGAGGAAACCTGTGAATGTTCCAGTCCCTGGAGATCAGTCCGGCCATCAAACTACAACAATCCCAGCAGCCCCCACTGCCCCTCCCGTCTCACTGGCCTCCATTAAAGAAGCAGGCAAGTCAACACTGAGTGCATCAAACAACTAAACATTGCACTGCCAGGACACAGACTGATGTGCGCGATGTCACGTTGCCATGACCACAATGCCCTCCCCCCCACCACAACCCCCCAGTTAATTATGGTCATTAGAAAGGGGAACAATACACTGCCGATCCCATTGCGTGGAGTCCAGTCCCCAGCATTAGCACAACCTCTCCAGGGAGTTTTACTTGGCAAGAGGGTTCCGGGCTCAAATCCCAGTTTGTGCTAAAGTAAGCGCACACACTCACACACACACACACACACACACACACACGCGCACACAGCTTTGGCTCTCAGGCCTTTGGCTGTGTGAACGGCAGCCACAGCCTCTCCCTGTGAAACAGCCTGGATGCTGAAGAGCTGCAGAACCTACCCTCTCATGTAAAAAAGTTACTGCCGAAAACAGGATTTAAAACCCTGACCCAGGAGACGCTGGTCAGGGTGTTAGTGACTGCGGTGCAATGTAACACAGCTCAAACCTCAGCAGATATTGATATTAAAAAACTCTGCTTCACCCAACTCTCTCATATTGTCACTGTAAGCTGTGCAATAATGGCACCGTGTTCTCATATACTGTCGTTTCGCAATAGCAGCTGTGCTGTACCAGCAGCAGTATAAATGTTTTGTACTGCACTCTTTAACTGTTTTGTCTGCAGGCAAGATGGAGGTCTGTGACTGAAGACTTTGCCACCCCGGCCCCAACCTCACAAACCCCAAAAGACAAACAGCCATCCATCATGAGTCATCGCACACTCAGACACCAGTCACAGCATCTGTGTATGAGAAGTCTCTGATTAGTTCAAACAGATCTGTGTTTGGCAGCATGAGGCAGCAGTGCAGGGGTCACCAAGCCTGAGGCAGCGTTCTGCTAGGCCAGAGTTACATCTGCACAGATCCACGGATCCTTCAATCTACTGGATAGGTCCTTATATTGACTAAGCCCTCCATACCTGTCACCTGCACCAGTGCACTAGTTATAAAGATGTATGGATCTACGTGGAAACAATGCACAGGTGATAGCCTCACCCCCGCCCATCACCACCCCCTTTCCTGTTGAGGCCACCACTGGCTACCTGACCGGAGCAGTTTCTCTCTGGCAGACAGGGGGCGCTGCATCCCTTCCTCTTGGGACACTTCCAGGGCAGAGTTTCCCAACTGCACCACCCTTTCCTGGGTGGAGTCAGCGAGAGGGGGGGAGGGGTTTTTCTGGGTTGGAGAGGGGGAGGAGTCCCACGCTACGGCAGACACAATCACATGCACTGAACAACACTGACACAAAAAGGAAGGGGCTAACACACTCCGATGTAACACACAGAGCTACAGCATCATGCTAACATTTTCCCCGGCTCAGCCGGTAACAAACTTATGGTGGGGAAAATGGCAGCAGCAGTGAACCTACGACAGAAAATATGCTAAAAAAAAGTCCAAAACACATGGTTAAAGGCTGTTTGCCTTTGAGCAACAATATTTATTGTTTTGCCCAAGCAGCCTGTGTAACTGTATCGACAGGTGCAACTATATCGACAGCTGTCTGTGCACAGGTTGCAAGATTATACGACCAAAGTGTGATAGCTTTTGTGATGTGCAAAAACAAACAAAAAATAAAAAATATGAATTTGATTATATGAAGCATGCAGATCTGGTGTTGATAGTAAATGATGGAAAGCTTCATGCCTTCACTTCAAACACGTTTCTCACGCACAGCGGGGCACGTGCTCACCTCGTTTCTGCAGCAGCTCGTGGATGTCGGTCTTGGGCTCCAGTAGGGTGTCAGTGTCTCCGTCTCTGTCGGGCTCCTCGGCGGGTGGGGACTGTGGCTGGCTCACAGACAGCACCTGGATCTTGGTGCCCAGGTCAGGGGTCTCCGACGCCATGAACGCAGCGGGGCCATCGATACCTGCCAGGTGTATGTCTGAATTATCGTTCTGTCACCATTCAACACCTTCACAACACTCCAGATCTCGTCTTCCCACACAGTTATATTTGTAGATCCATCTCACTGTGGCAACAGCCTCTGCTGACTCAAGAAAGTGCAGTCAAACTCGTTTTACAACTGAATGCCCTATTTGCATTTCTGCGCATTCACATGTTTTTGAAAACTGTCTTGGACTTGTCTGTGCATTTGAATATTGCCCTGAGCTTGCCTATGAATTTGAAAACTGTCCTGAGCTTGCCTGTGAGTTTGGAAACTGCTCTAAGCTTGCCTGTGCATTTGAAAGCTGTCCTGAACTTGCCTGCACATTTGAAAACTGTCCTGAACTTGCCTGCTCATTTGAAAACTGCCCTGAGCTTGCCTGTGCATTTGAAAACTGCCCTGTGATTGCCTGTGCATTTTAAAGCTGTCCTGAGCTTGCCTGTGCATTTGGAAGCTGCCCTGAGCTTGCCTGTACATTTGAAAACTGCCCTGAGCTTCCCTGTGCATTTGAAAACTGCCCTGCGCTTGCCTGTGCATTTGAAAGCTGTCCTGAGCTTGCCTGTGCATTTGAAAACTGTCCTGCGCTTGCCTGTGCATTTGAAAGCTGTCCTGAGCTTGCCTGTGCATTTGAAAACTGCCCTGTGCTTGCCTGTGCATTTGAAAACTGCCCTGCATGCCTCCTTGCTCCCTCCTTTGCCCTGAAAAGTGTCCCTTGTTGACCAGATGTGGGTCGGCTTGGGTGCGTCTAGCACTGTCCTGAGTAGCTGCTCTTCCACATAGCACAGAGCTGCAGGAGACACTGCCAGGTCAAACTTACATCATTTCACTATCCTTTTTTCAATATATAAAATATATGCTGTCTTTCAATCACCTCATTATCCCCACTGAATCTCCCAGTCGTCTTTCCCTCTCTCCTGTTTCTCCGTCTCTCTTCCTCCTCTCATTTCCTTACCTTCCACGATTACATCGCTGGAGATGCTGTGTCGGGACTCCACAAGAGGGGCCTGCTCCTCTGTGCGGTGTGGCCGGGAGCGTCGCCGGGCCTCTGGGTTCGGCTGCACCATGAGGGGCTCACGCCGCTTCCTCCGCTGCTTCTGCTCCAACAGCGCCCTCTGCAGGACAGGAGGAGGCAGGAGAAACAAGGAGGCGGTAGGACAAAAAGGTTAAGAATCAATACATACACTTTGTGCCCCTTTTAAGACACCGATGACCACCGGTGGTCTTGTTGGGAATAGGCGGTACACTGGTAGCCTAAGAAAATCTGGCAGACTTAAATCAAACTGACCACAGGGCAGAATGAGGTCGGTCGTGTCTTCTGCCTTGAACTGCTGGATATAGCTACCTTATGACACATTCTTAGACAGGATCAAACATGCACCATCTTTGCTGTTCAAGTACCTCACAGACTGTGCCACTTAGGAGCCCTTATTTATATCCTTTGGTGTGCAGGCCAAGGTATAGTACACAGAATAATCCCCACCCTGAGCCGATGTGCCGGCCAGATTCACCCTCCATGAATTTTCTCATTACATGCCTTGTTGATTTGGAGTGTAGGGTATTGTAACTGCTGTTCAATATTAACTGCAGTGTTTACCACTGTGCTATGAGGCTACTGCCTCACATACACACACACACACACACACTCTCTCTGATACATCTCCTCTGTTACAGTGTTAGCTGGAAATGTTAATGCTCAATATTTTCAATAAACACTCCAGTGCGCCAGTTAAAAACCAACCACAGATACTGCACTTAAGACATGAATTAAATTACACTGGCTTCCTTCCACATGAGCTGTGCGCCACACAGCTGTGTTTGGTTTGAGAGGTGGAGGTAAGCCCAGCAGAGCTGCCTCTCCTCTGCAACCCAAACACCTGTCTGTGGCTCCGCAAGGCCCCTCAGTTCTTAAAAAAAAAAAAAAAAACAGGGAACGATGACAAGAAAGGAGATATTACTATGGTAACAGCACTCCAGTGGCTTTGAGAAGAGGGTCCTTTGAGAAGAGGCTTTCTGCTCCAGCTGTCTCCCTTGCCAACGCTGCCCCTGTTGTTGTGGTACCTGGTGACAAAGGCCCGAGACTGCGGCAGGGACCACTTATGGCTCCCCCAAAGACGGGCGGCACGATCAGCCAGGCCTGCAGCACCAACCCTCAGGCAGTGTGTGAGAGTCAGAATAACCCAACCCTCAGACAGTGTGTGAGAGTCAGAATAACCCAACCCTCAGACAGTGTGTGAGAGTCAGAATAACCCAACCCTCAGGCAGTGTGTGAGAGTCAAAATAACCCAACCCTCAGACAGTGTGTGAGAGTCAGAATAACCCAACCCTCAGGCAGTGTGTGAGAGCCAGAATAACCCAACCCTCAGGCAGCATGTGAGAGTCAGAATAACCCAACCCTCAGACAGTGTGTGAGAGTCAGAATAACCCAACCCTCAGGCAGCATGTGAGAGTCTGAATAACCCAACCCTCAGGCAGTGTGTGAGAGTCAGAATAACCCAACCCTCAGACAGCGTGCGAGAGTCAGAATAACCCAACCCTCAGACAGTGTGTGAGAGTCTGAATAACCCAACCCTCAGACAGTGTGTGAGAGTCAGAATAACCCAACCCTCAGGCAGTGTGTGAGAGTCTGAATAACCCAACCCTCAGACAGTGTGTGAGAGTCAGAATAACCCAACCCTCAGACAGTGTGTGAGAGTCTGAATAACCCAACCCTCAGGCAGTGTGTGAGAGTCTGAATAACCCAACCCTCAGGCAGTGTGTGAGAGTCAGAATAACCCAACCCTCAGACAGTGTGTGAGAGTCTGAATAACCCAACCCTCAGACAGTGTGTGAGAGTCAGAATAACCCAACCCTCAGGCAGTGTGTGAGAGTCAGAATAACCCAACCCTCAGGCAGTGTGTGAGAGTCAGAATAACCCAACCCTCAGACAGTGTGTGAGAGTCAGAATAACCCAACCCTCAGGCAGTGGGTGAGAGTCAGAATAACCCAACCCTCAGGCAGTGTGTGAGAGTCTGAATAACCCAACCCTCAGGCAGCGTGTGAGAGTCAGAATAACCCAACCCTCAGGCAGCGTGTGAGAGTCTGAATAACCCAACCCTCAGGCAGTGTGTGAGAGTCAGAATAACCCAACCCTCAGACAGTGTGTGAGTCAGAATAACCCAACCCTCAGACAGTGTGTGAGAGTCAGAATAACCCAACCCTCAGGCAGTGTGTGAGAGTCAGAAAAACCCAACCCTCAGGCAGTGTGTGAGAGTCAGAATAACCCAACCCTCAGGCAGTGTGTGAGAGTCAGAATAACCCAACCAACCCTCGGGCAGCGTGTGAGAGTCAGAATAACCCAACCCTCAGACAGTGTGTGAGAGTCTGAATAACCCAACCCTCAGACAGTGTGTGAGAGTCAGAATAACCCAACCCTCAGGCAGTGTGTGAGAGTCTGAATAACCCAACCCTCGGGCAGTGTGTGAGAGTCCACATAATCCAACCCTCAGGAAGCGTGTGAGAGTCAGAATAACCCAACCCTCGGGCAGCGTGTGAGAGTCTGAATAACCCAACCCTCAGGCAGTGGGTGAGAGTCAGAATAACCCAACCCTCAGGCAGTGTGTGAGAGTCAGAATAACCCAACCCTCGGGCAGCGTGTGAGAGTCAGAATAACGGAACCAGGGTGATGGACTACATCAGAAGGACCATTTCTCACATATGTATGCCTTGAAGGTCTTCCTTTCAAATATGACACTGGTGGGTGAAATCTACACTGGTAATTAACAAGGCCATACATCAAGCCTTTGTATTACTGAGCGCTCACACAGACTGCTTAAAGAATGGCGACAGGCAAGAAAATGACAAGAATTAGAGAAATACAGGAAAGTGTTACAAGGACCCAATACAGACAGCAATACAGACTAAATTCCTGTTAAGCAACTGAAGTCGGTCAGTGTGTGTTTTAGATTATACATTAAATTACAGAACATTCAATTCCACTTAAAATAAAAGGCTTTGGAATTTAATTCCTGTTGGCCATCTACACAGAAAGTAAAATTGGGAGGAATGTCCTGGTTTCTTACATTACTGTGAAATCTCATGACCACCGTGAAAAATGGCCCAGTGTGAAAAATGGCTCTGGGGCATACATAACAGAATAAAATCAAACCTCTCTTTGAACAACACCTTCTCATTAAAACCCAGATGAAGCACACTCATAATGAGGGTAACTGGCAGGAAAGAGGAGAAGCAGCTGTTCCTTTCAAACCCCATTACAGCAGGTAATAAAGCAGAAAGAAAAGAATTGTATAACTGAGAGCCATTATGGCTCTAGATCTTGGAGGACTGACTGCCATTTTGGCTCTGGTGCACTGGCTCCAGCAGACTCAGAGGACCCTCTTCCTGTGTGCAGTAATGACTGCACACACAACACTAAGATGATGGATATGAAGTGTGTGTGTGTGTGTGTGTGTGTGTGTACTGAAGTGGATGGGTATACATTCATGAGAAAATACGTTTCACACAAAACAAATAATAGGTTAGTTTTCAGGAGATAAATGAAATCCTAAAACACTGTTGGATAATGAAATAATTAATCAAACAGAAGTTGTTCCGCAGCCTGCTCAGGGTCTCAACATCCCACATCTCAGGGTCACCCCTGAGCCCCTTTCTGCCCAAAGCGGTGCTAAAATCCCGCTCCTCTGAAGTCTTAACTCTGTGCTCTCAGGAATTTGAGGCCCCCCCTTCTGGCCCCCCCATAACAGGGTTATGACATCACAAACGCGGTCTCATTAGCGCTAACGAGCGAGGGCTCGGTGGCATCAGAGTGCGTGAGCTGCTGGAGGAGCCGACGGTACATCAGCCACACAAGCACGTTAGATGATGTTTCCTGACAGGAACAGACAAGAGTTCACTCAAACAGGAAAAAGGGATGTTAGCGGATCTGGGGTTCGGATCATACGGATTCCCCATTCCGAAGGCCTCTGATATCTACGTGCTAACATTAAAGCTAGCCGGTCCAGTTAATCACTGAAAGCTCCATAAACGTTAGGTCAAACCAGGCTAACGATTGCATAACTGGAATTATACGAATGAATAAAACAACAACCCCTAATTCTGTAATGAGAAGAGGCAGATTGAGGTAGCGGATGAGGACCAAATTGCATTCCAAAGGTCTGTCAAACCAGTTATCTACCACCCATAATTTCCTGGAACTGCAAACAGCACACACACTGGACTTGTCTGGCAGATGGGTGTACTCTTGTTGCCCCTCTCACCTCTGCCATTAGCAACTGAGACATCGACCACTGAATCATCTCAACACACATCTTGTGTACAGCTCGGTATTTGCATATAAATATAGATTTATTGCAAACAACAAAAAGATGAAAAGGCTGTAGGATGCTCTTCATCATTAACTTGAAATTCATTTTAATTAGGATTTTGCATTGTTCATGCTTCCCACTTAAAACTGAAATGTAATGAATAAAACATGTGTAATTGGTTAATTATTACCATGGTGATGAGTCAGCCCATGAATCACTTGGTCACGTAGGCTTTTTTTTTTATTAGGGAGGGATAAAAAAGGATGACAGTGACTGTCCCACGGCATTGATAAAAATAAAGCCCAGCTCAAAAGCCCACACTGCCCCTGAAAACAGAATGAATATTTATGAACAGAAGACGTGTGAGTGAAGAGACAAGGCCGTTCAGTTCAGCTGGACTCCTGGTTCTGCCCTCAGATCGGACACGGGCCCAGCATTGTTTCAGAACTGTTCAAATTTGGGGTGTCCTTCCTCCTTATGTGTGTGCACTATGCTCTCTGCACACCCCAAACTGCAGGCCAGGACCCCGCAGCTGGGTTTCAGGGTTGTGAGATATTCCATGCTGCTTTGTGTCCCCTTCCAGCGCACATCCCTCTCACACCTTCTGCTCAGAACATTAAGGATCAGGAAGCAGATCAACACTTTACTGTGACCTGACTACAGCCCATTACATTTAGGCCTTCTGCAGACACGCTTAGCCAGCGCGAGGCGTACAGGTTGACATTTTTACATGCTGTCCATTTACCTTGCTCACACGTACAACAGCAGGGCCCTTTCTGGGGAATCGAACCTGCAACCTCGGGGTTCCCAGCCCAGCTCCTTAGCCATCACAACACAAGGTATGCAGTATGGAGCCCCCCACTATCTGTGTTTCCTTGGCGGATCAGGCTGCACGAGTGCTCAGCTAGAACCTAAAAATACCTTCTCTCTCAGTGTTCAATCAAGCAGCTATTATCTCCATTTTGTAAAGTCCACTGGTACATGCAGTCCTTTTTCTGCGCTGGTATGTGAGAGGGACAGGGGGGCCCAGTCTACAGAGAAACTGCACCAAGGATGCTTCCAATGCTCAGTACCAGCAGAGATAGAGGACAGGAAAACCCCTTGTATTACTGACAAAACACAGAGGCAACTACAATGAACTACCTAGCTACTTGAAAAAGAAACATTAAAAAATATCATATAATAAAGGAAGAAAAAAAAATGAAATGATATTACACTCATTTTCACTTAGAGACTCAAACCAGCCAGCCCAAACTGTCTGCACTGGTGCAGAAGTCTCTGTTTTTATCACTGCTCAGGGCAGTGTTTTTTCTGGGGAAAGCAAAATGATTGCACGAAAGAGGAAAAGAGGACGTCTTGCTCTAGGCAGGTGTGGTCTTCCTGTGAGAACTTGCTTGGAAATGCTGTTCCTCAGTAATTCCTGGACATGGTGTGTCTGTGGTCTGACTGAAATACGCCGGTGTAAAACTGTTACAGTTTAAGACTACAAGACTGCACAACCTGAGCTCATACTGGTACAGAAAGGATGTTATTCATCCAATCTATAAAAATTATGTAAGCGCACACACACTCACACACGCACACACACACATGCACACACACACACACACACGCTCACACACACACACTCACACACACACATGCTCACACACACACACACACACTCACGCACACACACACGCACGCACGCGCACACGCACGCACACACACACACACACACACACACACACACGCTCACACACACACACAAGTGCACACACACACACGTGCACACTCACACGCTCACACACACACACACACTCACACACACGCACACACTCACACACACGCACACACTCACACGCACACACACACTCACACGCACACACACATGCTCACACACACACGCACACACACATGCTCACACACACACTCACACTCACGCATGCACGCACGCATACGCACATGCACACACACATACACACTCTCACACACACACACACGCACACGCACGGGGAAAGTGCAGTGTAATTGTCCACAGACAAGCAGCATACAGAGCTCAGCTGTTTGGCTGAAAGCAAAATATAAATTGTGAGCAGAACTGCTCCACAGCATCTTACGGTCATTAAGCCAGCAGGCAGGCAGGCTCAGCTCTGTGTTACAGAGGCTCAGAGAGACGGCACACCACACTGTGAGAGCACTTTCCTCTGCTCTGAAAAAGGCACGAGGCCGAAGCGCAGGAAACAGACTTCACATCCACAGAACTGTCCTATGAAAATAAGCCGGAATATAAGGATTAATCAGCTGATAAGCCAAAGAGGACATAGTGCTAACTGGCCCAAGCGCAGCTCCCAATCCCAGGAAATGTGAGTCTCTGCAGAAATAAGATAACAATGGACTGGTGGGCTGGGCTGCAACCGAACACACACACACACACACACACACACACACACACACACACACACACACACACACACACACACACACACACACACACACACACACACATTCACATGCAACTTGCAGAGTGCATGCATGCACAAACATGCATACATAAGCACATAAGCACACAACATAGGCAATACTAATAGCAAAAATGCACATAGGGACACACAGACACTTACACAAGCAAATGCACAGACACATACACACACACATGCACGTCTATGCAAAGTGAAATATACACATACAAACTCATATGCATGTGTCCCTGTACATGCAACAGAAATATACACAGGCAAGAATATCCGAATACACACGCACACACTATGCCATGCATGCATATGTATAAAAGTGTACAAAAGCATCTGAGGCAGCACATGAGTGGTGTTCTTATCAGCCCTTTAACGCAATGCACGCCGCGAAATGACCACAACAACAGCATACAGCGAAACAACCCACAAGACAGGAGGAACAAGCGAACAGGAGAAGCAACGCACCCTCTCTATGGACATCCTGCCAGCAGCGCGGCTCGGGAAGGGGGAAGTTTCTGCGTGGTGCGCCGGGAATCTCTGCGCGTAACTGTCACCTCTCTCTCCTCCAGTGCCAATCCTCTCTGCTCATGCTTCAGCCCCTCAACTCTTTCCCCCCTCTCTGTCTGAGTGCGCAGGCAGCGGGTGCGGGTGCGTGCGCCCGCGTGTGTGTGTGTGTGTGTGAGGGCGCAAGAGTATGCATGCATGTGTGTGAGGGGGGGCTGTTGTTAGCGGAACGTACAATCAACAGCAGTCTAGTCCTTCATCCACAGAAGAGATGGAGTGAGAGAGAGAGAAAGAGAGAGAGAAAATGAGAGAGAGGAGACTGCAGAGGAGAGAGTGAAAGAGACAGAGAGCAATGAAAAGAGAGATGGAGAGGGGTCCACAGACGGGAAACAGGCAGTGCCATGAGTAGTATTTCACACAGGGGAGAACAGCACATCTCACTATTAAATACAGCCTTTCACAGCCATCTAAACATCAGCACTGACAGCACTGGGAAAGATAAAGAGCTGCAGATCTGTTTGTTTTTCAGTAGTGCCCTTCGATCCGTTTTTGCAGCCTGTCAGCGAGAGCAGACGGCCATTGTGCTCGACTGTATCAGTTATGTAACGAGGCAGGCAGCTCAGCGCCGTTCTGGGATCTGAGAAGAGGGGAATTCATGATCTACAGCCAAACTCCCATTCCATTTCACAGACGGCTTCCTCACAGCTTTCTACACAACTGCTCAGCGCCCCGGCAGAATTGAACATTTAAATCTATTTACCAACTCACTGGCTCAGAGGACATTTCTGAACCGGGATGGACTGCCCTCCTTAGCGCTGGCTAATTTTCAGGTATTTCACACCATGTTCAGGGGAAAGGCACATCTTTCGCGACAGATGCACAGGAGAGTTACCAGGTGTGGCACTGCTCACATGGGGCAGCTGATCTCAGATGAGTTTAAGCTGGGAAAAGGCACCCAGTGAGGTGGCAGACAGCGTTACGTTCACTGCAATACCCATGAGATGTGAGTGGAGCTGAAAGTGGCAGGATTTAGCAATGAGGGTCTACAGAGCAAAACCTAACCTCCAAAATGTATATACACACACAGTCCATTAGCACTAAGGTGTTGCTCATCGCAGACGGATAAAAGGCAGGGAAATAAAAAGCTGCTCAGAAGTGCTGAGACTTACATCCGTCATTTGTGCCAGTAAAAATTACAGTCAACACTCTCCTCTTCAGAACAGACTGACGTGTGACAGACACTGGGTGAGAGACAAAGCCCTCTGCGGTTTCTACCACAGGCCTGAGACAGGCAGACACCAACTGTGAGGCAGGGTGTGTGTGCGTGTGTGTGTGTGAGAGAGAGTGTGTGTGTGTGTGTGTGTGTGTGTGAGAGAGAGAGAGAGAGAGAGAGAGGAGAGAGAGTTTGTGTAAGTGTGTGTGAGAGTGTGTGTGTGTGTGTGTGTGTGTGTGTGTGTGTGTGTGTGAGAGAGAGAGAGAGAGAGAGGGGGAAGAGTGTGTTTGTGTGTGTGTGTGAGTGTGTGTGTGTGTGTGTGTGTGTGTGTGGTGTGTGTGTGTGTGTGAGAGAGAGAAAGAGAGAAAGAGAGAGAGGGAAAGAATGTGTGTGTGTGAGAGAGAGAGAGAGAGAGAGAGAGAGAGAGGGAAAGAGTGTGTGTGAGTGTGTGTGTGTGTGAGAGAGAGAGAGAGAGAGGGAAAGTGTGTGTGTGTGTGTGAGTGTGTGTGAAGGTTGTCACAATATGTCTCACCTGCTTCTCCAGCTTCTGCTGTCTGAGGCTGGTGCTGTCATCGTCCAGGGCACTGGAGGAAGACAGGAGGAGATGGTTATTCAGAAACACCGCTGCACATGCAGGTGTCAGAGAGGGATGAGCTGTCCCTGGGCAGGACGGCTGTCTCAGGGCTTCTGTTCACTGCTCAGGGAATTCTCTTTCATACTCAGTGCCTATGTTTCCACAACAACGCAAAATCACATCTTTCTTTCAGTTTGAGATGCAGAACATTTTTTCTGGTAAAGATAGGTCAAATCAATCAGCTGAGCTGAATTCTTCAAAATAGTCCTGAGAATCGGGGCCAGAAAAACTGCAAACTGTAATATAATCTTGGAACATAATTTTGCTAATGACTAAAAATTTATATCTGCAAGTCCTCATCAAATACAAGATCAAGAGCTGTGCATTCAACTGAACCTGTAAGAGGAGTGCATTACCACAAGCCCCCACTAGAGGGCTGAGCCTGCAGTACAGCACTCCACTCAGGTGTCCATACTGGGCCTGCTTGTGAGCAGGAGGAAGAATGTGTAGAGTTACAGTCACATTGAGAACTCTACAAATTCAGGCTAACAATCAGTCTGAATACGCCTCAACTCTGCCTCTACCCTAGAACGGATGAAAAAGAGAAAAGCTGACGGGGTTTAGATTGGTTGTCCAAAATGAAATGTGCCACACCCCAGTTAAAAAAAATCAATCATGCCTCTGACATGGTCATTTCAGAGACTGGGCTTTGGGGTCCATTTCTGATCATTACCTTCTTCTCCTTTCTTAGTATGGTACACTGTCAAAACTCAGTGCATCCAACAAAAGAAGAGCCCAGCTGCTACAAGGTCAGCCCTTATAGTGTCAGTGACCAGAGCAGTGAAAAGTGCTGCCAGAGACGCCGGGGCGCAGGGCTCTCCAGATAAAAACCAGGAGCGCAGGTTGCTAAGCTACAGGCGTGGAGGAGAGGAGGGAGCGACGGCAGGAGCCCATTCAGGGAAACGGGAGAGAGAGGCGAGTCCAAAGAGAGCGACCCCAGAGCGTGACTCCCCAACTCTCTCAACTCCCTCTCTCTTTCATCCTCGCTCTGCCGCACTCCTCCGCCTCTGTCCCTCTCTCTCACTCTCTTCTGCTCTCTCTGCCTCTCCCACTCTTTCTCTCCTCCTCTCTGCCTCCCTCTCTTTTCTCTGTGTGGTTCCCCACTGACTCTCTCTTCCTCTGTTCCAGTGTGAATCATCCCAGCGCTGAAGCGTGGAGAGGTGCCTTCTTTTCATCACTTCAGAATTCAGATTCAGCATCTCTGCTGGCATGGCGATGACATTTGCACTTAAACATCATCAGCTGCAGAATACAAACACTGGGAAAACACCCTGAAGTTACAAGGCCTAATTAAAACGAGCCCACCAATGCACGTTCCCCGACCATCACTGCAATTCCGGCTCTCTCTTCCTGACTGTTTAAATGTTATTCCTGGCCTTTCTCTCCCTCCCTCCTTCCCTCCCCCTCTCTGTGGTCATTAACCTGGCTCTGGCCGCTCTGTTACACCGCACACACAGCGCACACACATTGTGACGTCGTCGGATAACCAAAGGGAAACCGGCTCCTTTTCCGAGAATGTCACATGAGACCTCGGTCCTGGCGGCAAACACGCCACCTGAAGCCCGCGGCAGTACAGAGCACTATCAGTGACCGTGAGGAGGCCAAGACAGCAACAAACACACTTTACTGCACTCACTCAAATAGAGCTGCAAGAACACACTTTACTGCTCACACTCAAAAGACAAGCACATTCAAAAGAGCAGGAACACACTTTTGCACACACTCAAATGCTTTACTGCACACACTCAAATAGAGAGCAGCTGCTCAAATAGAGCTGCAGAAACACACTTTACTGCACACATTCAAATAGAGCTGCACAAACACACTTTACTGTACATTCTCAAATAGAGCTGCAAGAACATGGAGTCCTGACCTCCACCATCAGGAGCATATGTGCATCCTCTGAGACCGCAGAAACACACCATCCCAACACAGTGCACACCATAAACATACGCAGCACATCTCAAATGAGCCATGAACCGTTTCAGCGCACCCTTTCGGTCTGCACAATATATTGATGAGCGGTGAGATCAGAATGGAAGCAGAGAGGTAGTCAGGAGGAGCAGACCACAGAGGGCTTATTAACTGGGAGCCCTACAGACGTCTGTGACAGAGAAACTGCCCAAAGAGGGATAATTAGGCCTGCAGGGGGAGGCCGCTATACCTGGGGGGTGATTAAAGACGTCATCTCAGGGTGCGAGTGCTGAGACAGTCTCCTGCCGCCAGACCAATTCAAGTGAGTTCATTTACTAAGTAACGTGTAATAAGTGGCTTACACCTGATCCAGGGTCAGCCGGCTTGTGCCCGACCAAAAAGCAGCACCAGCTGGACAGTGGCGTGTGACCATGCCAGTCCGTCCTGGCACAGACACCTCTAACATTTCCAAAACCAACCAGACTGCAGCTTACACCCAGTTACAAACAGGGAAGCACAGGCAGAAAATGCTTGCTGGGAAACAGCAGTTTATAGCACGGCAGTAACTGGCACTGAAAAGATAAAGACTGATTGATTGACTGATTGATTGATTGATTGATTGATTGATTGATTGATTGATTGATTGATTGATTGATTGATTGATGTCGCAGTTGGTTGTGATGGGCCTATGGGTGCTGTTGACTACAGTAAGTCTGAAATGTTATTGGACAGGGACTCAGTCACAGGTCATGCATAGCCTGCTCATTTCTCTGTGTTGTTGGCCAGGTGTGTCTGTGTACGGGTTTACCTGTCACAGTCACACAGGTTTACCTGCACACAGAGACTGTGCTGTCACAGTCACACAGGTTTTCTGGCCTCTGAGCTGCTGTGATGCTGCGATTCGATACTTTGGCAGCGCACTGCAGGTGAGCTCTGACACTGATGCCTGAAAGGTATCTTTGATTACAGAGTGTTTGAAGCACACCCAGGTTCCTGGAGGTTTGGTTTTGGTGTTTCAGTCATGTTTCTGTTTGAAGTTTTATGCAGATACATTTAGCCTGTCTTAGCTGCGTATATAACATCCCCAAAGTTTAACCATCCTCTCCTAAGATACTCAACTACTGGTGAATGTGTCACTCAGAATCCACAGAGTACAGTCACACTGTCAGAAAAATGGTCGCTTTAGAATCTACAATATACATTCTGAACAAATTCCAAGCACAATGCAAGTCACAAGCGAGAGATCAGTGCAGCTTTGAAGACTGGCAGATCCAGGGGAGAAAAGACAGGAGAGGGAAGGACAGACAGACAGACAGACAGACAGACAGACAGAAACCATGCTGGAACACAGGAGGATGAAGGTGGATGACATGGAGGTGGGGTTTACCTTGCAGATGAGGTAGAGGAGTAGCTGGTAGAGCTGGAGGGTCTTCATGGCCATGGTGATCAGACAAGATGAACACAAACACAAACACAAACACACACACACACACAGACAAACAGAAACACAAAACAGCGGCAGGTTAGTATGGGGCTTGGAGAATGACAGCTAAACATACAGAGGAACAGTAATATAAAACAGATGATAAATGCTCCACAGTACAGAAACTGACTGTTAATTTGCATTTCATTAAACTTAGAAGAAATTTGAATATATGTTGTATAATATTATATATTGTATTATTTATAATATAATTCCTCTTTTAACCTCTCTGCCAAATTAAAACTCCTACAGGCAATGTGATTATGTGGACTGTACTTTGGTTGATCTACTAACAAGAACTGTTAACTTCTTGGTGTTTTTGGAGGGAACAGTAAATTACATGACAGAAGGTGGATAAACAAGAGCAGGCTGCCAAATATGTTGCCACACTTGAAAATATGGCCCTGCCATACAAAATCCATGCGTTTCAGCTTGTTCCACTCCGATTACATAATTCATCCAATGAGCAGGCAATGTTGATGTCACATGATGCACAAGCTTGGAGACTGTTGGCTGTGATTAATTACCCCGGTCGCGCACCCTAAGCACAGCACTGCTCAGCTGCCCATGACGCTGCGGAACAAGAGACTTCGCTCTGGACAATGCTCTTCAGCGAGACCTTCTGTTAGCGCGTGCGCGCACCATGAATGTTTCATTAACCCGCCACCGCCAGCCTGAACACACAGGACCCCCGGTGCCCAGTGACAACCCCAGGGTCACCATGGCGACTGCTATCAACACCACACCACCTGAGCCATTGATTAAAAACTGCTCCACGTTTACGGCCATTGAACAACAGTGTAACCAACAGAGGAATCAAACGCCAAGAATTACAGACTAAAGCACACCTGCACAGCCTCCACCTTTCAGCCAATGAGCAGCCTTATTCTGTAATAACCCTAAAATCATAAAAAAAAAAGAGAAAAGCCCATATTCCCCGCAGGTTAATCAATCTGCTGTCAGGACATTCAGTAAATGTCAGTGCAGACTCTACATGTTCGTCTGAATCACCAGAAAATCTCTAAAACGGGAAACCAAACACCTGCCGCGGAATCACACACTTGGCACTTTATCTGAATCATTTGTTGCTGAGACCATGGACAGCGTGTTATTAACTGCTATAAAAAGACTGCGGTGGACTGATAGTGCTGCAAAACAAGTGAGTCATTCACAAAAGTCCACTGCTGCAGATACACATGAACTCATACTCATTTCCATCGCAGTCCTCATTTTCCAGATTTAGAAAGAAGATAATTAAACAGCAAATCCATGGGGGGAAAGAAAATTGCATATGCATAAGTACCAGCGATGGCAGGGGAGCGAACTGTAGGAAATTTGGAATTTGGAGGATTACGTAAGACACGCTGGTAACATCACACAGATCAGGAAACATATGCTCCTGTGAGAAATTAGCAGTGACAACCAAAGGAAATGGGGTGAAAAGTTATTTGAGAAACGGAATAAGTTCTCCTAAGAGGTGAACCCAAAGCAGTGTGAAAGCCCAGACTCTGCGGTTTGCCTGTACAGGGCCAAAACTGTACTGTAACAAGAACATAATCCTGAAGCTTACTGACAAAAACGTCAGAAGGATCAGGCTTGGATAATAGTCTGACACCTAACGGCACTGCAGAGCCGAGCCAGTGGATTTATGTTCTTCTCTTATGGCTGCAATTCACATAATACACACAGCAAACACCCCTCAGTTACTGTACACAAGCCTGGCATTAGCGACATGCTAACTACGAGATGAGAGACCTACTTGATAACAGAGTGAGCCCATCCTGGACCTAACTCGAGCTGCACTGCGCTCTGGGCCTCTCAATAAATTACACCACGCGATTAAGTGAAGCACAGGAAAGAGGAGAAACAGAAAAAGGGAAACAGGCCATCTGAAGAAAGCTGCTCCTTACAGACAGAGACAAGCGGGCTCGGGAAGGCACTGGGCGGAGGGCAGGAAACCCGACCCCCCGCCACAGCGATAACAAACCCCCAAACGGGTCGGTGCAGGAAACGCACGCATCGCTAGTGAGGCCTGGCCTCCGGCTGTGGTGACCCGACGTGGTTGCCGTAGGTTACCTGTAAGACCAGCGGCTGTAGACGGGCTGGGCCCCGGTCTTTAAGGTGTCCATGGCGCTGGGCGGGTGGAGCGGGAGACCAGCAGAGAGACAGCGCCACCGCCCAGGAGCTCGACCCGTACGCTGGAGTGAGCTGGGAGCTCTGTGCAAGCAGAGACGGCGTAGGGAGAGAAAGAGGGCCCAGAGAGAGCACCCTCGGGACTGACTGCCGGCACCGCTGACAGGGAGGTGTTAAGTGTGCACTGTTGCCATAGGAACATTTAACCTACAAATAAATAGAGTATATGGCATACAGCGTGCTCCTACATAAGCTGATTTACTACCAAATTTCACTTACAATGGATAACCCACAACAGCACCAGCTGCAGGTCCTCCCTTTCAGGGCGGATTCGCCTCTCTTCTTTGTTCATACTGAGTAGGGCTCAATACTACCTGCATGTTCTTACTATTTAAAACATGCAAGTCTGATAGCTGTATCTAACCAACCGTCCATAGAAAAGACGCACTATCCTCAACGACTTCTGCTTATAAAGCTTCTGATTCTGTTGAACAGAGGAAATTGGAGATGGCAGGTTGTGTCCACAGTAAAAAAATTAAAAACAGGTGATTTACATGCCATCCTTCAGGACAGTGGCTGACAGGCACTCAAATTATTATCACTTTCTGTCTGACGTGTGAAAGGAAAACAGAATTCAGAGCAGGCATTTCTGAGGGACATCCACATGCCATTAAAAATCAGGAGTACACCACAGGGGTGTGTACCTGCCCACACCACACAGCGCCAAAGGGCATCGCTGTCTCTGATTCAACTTGAGCATTCTGGGAACTGAGGCAACTAACAGTAAACATGGCGTCATTCATACACTCTGATGAAAACCACCCATAGCGTGTTTAATGCATTGAAAAGCTCACACAAACAGAATAACGTTGTTGCAGTATTCATGAAGTTCCCCCACTCACACCATTAGTAAACTGTCTTCTGCTAAATATTGCCTCAGACTCAGTGATGTCAGAGGAAGTGGTCACTACAGTCAAACCACAGACGAGCCTCTACTGACAGCGCTTCCCTCTGACCCCCCCACACACACACACACACACCCACACACCCACGATTCTCAATGGGCATGTAGTATCCCCATTAAAACACAAACTCATGCTGCTTCTCATGCCCTCCACCCTGACAGGTTTCTAAAACAAAGCCACACCATACTGCTGTCAATGCAGGCCCTGCACACAGTGCACTTTTTTGGCAATGTGACTCACTTTAAGACGATTGACAGGCTTGGTGCAATTTCTCCGCTGTCACCAGTCCACCCATACCCACCTTAGCAAGACAGACACTGATTCAGCCCACAGCCCGTGAGTCTGTCTCCAAGTGCATAGGTCACATGCATCTCAGTGACACTCTGACAACTGCAGCTGCTGAATGAACTGTCACTGGCAAACTTTGGGGGGTTGGGGGTATCTGAGCCAGCCCGAGGTGGGGGGTTCCAGTTGGCTACACTGAATATGGTGTGAATGACACCTTAATGGCAGTTTAAAAGGCACAGCACTAATGCCTGGCATTGGTTTGTTTCCCCTTCTGTAGGGGAGCACAGACAGCTCCCCTCCCTGTTCCCTAGAACCCTCCCTGTTCGCTGAATTCTCTGATGCAGGCTGAATGTTGCAACGTCATAAACCTCAGACAACCACATGTGATGAAACCAGACACCTCTCTTCATTCTGTACGCTACGTACGTTACATGCACACTCACATTTACAGCTGTAGCACAAAGATAAATTCCCAATTGCTGTCACTTCTCATTGCGCCATCAGTTCAAAGGTACCGCGGAAACGGGAGCAATCAGTCTGGGGGAAAACGTCATCAGGACTCAGAAACAGCTGCTGTGGTCTAAACAGAGGAGGACTTCCTGCACCTCTCACGTTCCGCTGTGGCCATGCACCCACAATGACATCAGCAGAGCTGGGAGCCCCGCATACCTCACTGCCAACCCCCCATCGCAGAACGCCAAAAAAGACGACTAAGACGACTAATGGGGGGGCCACAGGGAACCTGTTCCTGTTGCTAGGAGACCAGGAGATGCTCCAGTGAGCACCTCCGGTTAGAGGTGATGGGAGGTGGGCGCAGGCTTCCTGGGCATGACACCGCACACCGGGACACATCTCACCTGGGGTTAATTACACACTTTCAAAACAAATGAAGAAGGTAACTATGTTTCTATTAGTAGAAGCATACCCAAGAAGATATTTCACTGCTTAGTGACACTACACATTACACATTAACTCTCTAATATTGCTCTTGTATACACAACAGAAAAGTAGGACAGGGAGAACATTATAAAAATAAAATTTTTAATTAAACATGCTGCCAGTGGGGAAAGCATCAATGCATGCATACAAGCAACCCACAACCTCCTTAGCCACGATGGACACACACACACACACACACACACTGACCCAGCCCCGATGGGCGCACACACACTGAGCCCAGTGGGGTAACACTACCTGCTGAAGAGTTTGAAAGTACATTATTTTACACCAAACACAGCACTGCTGCTGCCAGGCTGTGTCATTTTTGTGCACACAGCTGAATATAAATAACCAGCAGCTCTGTTTCCAAAGCAGTGCTGTGCAGAGTCTGCAGAAATAAACCACTGTGACACGGCCACTGCCTCGCTGCTGGCAAACAGGGACGCAGCAGCGAACGGCCTCTGAGCGCAGCGGCAACCGCACGGGAGCGCAGGCTCAGGGCTGCTCCTCTTCATTTACCCCTCTCTGCCTCCATCTTTCCATTCCCCTTCAATCCCCCACTCTCCCACCTGCTCTCCGCCTCCCTCTCCATCCTGTCATACTCCACACACAGGTGCATACAGCACAGGGAGAACTCACAGAGTGTTCTGAATGCTCCAGCGTACCTCTTACAACTTCTCCCCTCTCACAGTGATCCAACTTTCCCTGGCCTCCCTCCATTCTCCCCCTCCCCCAGTCTCTATCTCCTCTGCTTCCACCTCCCCTCCTCTCTCCCGCTCTAATCTTTACCAGTATTCCTCTCTTCAGCCCACTCTTCACTGCAGCCCACTCTACCTCCTCCAGCTCTGCTCCTGCTCACTGGCATCCGGTGTGCTCTTCCCTTTGTTTGCTTCCCTATTCTCACAAGCTTAGGCCCACTCCACACACATGTACATATATTCTGCAAAATGAGAAACAGGGTCACACAGTATGGTGTGAAAAGACACAGCGACTAGAGAAATGAGAATACAGTTAGATACATATCTGCATTTCAACAATGTAGGCTATTTCGCATCAAAAAAGAAACAACTGAAGTCCTGGTGACTGAAACTCAAATCAGAACAAACCAAAATATCCACAGTACTGCTGTACTTCAATGAGCATGCAGATGTGGTTTTCCTCCTCACTGCTGATGTGTTTAGACACTGAGAGGCCTTCCATCCCTGCTGCTTCACACATCTTGCTGTCATCTCCCAAATCATCACCAGCTCAACAAGAGGAGACTGAGCCTCAGACCACGTAGAAATCTGAGTGAGAAATAAGGCAGTTTCCTAAACTCCAGAGCGGTTTTACATCCTGATCTAAATGACAGGGACAGCACTGGGGATGTTCTTTTTTCCGTCTTTTCGCTGCACTAACACAGAATTAGTCTAATTATGGGTCGATTGTCAATTTCACTACGAGATCGCAAGGGGCCTTTCAAAACACTCAAAAGTTACATTTTCAGCTGTGACTCATTTTAAAATGAGTCAACAGAAAACCACACTTCAACAGCGGGCATTGATACCAGCCAAATGGTGGCATAAACAAAACCGTCTGAAACAAAGCTGGGGAGAGGAAAAAAATCCCGTCAGTGAGTATCTCAGACGTGGAAGGACACTTCTACCGGACAGCGCCAAAGCATAGGAAACATGCTGCTGAGATTTAAATACTCTACAGAGCCAGAGGATTTACACTCTGTCACCCTGCATCTGAATCTAGAACTGAGATTTTAATCAGTCCATTCCCATTATAATATACCAATGGTATTTCCTTTCAAACATAATTACCCAAATATAAAATAAAGCTGAAGGGAGGAAGAGATTAAATGTAACTTGGCTCCTTTTGTCTGCGCTATAAACTCCAGCTGGACGTGCAGAGCTCACTATTTACTCTACTCAGACACATACCAGGAATGAATGTTCAATGAAATCTGGGGCAAGATGAGTAGGGCGGAAAAAAATCAAACGAAACAAAAGCAAAATAAGCCAGAAGCAGAGTCTGTGTTTCTCTTTGCTCTGCCATCTTGCAGAGTGTGTTTTCTGTGCAGTGCCTGTACTGATTTTAAACATGAAGGGTTCAGCAGCTTCGCTGTAGATGCAGTGAAAACAAATTGAGTGCAGTGAGCCAAGAAAATTGCACATTGTAAAGTTATTTTGATTCTTTGAGCCTGTGGCCCAGAGAAAAATGTATTGCTGAGTTCCCTGTACCGCGTGTGCCTTTGTGAAACAGGCAAGGTGGCATTAAAGCAATGTGCTGCTGTACCTTTGAGAACAAACGCACTCGTCTCCTTTGAAAGAGCCAGCTCAGACACTTCACCTTTGTGCATGCTGGTGGTTTGGGCTGCTGCTGTCTTATGTTACGGTCAGAGACGAGAATGGGCTGTAGATCGTGCCGCAAAGAAGAGATAAAATAATTGATTACTTTACCTTTGGTACTGGCATGCTAGTGAATTAGGAGAACGGGGAAGGTGTCAGATTCTTTATCACAAGTGTTCATAAAAGAGACCCTAAGAGCTGTGTATCAAATATGATAATTCACTTACAAAACGATTGTTTTCTTGTCTAACTGAGTGAAAGCAGATCTCTCTGAGCCCACTGCACAGAGCCATTTTAATGTGAATTACAAAGAGAGAACTGAAGTTTCTCACAGTTCTTGGAAGTGAAACAGCAGGGTTTGATTCCAGTTCCAACTGGATCCAAACATCCATGTAGAGAGGCACAGAGCACTGGAACAGCAGAGCACTACGAACGCACAGTCCAGACTGCCCCCGTGTGCTCTCTGGCCGACTGACCAGCAGACCAGACAGCACCCTCACACCACCTCCCTGCCGGCCTCTGGCAAACACCGTGAGGGAAAACTCTGCTGTGGTACGTTTGTTTGCTGTACGCGTACCTCGCCACTCAGGGAGTGACACACTCTGAGGCTGCATGTCTCCGTCTCTGAATGAGTCACTCTCAAAGCACGACGCGGTCGCCATTGCCTGCTCTCCATACCTCAGCAGGGAGAAGTGAAAGAGAAAGAGGGACAGCAAGACAGAGGAGGGGGAGAGAGAGAAAGGAAGGACGACACGAGGAAAAGAGGAAGAAATATGGATGGAGACAGTAAGAGTGAGATGGAGAAGAGAGCTAGGAGGGAGAGAGATGAGTTTAAGGGGGGAATGACAGAGCAGGAGTGACTGAAAATAGCTACACCGGAAAAAGGAAGTAGGGAATGAAGAGGGAAACGAGAAGAGAAAGGGGAAAGAGAGGAAGAGAGGAACTCTTGGGAAGAAGTGAAAGAGAAAAGATGATTGAAGAATGAGAGGGAAAGGAGGCTTAAAAACGAATATCTGTGTGTACTTCAGCTGGTGCTCAGCTAAACACACTGTGTTTTTCTGGCAGTACGGACAGCACAGCAGTGGAGTGGAGTCGCCTGTTTTGATCCTACTCACCACACACACAACATCTGGACTGTCTGCGCACTACCACCCTGCAAACCAACACACCTCCCCACTGTGAAGAATCCTCAGCTGTTCCCATCTCTCTCCCACAAAATACCATCCAGCACTGCCTTTGGCTGGGGGGCCGACAAGCCAGACAGCTGGAGCCCCAATGTGCTCTAACCAGAGGCTCCCAATACCAGCCCTCGACAAGCATTCAGAAAAAAGAGCGTGAAGCGTGCAGCTTGCTCAGAATTAGCCTCAGGATTAGAGCATGCCTGGCTTATGCCTCTCCACTGTGAGTCTGGGAAAAGCAGTGTGGCTCACAGTGACTAACCCAGGACATTTCTAGGATGTCTAAGGTGAGGACAGCAATTCAAACCATGTGTAAAAAAGTCACACCTCTCTGAGCCGCCCCCTAACAGTATCGCTGTGGTCTAAGCTGCAGTGTCTCGGGCATGGAGTTTAAGCGCTGCTCTTAGATGGTAGGGTGAGAATGTTTTGGTATCTGTCCATCTAAATTCAGAGAAAAGCTCAACTTTTATCACACCAACAGAGGGGCTTGACCCTGATACCTCAAATTCATTCAGACCGATCTGATCTAAGGCCACAGAAAACAGCGCACAGCTATTCGCACAACTCCAGGATACAGCGTTACATCTAATAATTTATTTTCTTGGCAGGCATTTGTATCTACAGTGATTTCTAAACATCTTACATTTTTACACAAAATCCCATAACAGTGAGTCACTGGAGTCAAACAAAATGGAGGGTTTTTTCCTCAATAATGAGCACCACGCCATCCACTAATGGTGAAACATGAACAATAACATCAGACAAGCCCAGGGCTTATCCCACAGTACATCACTATAAACGTCTCTACTCAGGTAAATTAGTCTGATGTACCCATGCCACCAAAGCCAACTGCGCAGTCCTGAGGCAAACTGAAGAGTGAAAACCAGCAGTCCGCTGAGTGCATCCATTTGGAGAGGAGAGAAAGCGAGCCTTTTCACCCTCCTGAAATAGCTCAGCAATTTCCAGCGGTGTGATAGGTGTGATTAAAAACTCCAGCACAGACAGAAATATTATAAAACAAAATCAAAAGCAGTCTTACATGTGCACACCTGCAGTAGTATCTAACAGACATGCATTTACTCAGCCTGTGGAGGATAGTACGGATGCAGACTATCCTCTGCTTTTCAAACGTGAGCATAAGCATATAAGTGACATTTAACCTGCACTAAACCCCTAACAGCCAATTAAACAGTCAATTATCTTAACTGTCACAGAGCTCAGCTGGAGAGACCTCCAGTTAATACTGCAGTACTGACATCTACTACATACAGCAGAGTAGACTGCGCTCTCTAACAGCCTGCCAGCACAATATCCATATGTATAAGGGGTCTAGAAGCAGACGGTATAAGCATTTCACATTACATTTACTGAACTAGTATATGACTAGTACATATTTCACATTAAAAAAAACAAGTTTTCATTAATATTTGCAGCTGGATTAAACCAGTGTTCCACAGCCCAAGAATTCAAATACTGCAAGTAAACAACAAAACAACTGTTTTCCACCCAACCCCTGTATTTAACGCCAGCTCTCTCTCTCTCTCTCTCTCTCTCTCTCTCTCTCTCCCTCTCTCTGTATAACACCACTCTGCGGGGAGATCTTCATCTATGTATACTTTAATGAAGGAACATTGTCAGCAGAATAGAATTATTCAGTATTTTACACAAGGCAGTTAGGCTCAGAATCATGCTAAAAATAAATCACATACACACACTCCGCTCTGCATTTTAGTTATCCCGATATGAAGGGTATGAAATGCAGAACACGAGTAGAACAAAATGCACAGCCATACACCATGACCTGCCTGCCACTTTCCTTCCTGTTATATCAGCATGTACCGTTAGTCAGCACCTCATCAAAATTGGGTGTGCATTCTTTACTTCTATTTGTATGAAGTTCTGAAGCACAGAAATGTTTGGAGTCTCTGGTGCAGTGCTAGCAAGCCCGTCCTGCAGACTGCTGATGACAGGAGGAGCAGCCATTAGGGAGCACAGGACTACTAGAGGCCGGGGAGAAAGGTATTTAAGCTGATTTGATCAAATGATCAAAGCTTAATGAATTCCATTTGAACACGCAGGAAAAGTCTGGCTTAGGAAAAAGTTGCTGTCCCCACCGCCCCCCCTGCACAGAGAGCATCAAAGGAAAACTGAATCCTCTCACTTTTTCAAAGTCCACAGCCCCCTGCTGACTGTCTCTGCCTTCCTCTAAAACACACACACACACACACACACACACACACACACACACACACACACACACACACACACACACACACACACACACACACACACACACACACACACACACACACACACACACACACACACACACACTGCTACGGTTTCCTGCTGGCCACAGGCTCCTGTGTGCCGCACCTGTTCTCTGTATTCTCCTTCTGGGTCCCCATGTACTTCATCAAAAGACAGTTGGGGAGGCTCAGCTTCTCCAGGGAATGTGTATTTACTTCAGTCAGACCTTCAGTCAGCCCACAAGGAAGCCCCAATGGATACAGCCATGAGGAGCATGTTCCGACAGGACTATAAACATTAACAGCGTGTTATTACAGACTTGTGTGAACAGAGCCTATTTGTTTTTCCCTCCCACTGCAGCCGGCATTAGCAACTACACAAACCCAGAAAGGGGAAGTGAAGTCACAGTTTGCCATTCAAAATGCAAACAGTACAACTCAATGACAGCGGTGCATACAGGATGACTTTGTCTACATGTAGAGCTGAAAGGATGTTTAACATGTACCATTTTATACAGAATTTAATTAAACAAATGATATCTCTTATCAGTTGACAAAAACTTTAACAATCACCATTTGTAGGCCCTCAGGAGTACAAACATCGGAATTTATAATCCTGAACTGTCCAGTCAACTGAACACTCCATAAACCCGGAAGAAAATTAAAGTATACAGTTACAAACCAAATAGCCTATTTTATTTTTTTAAAGTGGATGTTAGGAACTGCTGAATGGTTCACCCTGTTTAGATACTGTTTCCGTGTGTTGATCGGCTCTACAATGCGGTCCAAGCCAGGGACAACTATGGGATGATGTAAGAGTCACCTAAGCTTTTCCCATGGAGGGAGGGATTCAGTTACTGGACATTTCTGTACCTCATCACTCTTCAACATCCCTCACCTGATCAATCAGCTACCCTCAGTCTGTCACCACAAACCAAATATTGTGTCTTTCTCCTACTCATGTCATGTCCTCATGTTTTAGAGGTGAACATGTGCACGTCTGTGCTGTCCACAACTGACACTCTGAGATTTTATCAATGAAGAGCTACTGTTACACAATCAAGAAAGAATTTAGACAGTATATTAACGTCGCCGTGAAAGTTGTGAAAATGTCACAGCTATGAACGACCTTTGTCACTGACCTGTTAATATATCAAAGGCTGTGTATTTTCGAAATGTTCACCAGTATACACAAATAACAGACCAGCACATACTGCCCTGGTTAAGTCACTGAAGCCATGTATTCAAAAAACAGAGGGACGAGCTTTTCAAAAAAAATAAATAAAACTGCAGACAATTCAAAACCAAATACACAAAGTAAGAACTAAAAATATAAACCTCTGCTGATATTACCCAATGGAATAAGCCTGGCCAGTTAATGTATATTGAAAGCACCAGTGAATCAGTCAATTTCCTAAAGAAATGGAGAAATTAAAACTTTCATCAAATGGGAAGTGGTAGGGGAAAATCTGAGTCAAAGTATCTTAAAAATTGCAAGTACTGTAAAGCCAGAATGTGCCTGCACAGCTCACTCAGTTGAGAACAGCGCCGCATTCCAGGCCACTGCCAGGGGAGCATGTCTTTCTTTTAGCCAGGAAAGCACAACTGTTCAGGAATTTCTGCTTGTCAGACATATTTAAAAAGGTTGCAGAAAGCTGAAAACATAAATATATTTTATGTCATAAATTCACTAAAGACTCAGAACAGAAACCCCTGCCCCTCAGTCAACTGCCAGGAAAAAAAAACACAGGCCAGAGTAGACAATGTAGTGTTTTGCGTTCCCTCTTGGCTCTCGGTGTGTTTCCTGGCCTTTGAGGGAAGAGGGTTATAGGAAGCATCCTTTTCACCTCCTGTCATTGTTCTCATTAATCAGGGGTGGGATATCTCTGCAGCAGACAGAGTAACCACTGTAAGGCCATTGAGGAGAACACTCCGGTGTGCACGTACAGCTGGAATTAGGGTGGGGAGCAACCTTGGGGACCCCACCGCTGCTGGAGAATGCGGGCAGCAATTCATACACTGGCAGAGGAGGAATTCAGGACCATTTTTTCCATATAGTCCTGGGCCTCTTAGGGGTACACAAGAACACTTCAAATTACATTTCCCCCTCCAAAACCTATGGTAACAGCGATATAATTTCCACTAGGATGCGCATGAGGTTTCTTCTGCCCCCCTCAGCCAGGAAAAGACAGCTATTCATTGCTCTTGTGTATCTTTGAAAGGTAAAAACAGAAATCATTCATAGTCTCTTTCTGGACTTGAGGTATAAGGTGAAGCCCTTTTTCATGTTCAGAAGCACAAGCACCAAATTTGGAGGGGGCAGGCTCATTATCATCAATCACAATTAATTCTCAAGTATCGCAGTCTTGATTACAATAGCTAGATGGATTTTGAAAATAGACACAATGACGATATGGGAACGTGTGGCAAACAAACCTGGCCTTATAACACAATCTAATATACCTGGGTTTGGCTAGCAAGGAAGTTTATAACTAATAAGGTGGCTAGCGTTGTACTAGTTTAGCAGCGGATTATTATCCAAATACACCGCTAATTTAGTTTCGCTAGCCAACGTTAGATACCGCTATTAGCAGTGTACCTGTAGCAGGCTAGTGAACTGATTTACATACCAAATTCAGACTGATGTAGATAGTAATCTGTTTTTTTTTTTACTAACGTTACCAGCGTTTGAGATATTGCCATTAACGTCAGCTACTGTAGATGAACTGTTGAGATAAATAAAAAAAGGGTATGCAAATGGTTTGGCTGGCCAGATAACTACAAAATAACGTCAGATAACGCGTACTGTTAGCATGGAACTGACTAACCCAGGCTACTGTCGGCACCAGATAGTTATCCAAGTTGCAGGGAATTCCAGCGACAAAGCCAGGACTAGGAATGAAATGTTAATAGGCTGACGTAAGTCAACCACTGAGGGGCTGATTTACATCGGATTAGCTGACTAGCCGAATCACTTGTGTTACAATCGTCATTTGTAACTGTATCTAAGTAACGTTTGCTAGCAAGTTTGCTCAGCGTGTAACGTACCCTAGCCAGTTAGCCTTAGCTCCACATCATATCGCTACCGTTGAATAGCTCTCATTGGTGACAATGTATTGACTAACCGTTACATGACATTAGTTAGATTCGGCAAACTATTGTTAATTTTTTGGAGTTTATCTAGTCTTAGCTAGCTGATAGTGATAATGCAGGTTAACGGCTTCACGGGGAAAACATAGCTAACGTTATCTAGCTAACTAACGTTTGTTGATATCTAATTTTATTAGTATCGAGTGCTCACACTACAGCTACTGTAATTCTATTTATAGTGATAGGGCAGCTAGCTAAAGTTATAATGTTAGTGTGCTGTTTCGGAAAACGTTATGATAGCATGAATGATCTGGCAAGGTATTCAGCCTCCTAGTCAAATGAGCAACATTGACTATTCAAAATTAAAGTTGAACTTCTCATTTCTTTTAGAGTGACATTCACGACCGTTTCTCCCTCATGAATTAAGAAAATATCATGGGAATAACGCTTCGGGACCACCAACTACGTATATACTAGGTAGATTACTTGCTTACCTGATGCTGTAGTAACTCATGTTTATCAGTGGTTGCTATGGATCCCCCAGCTGATGGCCTCCCTGTGTCAAGAATTCTCGCTTGCATCAAGGGAAAAGGGCTCTGCAGCCCTGGTAGTCTCACGAAGTTGTAACGGGGCTTGTCATTGGGCATTAGGTTTTGTAATAGCGCTGTGATTGGTCGTAACATAGACACGACATAAATTGGAGGCAAAGGCAACGCATGTGCACTAAGAAACTGAAGTCTGCTTTATCAAATCCACAACATTCCTATCTTCAATATTTGGACATATCCTACTCAACGGGCTGAAGGGATAAGGACAGCAGCTGACTGAGACACAAAACTTTATGTCAAACAGGATTAAGAATGTTTCAGCCAATGGTTCTAGTGAAATATCAGAGTTACTATTGAGACGTTGATGTACAATTGCTACTGTGCTCAATGGCACTCAAATGTTTTCACAGTTCAGATTTCTCAAGTGTACTGAAAAATGATAATAAAGCCAGTAGGGGAGCGTTTGGAATGAAAAAGCAACAGGACTCTTATTACACTTTTTTTGTCAAATCTAGCTTTCAGACAGATTAAATTACAAATAGGTCTTAATCAAACATTTCCTTCTTGTCAAGGTAATTTTCACCCATTTTACTCCTCTCCTCTGTGACACACAAAACAGGCAGGAGTGCAAAACAGAAATAATACAGAAATAGTATGACCTTTCCATCTCTGTTGGTCTACTTACAGGCTCCAGAGTGGAACACTTCCATTTAAAGAAGAGTGCTTGCTTGGCTGGTCTGTAGGCATGTATTTACTTTCTCACTAGAAATCAGCATAGCAACATTGGATGTGCTGGAAATTCCCCTGAGTGAAATGGTAGCAAAAACTACAATAATGTGGTGGTTTATTTATCAGAGAAAGCTATGCAACACCCAAAGGCCCTGTGTAAAAGTAATTGCCCCTTTAGACTTAGTGACTAGTTATGCTAGAGTGTGTACTCTACTTTAGTGTTGTTTATCAGCATCAACTATAACCAACCACTTCTCTAGTAAGTGGTCAGTCTCACAGCACCATGCAGGGATTTTGCCAAATTCTTCTATGTTCTAGGTTCTGCCACATCTCAGTGGAATTTAGGTCTGGATTTTGACTCTGATTTCCAAAACGTGACTATTCTTGTTCTTTGACCTCTCGATCTGGACCTGCTTGTGTGTTCTGAATCATTGCTTTGTTGCATGACTCAGGTGTGCATCATCTGTCTTCACTATTCCAGAACTCTGGAGGGTCACCCACATGCTTTTTGGAAAACCTGAGACATGCTCCCATGATCTTCTTATTGAACAATGGTTTTATTTTTGCCCTGTATCCCTTTTGATTGTTGAGTCATTCACAGTATTCCTAGCTGAGAGGAGAGAGGCCCTCTTACATTATTAAAGGGTTACTTTGTGACTTCTGCATAATACTCCTTGCTCATGGGAAAAGTATAGTGGAATGGCTAATGTCAGGAAATACAGCTCTTGTGGTTTGGTGGGGACCCAGAACCACAGTGCTTTGAAAATCTTCCCAGACTGATAAACAGCAACTTTCTTCCAGAGGTCTACAGTCCCTTCTTTTGATGAGATGATACATGCTTCTAAAACCTGTGTGTAGACACCCTCACTCTCATCGTAAGAGTGCTCTGTATTATCTAGCTTTTACACATTTTCAGAAAAGCAATTATTGTGGGGCTTTTAAGACATGAAAAGGGAAGTATACTCTTATTTAGGAGTCCACACCGCTCCAACCTCCATGCTGTCCGAATCCTTACATTATTTATACACTGTTGGTAATCTTACATTTACCACTGTAAATATACGGATCAAGTACAGTACAGCACGAATGTTGATTTGTGCCTCTACGCCACCTAGTGCAATTTAGAAGGAAACCATTGTCATTGTTGAAAAGTTAGGGTACACAAAATGAGTCTACTTCAAAGAATCTCGACATTACAATTTTACCCTTACATCCAGTGACACGGGCTGGGTTAAAGAGGTATAAATAAGTTAGATATCGCTCACTTTATAGTGACCGTGTGGATTTTGCTTAATTGACAATACAATTTACCCTCCGATAAATATCCGATGATATTAAAAGTTTTATTAAACGTGTTTACCACTGAAAGCCTGGTGGCTAGCAATGTCACCTACCTAGCGATATCCTAATGTTTCCCATCAAATTTACGTGGTACCTATTACAGTGTAAATGAATGCTTGCACGACTTGCCGTTAGCAAGCTAAATAGCATGCAATAGATAGCCTAAAAGACAGTCAGTCGTTATTGTTATGACTTTGTAGCTAGCAACCATCCTGACAAGCCAAGTGGTAGCTGTACCCTGGCTTTACTGTAACGTTTGAAGTTACGTATAAAACCTATAAAAGCTGCATTTCTCATGCCACACTACAAATACTGAACTCAATCATGACGTGACTGCTGCTAAAGTGAAAGCAAAGAGAGAGTTTGTAGGCGGATCCCCCGACTTAACCCTTGCATTCTATTGGATTGGGTCGATTGTCCTAAAAAATGCCTGCTGTGATTGGTTACAGCCGACACGTTTGGAGAAAAGGACTCTGGGAACAAAGACGCTTGTGGCCACCTACGATGGAGCGCGCTAAAATTCAAATCACCATGAAACCAGAAGAAAAGGAGAGCAGAGACATCTTCTCCCGAATGTAGGACTTGACAATTAAGACATCGTGCCAAGAAGGGAAATAACGATTAAATGGCTGTTTTAATATTAAGGTTTGATGGTTTATTTGGGTGTCTTTTTACGTAGGAGATAAGTTGGCATTGCATATGCGCTAATGCTACAGGTATCTGAGTCAGGACAATGTGCTGCAGCAGTAGCGTTAGCTAGTTAGGCATCACTATCACCAGGTACTTCTCTAGGGAACAGGGAGCCAGTTAGGGTCGAATAGTGGGATTCTTAACGATCCAAACAGGTGGTCTGGCGTTGAGTGTCGCGATAATAAATTGATATATTGAATGACAGACGAAAATTAAATCAGGGACTCTGAAAGCGATGGTAGCTAGCCAGCAAGCCAAGTATGCTGGCCTCACCCAGTGCTTTTAACTGCAACAAAGCGGTTTCGTAATTCCCATAAAATAAAATCAGTTTAACGGCGTCCCATTCTAGAAGATAGTCTATAGGTATCTACGTCACTCCAACGGCTAATATTTTAAACGTGGAATTTAAACGAGATTTAAGAGATTTCAGGGTAAGTAACGTTGGTTGTCATTTGTGGCATTTCCGGTTATTTTAGGTACATGCTTCATGCTCCAAGACAACAACAAATTGGAATTAGGGACAATTTTAATGCTCGCATAGCCAGTGTTAAATATTTACAGCCATATACATTGAAGGACACACGTTGGCTAGCTGAATAGAAAATTGCTTGCAGAGAGCACATCAGTGAATATAGAATAGCAAACACTTAGTTCATTTAGTCAACTTGGGGACGAAAAAAAAGAGCTATTGTTTTACAGATTGCCATTAGTAAGGTTCCTATACATGTATCGCGCGTTTTTATTGCTGATGGTGAAGTCTTGCAAAATTTACTCAATGATTCAGATACTTTGAGCGAGGATATCTGTTTAAAGATGTGTTCAGTGGTCGATGTGCTGGTCTTTTAGCCAGCAGGGGAAGCCAGCGATTGACAACTAAGCAGAATGAAAGAGAGCCCCAGAAGGCCGCTCATCCTCAAGAGGAGGAAGTTACCCTTTCCAAAAAGTGAACCTGAGGTCCCCCATGATGAACCAGATGGACCACGAAGCAAAGATACTGCAGCGCTCTCAGGTTCACAGTGTTTCCCTAACAACATCCGCATCATGGACCATCCATCCCTGCCAGACACACAGGTTGTGGTCATACCCAAGACTGCGGACCTCCAGAGCGTGCTTGGTGCCCTCACTGCCAAAGGGAAAGAGTGCGGCCCAGAGGGACCCACTAAATTCATCTTGCTGAGTGGTGGAAGTGGAAGTTTAGAGGACTGGTCAGACACACTGGGCATGCCTACCTCAGAGGGGGAGAGCTCAAGTGGAAACCCCCTTGCTTTCAGCACAAAGCAAGAGGAAGGAATTCCTCCGAGAGATCTAACAGAATGCAGGGTGGACGCCAAGCCTCTAGTCACAGTTAAACCTTGTGAGTGTTTCATTCTGGATTCTTTCATGTGTGGAAACCATAGTGCTACATGATTATTCCAAACTTTGGTCACTAGTTTGTTGAGAAACAAAATGGAAACAAGTTATTCTACTTAGAAGTGCAACAGCTAAGTGAATTAAGCAAAAGGTGTGGTTCTGTGTTTCATTTGCTAGTGAGCAAGGAGCTGGACTGTAGCCCACTGGATGACAGTCTAACCAACATTCAGTGGCTGGGGGGGATGACCACCGATGGACTGGCACCCAACCCTGGGAAGAGAGATGAGGGGAAGGAGAGTCAGGAGCCCTGCCAGCAGCCTCTACAGGTACAAACACTGTCTGCAGTCCTCCAGATACTCTGTATTCATGTATTGGATTACAAAGGGGATTTGTATTCTGCTAGAATGGCCACCTCTTGCCATTGTAATGACTTTTAAAGGGGTTCATAACATGTTTACAGATATCTGGTGTGTCTTCACAGTCCTTTTTCTCAGACTACCCTATGTTGGAGCCATTTAGAATTGATCACAGGAGAGAGTAGTATATTTGTTGTTGTTACATAATACCATGTTCACTGTAAAATTCTGATGCTGTAGATAGTAGTTGATAGAGTTGTCACTTCAAAAGGTTACTGCATACTGTTCTTCTTTACATGGTTTTGAAGAGAGCAACAAACCTCATCTAAAGGTAATATGTCTGTTCAAACTGATCAGTGAAATTTGAATGGCATAGCATGGGCACGTGAGGATTTCTGACAGGTATCAGGAATGAAAAAGTGTGCAGT
The DNA here is from genome assembly GCA_022829145.1 of Albula goreensis. Classification (NCBI taxonomy): domain Eukaryota; kingdom Metazoa; phylum Chordata; class Actinopteri; order Albuliformes; family Albulidae; genus Albula; species Albula goreensis. The sequence continues at coordinate 28,601,623 of CM040757.1, forward strand.
ATTGTCAGGTCCTCAACAACTGTGTCTTGGGGGCTGGACACCTTTGTTTCTAAATTTGTGTCCTGTTGAATGTAACTTTGAACTCTCGATTGTATCTGTCAGCCACCCAGAGTGTGTGAGGAGGGGCCGGGCGGAATTAAAGACCCTCAGTCTGAGAGGCCACCATACTCCTACATGGCCATGATCCAGTTTGCCATCAACAGCAAGAAGAACAGGAAGATGACCCTGAAGGAAATCTACACCTGGATTGAGGACCACTTCACTTACTTCAGAAACGTGGCCAAGCCAGGGTGGAAGGTAATATACTCCTTTGGCCAGAGTGAACAGGCCGTCTGTACTGGAAAGTAGAGTTACGTTCATTGCTTTATTTCTGTAGGGAGGAAGTGCTCTGAGTTTGTTCCATGACAGAATTTTTTTGTTGTACCTGTAGAATTCTATTCGCCACAACCTGTCCTTGCATGACATGTTCATCCGCGAGACCTCTCAGGATGGCAAGATCTCCTACTGGACCATTCGCCCTGAGGCCAACCGCTGCCTCACTCTCGATCAGGTGTATAAGGTGAGTGGCCCTACAAAAACCTTGTGATCATGTTGGATTGCCAACATAACTGCCATACAAAACGACACGCTTACAGCAAAGCTCAGATAGTAAGATGCTGGGTTGGGAAGCAGGCGTATTCGAGTCTCATTACCCACTGTGGCTAGGGAAGCAACAATTGGCTCAGCTTTCCCAGAAAATTTTAGAAGTTAAGCAATTTAATTTTCTTGTTCTCATCAATCTCTAGTGACCTGTCCTGTCAGGCTGGTGGTGTGTCTGCTATTTGGAAAGATGTGCGATTGGTCATTGTGTGTTTCGGAGGAGTCGCATGCCTCTTATATTCCCCCACTGCTCCAAACTCTCGGTCAAGTTCCACAATTTTCAGATTTGTCTTGTCAACCAAAGAATATGAATTAGCATGCTTCATTTCCACTGTGGACTGCAAGACTCTGTATGAAATGAGATTGTATTATTTTTCCCACCCTGACTTTGTACTGTTTTTCACCCTCTTCATCAGCCTGTGGTGGACCTGACTGCCTCCTCTTCCCCACAGACTGTGCCGGTCTGTGAGCAACAAGTAAGGCTGCATTTCACCTGTGACCGCTTTCAGGTTTCAGCACAGCCAGAGAGGGAAAAGCTGTGTGCAGTGTGTGTGTGTGTGTGTGTGTGTGCAGTACAGTCATTCTTAAATGTTTCAGGAAGACCTGAGAGGTGCTGACAGAGCAGCAAACAGCAGAGTTCACTGCCACTTCACTGGTCACTTCAGTGACCTTCTCCCCAGTGCAAGGTTAGGTCAGGGTATGTCAGTCACTGGAAACCAAGACAGGAGCAGAGACACAGTTTCAGCTGAAAATGATCAATACATACTGAAAACTATTAATACAGTCAATCTCCCAACAGCCAATGAAGCGTGTTGTCCCAGAACTGAAGAAAGCGATTGTTCCAAGCACAACAGGTGAGTAAACGGAGCGGGTGAATATTTGTCGATTAAGAATAGGTTTGTTTTTGTTTTTTCTGTATATGGACATTTATTACCTTTTTTCCCCCATGCCAACTGCAGAGAGGAAGATTAAGCCTCTTCTACCTCGCACTGACTCCTATCTGGTGCCCATCCAGCTGCCCCTCGCCCCCTCCATCTTCCTCCCCTCTGCACAGCTTCCCCTCGTTTCTCCTCCGCAAAACTGTAGCTCTTCAGCCGCCAGCATCCAGGGTGGGGGCAAGAGGGTTCGGATCGCTCCTAAGGTACCCATTCATACATAGGAGTGCATAGGCTTTTTTTAAAACCAGTTTGTAGTATGATTCTGCTAGTTTGGATATGTTAATACATGGGAATTAGCTCACCACATATAACACTTATCATTTCCAGTGTGTCTTGATTTCCTTTGGGGGAAAAATTCTGAGGAGTTATTCAGTTAAAACCATTTTCACTCATTTTGTTTTTCATGCATTACGAAACCTGTAGCATGTAAGAAATTGTTTGTGAATGGTGCCCTCTTGTGGTGAATATCGCAATGCAGTATGTGACAAAATTCAGCTAAAGGCACAGTTTAAATTCCACTCCTACAATGAACAGCATTCATGTTCCTTTACACAGCTTACTCTTGAGGGCAATGTCAGTGTTTGAAATTAAAATCTGGTGTTATCTAGAATATATTCTTCAGATTTTCACCTGACTTTTTTTTTTTTTTTTTTTTTTTGTAATAAAAAAAGCCGAAAATGTTCAGCTGTGATAACATACCATTGCTGAGGACTTGGTGTTCTGTGTGCATGTTCATGTTTTGAGCAGGTTCTGCAGCGCGCTCCACTCCACACTGACGCACTGAAGAAGGAGCCTCTCGATGTTGCACTGTCCCACGAGCCCCGCCCATCCCACCACAGGAAGGATGCCAGTGGCTCCCGTCGAAAGCAGCGTCTGGCCCCGCCCTCCAGGGAGGAGCCTGTGCTGCTGTTCCCTGAGAGCAGCCTGTTCGACTCAGGCCTGGCCTCCGACCTCTCCGCCTTCCAGGACACGCAGGACACCGACGCCGAGCCCAAGACAGACAGTGGCAGCCCGGGCAGAGAGCACGCGTTTAAGACCCCCATCAAGAGCAGCCACCCCGCCTCCTCCACCCCCAGCAAGCCCCCCGCCGCACTGCCGGAGCCCTGGAGACTCACGCCCCTGGGGAAGGAGGGCCAGAGCGTGCTGGACTTCAGCCCCATCCGCACCCCCCGCGACCCCGCCCTCACCCCCCAGCACCGCAGCCACACCCCCTTCAGCTTCAACAGCACGCCCTTTAAGGACCTGCCTCTCTTCAGCTCCCCCCGCGAACTCCTGGCCTCTGCCCGCTCCCCCCTGCCCGCCCGGTCCTGCTCCCCCCCGCCCGCCCGGTCCTGCTCCCGCGAGCTGCAGGTAGGGGGCGCTGCTCTGGCCAACCGCTCCCTCACAGAGGGGCTGATCCTGGACACTATGAACGACAGCCTGAGTAAGATCTTGGTGGACATCAGTTTTTCTGGCCTGGATGACGAGGATCTGGCTATGGGCAACATCAGCTGGTCACAGTTCATACCGGAGCTCAAGTGAGGCGTCATGTCTGCTCTTTAAATGTGTCTCCAGCCGTCAGCGTCTCATCTTTTTTTAAATTATTTCTTCTTTTATAAACCAAGCTGCTCAGATAACTTCTAAACATATTATATATTTTACATGTGGCATCTGCCATTTTTTTTGTCCACTTTGTGTCTAATTTTTCCCCAGGATTCCCTAGATATGTGTCACTAACCTGCCTTGTCTGTTTTAATCTGTCTTTAGTTTGATTCTGGTATTGAGTATTCCACAGCCTTCTGCTCTCCTTGTGAAGGAAGCACTAGAAATGAGCAAATATTTGCCAGCATGTCTGTGTGTGTCTGACGGATGTACACGCACATACATGCCATTTGTCCTCTTTAATTTGCACATTGTGTACATATTGTATTAGTTTAAAATGTAACCTGATTGAACAGTTTGTCTAATCCTCTTGTGAGACACTACCATTTTAGAACATTTGAACTGGTCTCTTTATGAAGTGGCAGACTTGACACTTATAGGAATGATTGGAGTAGAGTTTTGCATGATGTATGCATAATATATAACACCAGAAATTAAGGGGGAAATAAAGTATTTGAACATGAAGATTGTTTTCTTTTGACTTTTAAAGAGTTGAAAAATAACATTAACTACTTGTGGACACGGCTTCTTGCAAATATTTAAGAAGCTTATTTAACCAATGGTGTTCTTGAAAGATCCTGCAAATAATTTTGTATTTGGAAGTGCAAGAGTAATAGGTAGCCCTTTTCAATTAACAATGTACCTCTCCCAATTTTCTACCCCCACCCCCACCCCCAGTCAATGCACTGTCTCTGTCATACAAGCACATGTTTATTGTGTGTAAAAAGTCATATGAACCCTGTTCATTAAGTTTCATATAAAATGTCCATTTTTTTTATCCAAAAGAGATTAAACATGTTAATAAAAAGAGTATACACAGGCATCCAAAGCACCTTTTCTCCAGGAGGCTGTGGGAGGGAGGGGCCCAGCTCAGGCCACTCGGAGCATGGGGGGTGTTCAGTATGTCCTCACTTCCTGCTGCGCTACCTCCATCAGGATCTGGAGCTTCCTGCTGCAGAAGTCTGCAACAGAGACGAGACAACCTGCTTTCACTGCTGCATGCCTTCTCTCCAAACGCAGTTACACGCATTTTCTCAAGCACAGAATGACACATTAGTGACAGTGTACAGCTGCACATGGAAAGTGAGAGAGACAGTATGAGGGTCATTTTTAATCTCATTTTAGCTTTTGCTTGTATGAATTCATATTATACAGGTTAATATTTTATTTTAAATTATTTTAAACGTTAGGTGGGTGTGTCTTACTGAAGGCCCTCCTCCAGCAGGCGGGCAGGCGAGGGCGGTGAATGGTCAGGTAGTACACAGGAACTCCAGACAGAGTGATGACACAGCTCCCCCCCGTGTTCCAGGGGTCAGAGTACAGAGACAGCCCCACGATGAAGAAGCAAACCACTGTGAAGGAAACTGCAATGGCCAGAGGCACCTGCCACCACCAGGGGGCGAAGGAGAGCAGCAGGGGGGTCATGTGGGGCAAAGAAAAGACATGATCAGCCAAACCTCTGCCATGAGCTCAGTGTATGTGATGTTCCTCATCATCTACCTAGATGTAGGATTCCTATACTAGGCCCAATTCTTTCAGCCTTCAACAGACAGAGCGAGTTAAATAATAAATACATTTAAGTTTAATTGAAATTTATTACCAATATTTATGCATGATAGTTACATTTCAAGCAATATCTTGTTCTTGGTATGAAAATAAAAGTTTTTCGTCATGGTAACCTTAAAGGGTCTGGGGAGCTGTGGGAAGCGGTAGCGGTGAATGAGCATCCCCATGGTTGCCATGGCAATGAAAAGCCAGCGGGAAAAGGAGGCAAAGTTGACCAACTGGAAGAGCTCCCCTCTTGCAACCATCAGCACAACCAATGGGTACTGCAGAGACAGGAATGAGGAGTCAAAGCCAGCCAATCGGTACAGTGGCAGGGATAAAGAGGGGTCAAAACCAGCCAATGGTCACACAGAAAAGATCTGAAAAATTCCAGCAAAAGCCAGGAAACTTTGGGCCTCTGGGATTCCATGCAGCTACTTGGAATCGTACAATCTGGGACTTAGTACGATAGAATGATACAATCTGGGACTTAGTACGATGGAATCATGCAATCTGGGACTTAGTACGATGGAATGATACAATCTGGGACTTAGTACGATGGAATCATGCAATCTGGGACTTAGTACGATGGAATCATGCAATCTGGGACTTAGTACGAGACAGTTGTAGAACAGACAAAGGGGTGAGAAAGCATGGTGTGCGGCGACTGTACCAGGAGTAGCACAGCAGGCAGAGGAGTCTGTCTCCGGACGTGGATCATGGAGAAGAGAGCTGGCCAGTGGCCCTCCCTGGCTCCCACAAACAGCATCCTGCAGCCCGGGAGACAGACCCGAGATGCACATGAATCAGTAATAACATGTCTTTGCAGAACGTAATCCGCACAGGTGAGTCTTACCTGGGTGCCACAAAGAAGCCTCCGTTCAGAGCCCCCAAACAGGAAACGGCAACGAGCACTGGGATCAAAGAGGCGACGCCGTGCAGAGCACGATCTGCAAACGCCTGGACACAAAGCAACATAATCTGGGTACAAGAGTTCCACAGGCTCACAGATACCCTGCCTCCATCTCAGTCCAGCTCTGCTTATTCTTTCCCTGTAGAGAGGCCCAGTGAAACTGCTTTAAGGGTACTTATGGGTTAATGACCACGGCCACCGCGTCCGACACCAGCAGCTCCGCCGCCGTCATCATCGTGTAGTACGACACGTTGACCAGAACATAGAACACGGTTACTGTAACCATGGAGAAGATGATTGACAGTGGGATGTTTCTAAACAATGAGACAAGAAAAAAACAGAAGGAATCAAGAGCTTCTTCCACAACGTTCCAAATTTCAGTCAAAGTGTGGAAGAGCATATAGTATAAAGCCAAAAGTTCATATTTCCATTAATAATGAATGTGACTGGGGGGGAAAAAATCCAGTGTTTTCTGTAATGTTTTTCACACCTGTTAGGATCGATGACCTCTTCTGTGACAAAATTCAAATAAAACCTGCATAAAAAAGAGGTACAGCATCAAAAAAAAATTAATTTACATTCATAAAAAGATGGTATAATTTGTGCCTCTCCTCCAAGATTCACCATCCTCCATAGGCGTAGAGACCAGAATAGAAGGCCAGGGGCAGCTTATTCAGGGTTAATGATCCAGAGTCAAACGCATGCTGGAAGTTCTCTGTCTGTCCTGAAGCGAGACGGGGAGAGAGGACACTATTCAACACTGATCCATTCAAATGATTCATCTAGAAACAGTCACATTTTATAATCACACTGCCACTGACATAACTAAGACGTAATGACCAATGATCCGACTTTTTATCAATGCAATCACAACGGATATTATTTTCAGTAATGGGACTGGAATACAAAGATTCCAGATTCCCTGTCTGTCCTGAGAAATCCTGGCTTAAGCTACAGACGTACAGACGCTGGGTTCTGAGAACCGCTCGCTCACCTCTGGCAAGTGCCAGGACACCTGGGACGATGATGAGGACCAGGGCGAACATCTTGATGAAGGTGAGGGTGATCTGGGTCTTAGAGGCCCAGCTTACACTCCAGCAGTTCACTGCCACCACAAATGCTGGGCACGGCGAGAGGAAAGACCGAGAGGAGAAGTTAGAGAAAAGGAAAAATACAGACCAAGAGAAAAGGAGAGATACGGCATGACGGAGGAAGAACGAAGAAGAAGGAGGAAGCAGCTTGTTCTCTTCATCACAGTTATGATGTGCATTACAATCCAGAGCACAAGCCCAGGTGAATGACTTCTGTTTTAAAGCACAACAATGCGAGCAACGGCATACACAAACACACAACCAGAGCCATCCGTGCACATGTATGTAAACACTCACAAACTTGTACTGATCGTCCCATTTCATCTTAGCATGTTACTTTTTTACTAAATACATGTAAAAATAGCTCAATACGTCTATTCAGCTATGTGCCACCCCATTTTTATGTCATATTTTATACATAGTTCTGAATACTCCCAGTATGAATTGCAACTCACACACTCCAAGAATGCCGACCACTTTGACCAGGGCAGCGGGTGCTGGACAGGGGGCAAAGAAGGGCTCCACCACGTAGCGGCCGAACGCCAGACACACAACTGACGCCACTGCTGGCCTGGAGCACACCACACAAGTAGCACACGCCTGATGGACATTCAAAAACACAACAACACACAGCACAGACCAGACCTGCTGAGCTCCTTCAGGTCTGCCCTTCTGCAAGGGACACACAAAGATGCAGCCGTGCATGCGACCGTGCATGCAGCCATGCTGCAGACTACACAGACGTGTGACATGCAGAGGTCTCCGAAAATAATAAACCCATGAGTTTATTGTAGCATTTTGTCTAATCACTCTGTAGCTCTAACTGAGCACAATGCAAATGCGCACACACGTATGCATACAGGCATACTTGCGAAAGAACATGCTTATTGGGTCATAAATACGTGTATCCAAGCACACAGGCATGCACTCAAACAGAGCGCTATGGAGGTTACACCTGCTGCTCACCTGACCATGATGAACTCCGCCCACAGTCGCAGAAAGGCAGGTAGGGGCCCCAGCGTCTCCAGCAGGTAAGTGTAGTGGCCCCCAGACTTTTTAAAGGTGGTGCCCAGTTCTGCATAGCACAGAGCCCCTGAGAGTACATAGGACGGAGGATAAGGCTTTAACCAGTCATCCGTATACACTCACCATGTACACATACACCCTTACAGCATCATTGTGCCAGAATACACACACCTGTCATGGGAATTTATTCTTCTCAGTGCATGATGGTGCTCAAAAGCAAAGGCAACAATACATACTTCCAAAATATAAAATAACAAATTAGCTGCTTTGGCTTAAGTTTCTTTCAATCTATGCTGCACTGTCACATTGAATCAAGGTTGTATTGGAAGGTGGTGGTTTGTTTTGGGGAATAATGGTACCTGGTTTTCACATGGTGGGGCTTTATTAAAGAGCTCTGCGCAGTGGGAGTAATTCTCATAGTGGAATATGAAGAATGTTCAAAGAAGCAAGATGTTACACGATCTGATCTTGTGCCCTATGCAGGTAAACTGGGGCATTTAATACACACAAATAAGCATATTGCCTATAACACAGAAGCAATTTCAGAACTCTCCTGTACAGAATTTTCATATTTGTTACCTGAAAATATCAGGCCTTCAATTTGTAATTTATTTCTTTAAAAATTGGACATGGGACGCAAGGGTTTGGTTTTACCGAAGGTGGAGAGGACACCACACAGACCCCAGATCAGCAGGGACAGCCCAACGCTGCCGCTGTTCATTAGCACGCCCTTGGGGGCGATGAAGATGCCGCTGCCCACCACGGTGCCGATGATGAGGGAGACTGCTGCCAGCAGGTTGATCCTCCTCCGCAGGTACACCGCCTCCTTACCTGGCTCGGCCCCATCTGCGCTCGCCTTGCCCCCAGTATCAGAGCCCTGCATGACTCTGCAGCAAACACAACACAACTCTGTACTCAACCTGCACACCACACAACAACACACACTGTGCTCAACCTGCACACAACAACACAGACTGTGCTCAGCCTGCACACAACAACACACACTGTGCTCAGCCTGCACACAACAACACAGACTGTGTTCAACCTGCACAACACACAATACAGACTGTGCTCAACATGCACACCACACAACACAGACTGTGCTCAGCCTGCACACAACAACACAGACTGTGCTCAACCTGCACACAACAACACACACTGTGCTCAACCTGCACACAACAACACACACTGTGTTCAACCTGCACACCACACAATACAGACTGTGCTCAACATGCACACCACACAACACAGACTGTGCTCAGTCTGCACACAACAACACAGACTGTACTCAACCTGCTGTCTACACACAACAACACAGATTGTGCTCAAACTGCCATCTAAACACAACAAACCTACGGATTCTACCCATTAGCAGCCGGACACTCTCTCTCTCTATCCCTCTCTCTCTCTCTCACACACACACACACACACACACGGGTCACACTGGACTGAAACCCCTGGATACATCATTATGTTAGCAACAGCATACTTGCCCCCCTTCAGCAATTAGGCATCATTAGAAATAACTAGAATATTAATAATTATGCTACATTGAAATAGGAACTGTCTGAGAAGAGTGTCTGAAGGAGAAACGTGTCTGAAACACCACCAGCATGCAAACATTACAAATTACACTTGCTTTTGTCTCAAATTACACAATACAACTTTTAATGAGGAATGAACAAACACACACAAAGAAATCAGCTCAGCTTAAATTAGCACTAGCAAACACATGCACACTGGCAAATCAGCTTGTCTAAACAAACACAAAACCACGTCTTTACAAATGACAGCATCAGTGTAGACTACACATTAGCAATCTGCTCTGCCTCCCTGTGTGTTAAAGGCAAAAACATCCCCACTTACCGTTCCAGTTGGGATGAAGTGGAGTGGAATCACGTTGTGGATGCTGGAATTGCCAAGCTAGGCTCACAGGATTCCCCCTCCCCCACCAAAAAAAAAAAAAAAAAAAAACCCAACAACCTTGTTTTTCTCCTCACTGGCTTATACAGAGCTGTGCTGTAACCACGGAAACTCATCTATCAGAGAGAAACAAAGGCTGCAGTCTTTCAAAGCTCTCTCAACGTCACTAATTAGAGTGGTTTAGAGGGTAGGAGCCATGTACAAAAGTGTGTGTGTGTGTGTGTGTGTGTAAATTTGTGCACACAGCGTAAAAGAGGAATCTCACTCTGGGACGAAGCCCCCCCATTGTTTGAGCAGCTGCAAGTGGACAAGAGCCTCCAAGAGTCTAATGGATAACAGTTAGCTGACTCAGTGCCAAGTCCCAGTGGAAAGGCCAAAACAACATGTTTGTACCGAATTAAGCGAGGTATGACATGAAAAAGGACAATCCAACCAAGAGCATAGTCCATTGGGGCTTGTGGAGGGTGAACTCTGAGAATATGTGTGTCGGTTTTACATTTGGAACCCTGTATGTATATGTTCACACACACACACACACACACACACAGATAACTTATACAGGGTCACAGGGAGAATATTTAATAAGTCACTGACACAACAGTAAGGTCATGCCCATTCATAAGACGTCTCACTCACTGTTACTATTTCTGTAGACTCTGATGTATTTTCAGAGGGAGGACTGTGAGGTAATTACTCCATAAACCCTTTATCCCTCATGGGGGGGGGGGGCTGTCACATGGTGGCAAATTAGCAAAAAGGGGGTTGTATGCTGTTTTGGTGTACAGTGGAATCTGGGAAATAACTCAGAGCAGGGCTGAATAAAAGAAGCATCACATTCTGACAGTATTTATTCAAACATATCACAGCTCCAACCTGCTACATTATGAACATAACGCCAGAGATGACCAGCACATGTGTGAGTAAACACTTTGGAGTGATCAGAACAGATAAGAGAAAAATAAAAGAGAACATTTTTTTTCTGCAAAATGCCATTGAAAAATGAAAAGCCTTAATGCCATTAATTGGACTATCAGTGAGGGTTCTTCAAGAATTGTAAGTTTAGTTTGGGTAGGAACATATCAGTGGGGCTTTCATAAACCAGATTATGGGTTGGGGCAGCCTATAGTCTAGTGGCTAAAGTACATGACTGGGACCTCTGACCTGGACCTCCCAGTCCAGTCCTTGGTAAGCCTTATCAACGTGAGTCGCTTTGGATAAAAAGCGTCAGCTAAATGACTGTAAAGTAAAAAAAAAAAAAAAAAAAAGTAAAGTTGAGCTACCTGAAGCGGTCAATTAGTGATTTGTGTGGAAGACACCACTACACTGCAATCTGGAGTAAGGCACTAATGGAGTAAAGTCAGTCAGTCTTTGAAAGCTTCACTAATTTTGGGGTTCAAAAAGACTCACTCCCCCTCTTTTTCATGCATGAGGTCATCTCGCAGATGAACCCAGAGAGTGACCCTGTCTTTGAGGTCCTATTCCTCTTTCCCCCCCATCTCCATGCCGCGTATCTGCAGGGTCCTGCCCTCTCTGCCTCACAGGGGACACAGGTAATACTCTCAATACACCTGGGATGAAGGTAATACTCTCAATACACCTGGGACGCAGGTAATACTCTCAATACACCTGGGACGCAGGTAATACTCTCAATACACCTGGGACACAGGTAATACTCTCAATACACCAGGGACACAGGTAATACTCTCAATACACCTGGGACACAGGATATACTCTCAATACACCTGGGACACAGGTAATACTCTCAATACACCTGGGACACAGGTAGGGCTCAGGTCTGTTACTGTTACAGTCCCAGCCTGGTCCATTTTACCCAATCTCTTTGATCTACTCATCTATCCAGCATTGCAACTGTACAATATGCAATGAACCAGTCTTAATGTGACGAAGCCTTAAACAGCTGCCTGCAATGTGTTTCCCACCCTGTTCTCTAATGTGTCCTCCAGTGCTCTCTACCACACATCCACTCTGGGTAGATGGGTACAGTTCTGAATCAATTACAGCTTCTGTGCCGAACACAAACACAAGATTGAAAGTTGAGCTTCCATTTCTTATACACTCAGCGCAAAGTCTTCAGGATGGATTCTCCTGGGAAGAGAACACATGAGATCAAATAAGACTTTGCTACCGTTCCACAGACTGGCCGAAATGTCCATGAGAGGCCAAAAGCAACCCTTCCTCCCTTCTACATATGACAGTCCCTGCCCTGCCGAACAATTTAAAACATTCCAGGAGAGAGCTACTCAGCAAGGCCACTCACTGCAGGATAATCCGTCTGGCTGGATGCTGGATATTCCCACTGCGAGGTTTCCTCTGCCCCTCCTGAAGGATGAGAGAAAGAGAGACACAGAGCACAGCAGAGGAAGGTTAACTCGTCCCAAGCAGCCACGCACAAAACGGAAATGAATCAACTCCCAATATTTGTAGCCAAAAAAAAGCACAATTTCTTTCGCATTCTGCAGTCTATCGCTCACCGTAGGGATGTTGTTTTCATCCCTCTGGCCTTGCGGGGACTTTGATTCGCCAACATGTTCCTCTGCAAAAAAGGTGAGGCAGGTGAGAAGGGAATTTGAGAATTTGGCTAATCTGAAGTACTGATTGGAACTAGGGCTGTGCCAATCTCACTATAGATAAAGCTCCAATATAGCAAAATATACTTGTGACATTCAGATATAGTTGAAGTCACAGACTGAAAAAAAACTATTCTTTTAATAACAGGAGAAATGTACATACATACTTAAATCTTCATTTGTAATAAAATTCTGGATGTGTTTTGCAAATAGTGATAATACTTAATACAGTCATGACTTCCTAACTGATGAAGGTATTAAGATAGCTGGTTAAAAAAGCAGGTAGGGTAGCTTAACAGCTTATTACATCCAGAAATGAAAATCCGTCAGAGACACCTGCAGAGAGGTGAGAGAGTAGGGTGGACTCACGTGCCCTCCTGTCACTCTGCGGGCTGTTGGAGGGAGCCAGAGGCAGGGGTGTCACCAGGAAGATGGGACGCTGCTTGTCACTCTGGGGAAAAACACAAGAGGAAAAACAATTTCCATGACAACCACAGCTCAGGACTGGAACCTTCTGCTATGTCAGATTCCCGTTTCCTTACAGCAGCACCCTCACCGTGGCTGTGCTGCTGGGGTCACCCGGGACTTGCTGGGAGGCTGTCTGAGCGCTGAGCACTGGACCAAAGAGAGACAGAAGGAGAGAAGAGGGTGAGTGAGCAGGTGGGCCCCAGCGAATCAACAGGTAAAAGCGGACACCCCAAAGAGGCCAGGTTCGCGCACTCACGTGAGCGTTCTGCGTCCCGGTGAAGCATGCTGGAGAACTTGACCTCAGGGATGGACAGGCCGCTGCTGCTGATGAGATCCACGCGTAGCTGTGAGAGACGACGGTACCCAGCCATTTATAATGATGCACAAATGGCTGGCCAATAACCAGCGACATTACTTACGTTTCCATGGTTTCATTCCTTCAGCACTGGTACCCAATAACCTCAAAACATCTACAGATAATTTTGCAAAAATTATGGCCTGCAAAAATATCATACAAAAAAGTCGCCCTCAGCAGCCCAGCCCAGCCCAGCCCAGCCCCCACCCCCGCCCCCCACCCCCACCCCAGACAGACACGGTGAATGTTTCACCTCTCCACGTCACACAGCCTCTGAAGCAGAAACAAGCATATGCCAGCGTGGGGCGGCACCACACTCCCTTTAATTACAGCCACTTCCTGTCCGCCTCGCTTTCCATCATCTCAGGACTGCGCGTCAACTCGCTAAAACTTTTTCAAACACCGCATCCTGCGAGCCATTCGTTTTTTGGGCTCAGCGGGTGGTTCCATTTGAAGCAATAAATCAAAGAGCACTTCAGGGACACCATCAAACCAAAAACAGCGAGAGGAGCAAGGCCTGCCCACATTAATTAACGACATCCTCGTCACAGGAATATGGAAAGTTAAAAGCACAGAGTTTAACTACACAGACAGAAACGGAAGCATCTCTAAACTCAATGTGCCATTACCCATAGCCTGGGCTGGACTGAGTGAGCTGAGGTGAGTGTGTGAGGGGGTTCTGACTGTACTCATCAGGGTGTGACGAAGATAAAAAGCATCAGTAAAGCCAGTAAGCTGTAGGCAGCTATGGCCACAGTTTCTGCACAATGGTACAACAGACGTATGGCAGATGTTGCAATCGTTACTACTATTGCTTCACTCTGCTCGTATCTTTGTTCTAGTTCTGCTTTTTTATTCCCATCCCTGCCCCCCTGGGGTGCTTTCTGACTGTCCTCTCATGGGGTCATTTTCCAGCCATGCCCCCATTCTCCCCCACTAACTCTGCTTTATGTTTGCTTTCCTTTCAATCCTGTGCCTTAAAAACATGAGTCTGTTTGAAGTGACTGCACCTTCAAAAGTGAGAGACAGAGAGAGAGAATGACAGAGAGAGAGAGAGAGAGAGAGAGAAACAGAGAATGACAGAGAGAGAGAGAGAGAGAGAGAGAGAGAAACAGAGAATGACAGAGAGAGAGAGAGAAACAGAGAATGACAGATAGAGAGAGAGAGAGAAACAGAGAATGACAGAGAGAGAGAGAGAGAGAGAGAGAGAAACAGAGAATGACAGATAGAGAGAGAGAGAGAGAAACAGAGAATGACAGAGAGAGAGACAGAGAGAGAAACAGAGAATGACAGAGAGTGAGAGAGAGAGAGAGAGAGTGAAACATAGAATGACAGAGTGAGAGAGAGAGAGTGAAACATAGAATGACAGAGAGAGAGAGGCAGAGAATGACAGAGAGAGAGAGAGAGAAACAGAGAATGACAGATAGAGAGACAGAGAAACAGAGAATGACAGAGAGAGAGAGAGAGAGAGAGAGAAACAGAGAATGACAGAGAGAGAGAGAGAAACAGAGAATGAAAGAGAGAGAGAGAGAGAGAGAAACAGAGAATGACAGATGGAGAGAGAGAGAGAGAAACAGAGAATGACAGAGAGAGAGAGAGAGGCAGCACTCACTGGCAGCTCCTGGGTTGCCGTGGAGAAGCTGGGGCGCGGCTCTTTGCGGTACAGCATGTGGAAGGGGCTGTGCCCCGTGCCAGGGTTCTGCCGGAGCCGCAGGGCAAACAGACTGGCAGGGAGCTGCACGTCCCAGCTTTCCCGGTGGTCCCTGACCAGCTCTGACACCATACTGCAAGAGAACGCAGTTAACCCTGCATCAACATACTGCAAGAGAACGCACAGTTAACCCTGCATCAGCATACTGCAAGAGAACGCACAGTTAACCCTGCGTCAACATACTGCATAAGAATGCACAGTTAACCTTGCATCAGCAAACTGCAAGAGAACACAGTTAACCGTGCATCACCATACTGCAAGAGAACGCACAGCTAACTCTGCGTCAACATACTGCATAAGAACGCACAGTTAACCTTGCGTCAGCAAACTGCAAGAGAACACAGTTAACCGTGCATCACCATACTGCAAGAGAACACACAGCTAACTCTGCGTCAACATACTGCATAAGAATGCACAGTTAACCTTGCATCAGCAAACTGCAAGAGAACACACTTAACCGTGCATCACCATACTGCAAGAGAACACACAGTTAACCCTGCATCAGCACACTGCAAGAGAACGCACAGCTAGCCCTGCGTCAGTCCAGAGGAAACTCCGCTGCACTGACCTGTCTATGAAGCACTGAGTGACAGTGTCCCGTGTGCTGGCCTCAGGGTGGAAGGTCACGAGAGAGATGGCCTGCTCGCCAAATAAAGCACCCAGCTCCACGTTCACCTGCAACACACAGCAGAGCAGCATGTAAACATGTGCCACACGCTCTGCTACAGGACAAACTGCGACAGGCAACCTGAATCTGGTTTCACGCAAGCCTTTCAGAAATAACCTGGGGATAGCTGTGGAACAGACACGAGCATCAGACACACAGATACTCAGAAAACGGCTCAGCTATATCTCACATCACCTCTGCAACCTGCTCACACATATGTAAATCCCTGCATTCATATACACATCACTGAATCAAAGGCAGAAAATATCCTTTTCGTGAATGTTTGCTCAGCTGAAAAGCGATGAAATAAGGTTATTTATACTTCAACTAAGAAATCCCACTGCTAAACAAACAAGCCTCTCAAACCCAGCTTTTAAAGTGAAACAGATACACAAACACCAGCAGCTGTCGGGTCAGCGGTGTCTCGTACGGAGTGAGAGCCAAGCAATGGCTGTCCGCCATCATACACGTGTGGCATCTTACCAATTATTTACTCAATATACAAATCACAAATTACTCAAGACATTTGTTTCAGTAACCACATCAGTCTGCACATCTGTTCTGTTTGATGTTAGATCAAACAAACTGTGAGGCATATTCTTTTTATTTATTTATTCGTTTTTTTACTCAGCGTGCAGTCTTACTGGAACAGCCGTAAAAGGAGGACTTAAACAGTGGCTCAACATCAGAACAGTTAGAACAATGGCACAGGTGCAGAGTAAGAAGCAAAAGTGACAAAGCTTTGGATTTACATTACACACCCCAACAAAACTGGATATAAAGCTTACAATAACCATATATTATACCTATGATTTTCCAAGCCAAGGATATTAATTAAATAATTTGTAGTTAATTTCTACAAGAAATGTAAGTACTTAAATAGTTTTTTTATGCTGTAGAAGTTGCATGCTAAAATTACATTGGATTGGTCTGAGCTGACCAATTTCTGAGAGACTGACCCATATAAAGTATATTTTACTTGTATAAACACTCGTAAATGATGCACCCTTCACCTCCTGAATAAAAGCCTGGTCCATCTGTGACAGGATTCTGAGGGGCCACCCAAACTGATAGGTGAAGCTGCGGATGGCGAGCGCCACGTCCCCCGCAGACGCTGCCTTCATGGGGTAGGCCTCCACCCATTTGGTGTAGTAGTCGGTCAGGGTCAGCATAAACCTGTGTCCGTTCTGCGTCTCGGGCAGGGGGCCCTTCAGGTCCACCCCCAGCCACTCCCACTTCTCATTTACCTGGAAACATGACAAAACTTACTGATCACCTGCTGCAAAGAAAACCCCTTTAAAACAAATTAAAACCTAGCCTAGTTCTTCCAGTCCATTTTGCAATTTCGTTCCACAAAATCATACCAAAATTTTGTTCTGACGGCATTGTGAAAATTATCTGAGTAAGAATCTGCTACGCAATGTAGGCTGCATATAAACGGGTATCATTTTTATACTCGTTATCCGTATGATGGCAGTAGAAATGGAGAGAGAGACTGATGTAGCCCCTTTCTGTGGAAGGATTCAGAAAGAAAAAAATCTGGTTACTACTAACAGGATTTTTGGAAAGCATGCAAATCATGGGAGACACAATACAGCATGTCTCCACACCGAGTGAACACTGCTGGCTGCACCGCTCATACCTTGATGGTGTGCTTGTAGCGCTTTTTCCTTTTGGTCTGAAATTTCTCTCTGCACACCTGTAGGTATGAATGAAGTATGACGCTAGCACAGCATCCGCAAAGCAAAATACACGTTTACCAGAACAAAACATCAGAAGGCTATCATAAAGCAAGGGTACACACAGTATATTCAAATATGTAAAAAATATACACAGTGTTGTCATAACATGCCATCTTACTTTTTCCCATGCTCCTTTGGTCCACTGGATACTCTGCTCAAACAAAACATAACAGTTAAAAGCATCACTATTTGCTCAAAAACAAAGCTTATGGATTTATTTATATTAAGGGTATTCAAGCATGGAAAATAAATATCTGCCAACAACAGAGAAGCTAAAAGGTTTCATGACCTCAGGATGAATTTATTAATTACTGTGCAGTTACAGAAAAATGACTGCCGGTGATATTTGGTATCAACTCCCATTTAGATCCCCTGAAGCTGAGCTGGTGGGGACTTTGGTTCCTGACAGGTACGACCATGCAAGGGAGGTCACAGAGAGGTCACAGAGAGGTCACAGAGAGGCTCCAGTGGGAGTTTGTGGTGTTCATCGGCTAACGCGGCAGCAGATCCGGCAACGGTGGGTCTGCTTCAGTCAATATACCAGCAGTTCTGGGAAATGGCAGTTCTGCAAAGTAAACTCGACCGCAGTTCTGGCAAACAAACAGCAAGGCATCTCTGCAGCTGAAGCATCCCTGCAGCTGTCTGCGCCTTGCGGTGTCACTCATTTACTGGATGCCTCGCTGAGCGGGAGCTGCAGTGCACTACACCATCGTCACCTTTAAGCGCAGCCTGACATTACATGAGATGGGGCTGTATATTTATTTTATTTTTCCGCTCAGCATAACAGGATAATGTACTTGTTTTTCCTGCAAGATGCATTTCACTTTACTCACTCAACCAACTTGCCAACAACTTCGATCAAAGTTCTGTCAGCATGCAGGCCTAGAATGTTGAAAAACACAGAAAACGTCCTCTTTAATGACACTGTAAACGTTAATAAACATTGTAAGCGCGTCCTTACCTCTGGCAGGCAGTACTGCTCATGAAAGCTGGTGGGGTGAAGTTTCTCTTTACTCCCCTCAGGCTGGACGGCAGAAGCCTCACTGGTTGATGACACAGCGTTTCTTTTGTGCGACAAACACAGCAGAAGAAAAAATGCTTGAATGAATCACAAATATTACCGTTCCGATCACCTTACTTCAAGCCACAGTCATCTAAAATGTTTCCAGATCTGTACTTACTGCTGACCAGCATAAATTCCATTCCTCCGTTCTACAGAAATAAACACCTAAAAAATAACCATGTAGCCCCAAACATCTAAACATGGAAAACACATTCTACCTTGATATAGTCTGGACCTCCACGAGGGACCTCCTCACATACTCCTCACACAGAGAGGGGTAAGACGCGTAAATGGGCCTGTCTCTCTCTGAGCTGGAGGCCAGGAACCCAGTCTGAAGGGAACCCAAAGTGGCAGCAGCTGGTTCACACAAAGAGCCTGGAGCCACATCTTTCTTCAGATTAGTGCCGCTGAAAATCAATTAAAAACACACATTTTTAAAGCATGCACGATGTACTTTTAAAACCAAAAGTGACTGTAATTGTATCACTTGGTGTGGATCTGGTGTCTGTTGTTCTTTACAGAGTTGCATTTGCATTATGTTCCTATTAGCAGTGAATCAACTCTCCTGCATGTGATGGTGTACTGACTGAAAGGTTTTGAAGTACAGAATGAAAGTGAAGGGTGTCAAAAAGGAAACATATAAATCTCTACTTCCAAAATTAACTACAATTTAACATGATCAAGGAGGTGCAGTGAAGATTTAGGTGCCTTCAGATAGCAAGCAATGACTTCCAGGTCCTTTTCTGCATGCTTATGTGACTCTACCACATAATCATACCGGTGCTCCTGGCTTCGTTTGTATCGCCTCATGGCTGCCATGGACTTTTCTTTCTCCGCTGTTGTGGTGTGTGCAAACCAGGATGGGACATAATCTGGTGATAAGGGGTCATCGCTTCTTCGGCCTGAAAAAGTACAAATGAAAATATGCAAAATCACCATTCATAAATGTTCCATACATGGGCATTTGATTTCCACAGTTATCTGTCATTACGGGAATTATGAGGACGGCTTGTATGACACTTCTCATCTTTCTTATGGGATCTGAAAAATGCAACACAGAATGAGCATCGATTTTCTTGATAAATTTTTACTGGGGCTCCCTGGCTCCTCTTTAAAAGTGGTGGACAGTTTTTGCACATGCTCTTACAGTGACATGATTTGCAATTGGAGCAAACAAACTAAAACTTGCTCTGTTAGTCTTTTGGCACCAGGAAAACACTTTCGTATGTACTACATATTTTTGAAAATCAGTCCCACTGTACAACTGACGAGAACACATCATGACACGCTATCACCTCTGATTTATCTTGAGTAAAGTTGGCACTTATAAGAAACTACATTTAAACGTTACACTTTACCTACATGTTCGATCTTCATTAGTACCATCCAATGGGCCACCATTTATATAACCCTTTCAAAGCTGCTCCACAAGATGACATTTACCAAGCTAACGTTGGTAAATAAAACGCACCAGACATTAACGACGAACTACTAGGCATAGTCAAATAACATTCATAAAGGAAGCTAACTTTCGTATAAGACCACGTCAGAACACGTCAGCTAGCAAACTACTCCTTTATGAAGCGCTGTGAAGTTACTGAAATTGCACTTGTTCGCGGTATTCTTCCTCAGATATTACGCACCTGTAATGAAATGCATGCTGCACAATTTACTGTGAGAAGCCGGTGTCCATCCCTCTCGCTTCACGGCAGCGACCCACCGTTTCCTTCTTACGGGATCGCGCGGAAAAGTGTAAAACTTCACATACGACCCGCGTTTCGCCTTCTGATAGCAACCCACTGCTACACACATTGTCGGCATATTTCTTTAATTATCAAGTACACAATATATCGATTTATAGTATGTGTTTTGTGACGGTAGACACAGCTACTGCCTGATATCTACTGTTTGTTGTGAAAGCACGTCCCCGGTCCGGCGCCTAATGATGACGAACGGTGCATGAGATGTGATTGGCTCGTTGACAATGCTGTCAATGGATTGGTTGAGAGTTGTTTGGAGTGCTACTGTGCTGTGGTACAAGAAATGTGAAATTATGTTTCTGTTTAACGGTGGGAAACGTGACAAGAAAGAAAAAACTCACATTGTTTTAACGGCATTATGTTGATATCAATTCACGATAAAGACCGGGGACATCCTGTATTGGAATACAAATGTAGATTCCTATAAAAATGATTACAGTTAGTTGTGAAGGTAGTTGCAATTCTGTTTTACGTTTCACCGAGTAATGTAATGGTTTTATTTTTTGCAGCGGACAATATGTCATCGGTATTCTGTATTTTTAAACCTCCTCACAATCTACAAGGTTTGATAACTGTAAACTGCGTAGTTCATGTTGTAGGGAAACTGCATACTTAATGTCATATCATTCCTCTTCCTCAAATAGAATCCTAATTCCAAAAGGAAAGTTCAGTTGAATTTGTAGGTCCATGCCTCTTCTCCAAAGTGCATCTACCTCCAAAGATAAGTCTATCATCTGCCAGTTCTTCTCTCCTAAGGTTAGCAGGATGAGCCTAAAGCGTCACAAGAGCACGTTATCGTCATTTTTCCAGAGAACAGCAGTGTTTTCCATCCTGTGGTGTGAAAGTAAACATGTTCATCTGAAGATGCTATCAGACTGTAAAGATGTCCACGTCACCTCCATTGCCCTTTAGAACGAGGAGTCCCAGGTTCAGCTGTGCATCTTCCACGCCTGTTAGACTACATACTCCTGCCACAGCCACAGCTCATGAGGCCCAAGAAAGTGTTTACTCATTGTATATTTACTTGTTCAGGCATGTTCACTTCGTTCTCAGGGAAATGGCCATGTTTTTACCACTGTGGTTGAAAAGTAAACAGCTTCATTTGAAGAGGATACTGGACAGCACGGATGATGGCAT
The DNA here is from genome assembly GCA_022829145.1 of Albula goreensis. Classification (NCBI taxonomy): domain Eukaryota; kingdom Metazoa; phylum Chordata; class Actinopteri; order Albuliformes; family Albulidae; genus Albula; species Albula goreensis. The sequence continues at coordinate 28,622,830 of CM040757.1, forward strand.
TATTCTCAGTGAAAACATCTCAAGCACGATCACTGCAAATACTGTTGGAGACGGTCAGTCCTGAATGCAAGAAGCATAAACAACACCCTGACTACACAGCCGATGGTCCAGTGAAAACAGACAGATGCTCGGAGAATCTTCCACAGAAGGAATCATCATTCAATTCCATTCCATTCATTTTCAATTAGAGTGCAATTACCTCCCTAGGATGGGTATCTTTGGTCTTACACAAAGCAAGCGAATCTCTTGTTGTATAGTTGAGTTTGCCCAAGAGGGTGATGGTTCAAAACCCATTGCATTCTGTACCCTCATTACACTGACAATCCCAGTAGGATAATACAATACAAACAGAATAAATACATATCCACATATCATACATGCAAATATGCTAAGACATAAATCAGAATCGGTTCATTGTGTTCAGGCATATTCACTGACATTGCATTCTGTAGATGGAATCATTTCAGCCACTGTGGGAAGCTACTTCAAATGAATGTGTGTATACATACTGAATAAATAAATAGCTGAAAAGACCAAAAAATGATACCGTGGATCTGAAGGTAAATAAAAGAAAATCGTCACTATAAAGTTTAATTTTAGGCTTTGTTAATAAACAGACATTTTTGGGTACTTGAAATGTGAACAATAGGAATAAAATTTGCCAAAAATCAGTCAATGTGTTGTTGGCACAAGCTTTTTTTGGGTGGGATTTCTTGTGGCTGTTTGACTTTTCCACTGGCCAGGAGTGTCAGGAAGTGCAGTAAAATCATACATGTGATGATGTCATCTCACCTGTACACTGAATGGAACACCTTGACATGGATGATTGTTCAACACAATGAAACGCCCTGCCATGTGCTGAGCGCTGAGAAAGGGTCCCTGAAAAAGACTTCATACTGCTGATCTGCGGCCATGGCTATTACTCTGTGAAAAAATAGGTTGAACTGATTTTTGCCAACGTAGTAGACTGCACCTCCATTACATTCTAGTATTGATCAAATGGGCTTGAGCAAGTATTTTAATTATTTATTTGACTTCCCATTGTAGTTTAGTGAAAACTTTAATAAATGGGAAATTGTTAAAGACCAATATTGGAATTGAGAAAGCATTGCCACAATGAAGGCCAAAAATAATCAGATTTATCTAATGTAAAATTTACCATTCTTGACATTTCCTTGCATATTAAGAGCAGCCAGTGCTGTGTGTGTTAGCAAGCGTACCTGGATGTTTTCCTGATGAAGTTGGTTTTATATGTTTAATGCATGTGTTAACATCAGATAAGTGTATAAGGTTCTTCAAACCATTAAATGTTTAAACATTTTATGGTATGTTTATACTGCTCATATTTACACCATGATCTAGGCAGTATTACAGATTATATATGTTACCTTCCTGAGTACGTTCATTAAATCTATCATTTAAACATACAGATATTCTCAGCCCGTTCCCTGTTGCTTTCTTTGAATCACACAACATTTGTTGTGTATTCAACATCAAGATGTAAAAATTTGTTAAATATATATAGCTTTTCATTTGTTGAATTTCCCTGGAAGATTGAATGTTTGTTTCTGGCTTACTTGTGTTGATTATTCAAAGGAGATGAACGGGACAGCTACGCATATAAAAGCACAGCAGAGCCGTCTCATTTCAGACAGCCGTGACAAGCTCTTCGGTCATCAGGCAACAGACAACATGACAGCTCTTGTGGCCCCTGTGGTCACACTGTCACTTCTACTGGGTAAGTACTTTTCAAATCAATACTTAAATGAGGGCAATAATATGAAAGATAGTGGTTGAATAAATGCATACACACATACACTGTATATTAGCATGTTTATAATGTAGCAGTACAAACTAGATAAATATTTTATAGAATTAATCTCCTCTGAAATCAAGTGAATTTTGCATTAAATTCCAACTACCTAAACCTAAAACAATAAGCAGCGAGTGAGAAAAGAGTTGCTGTTCAATGTAGAATAGCCCTAAGCTCATATCTTATTTTAAGCGCAAGTTTTTTTCAGTTATTTCACTGGAGCTTATCAAAACAGCTGACAGTTTGAGCAGTTTGATTTCACACTCATGAGCATGCATGTTTGAGTTTTGAATCCATGCACTATCTACACAAGTTCATTGTGTTGAAATTTCCACAGTTGATGCATAAATAATAATGATGACAGTATGTAACTTTGTTCAGATCTGCACAGTAACTTCCACCTTGAATCTTTAACTGTATTTGTATTGCAGGCCAAATCAGTTGGACAGAATCAATCAACACAGATACCAGAAGTAAGTAGCATACCTTTCATGAGCATCAAAAGGAATAATCACATTTACATTAGATCCTGTTTTTCCCCCCTAGGGACATACAAATGATTTTAATGCCTTAGCAAACCCAAGTCACATGTTTAATTATTTGATTGTTTCCGATTATTCTGTTTCATTGTATCTCTCTGTGGATTTATACCCCTTTGATGTGCTGTAGTTTGTCAGACCTTTGGCAGCGGCGTTGTCAAGTCATTCAGCGGTGAAGTATTCTACTTATCAACCACCTGCCCGACCACCCTCCTGCACTTGGCTCACAAAGATGTGGATTACCAGATCATCACTATTCGGGGAGAAGAGCGGTCTCATTGAGAGAGCCAAAATAACTCTCAATAAAATTGAAATTGTGGTGCAAAATGGAACAATAGTTGTGGAAGATAAAAGGTGTGTAAGGCTGTTTTAAAATCAGAGAGAGAGAGAGAGAGAGAGAGAGAGAGAGAGAGAGAGAGAGAGAGAGAGATGAAGGCTCCCTTTATTTCACAGTGCTCAGAATGAATCCATTCCATATGACAGTAGGAGGTCAAAAAAAACCCAAGCATTATAAAACAAAAACAAAATTAAAGACAGACAGACAGCAAGGTAGATGAATCACATCATTTCTGTTCTTTTTTTCCTATTATTAATCCTTGTATAGCGCCTCCTTGGGGTCATTACAGGTAAGGGTATTCACCACCTGAATCAGTGGATATACATTTACACCTGTTTCCTGCTAAATATGTGATAAAACCTTTGGAGAATTTTTCCATTCTTAGGTTCTCTTCATCCCAGTTAAAGGACAAAATTTATTAAACAGAATACTTATGTCTTCTTATTAATATCTCATTATTCAAATGGAGAATAACAAAATACACCTTCACAATAATTTGTAAGAACGGGTGAGAAAATGAATGGCCTAATGAATCTTTTACAGCAGACCAATTTGAGCGTTAGTACTTTCAGTAACCAGTAGAGGGCATTGTCGCCATGGTTACTAATCTTAAACCCACATTTTTGCTACCACTTTTCAAGAACTCCAAATATTTCTCTGTCAGTGGCAGAAAATACTGTCCCTGTGATAAACATGTTCTGACTGGTGATGTTATTATTTACATGATTTCCCTATTCATATTTTTCACTTTTCATTTTTCACTCCCAGCGTTTCTCTCCCTTATGATCACATGTACACACATATATACCCCTATGGCATCTACACCAAGCTGACCAGCAAGATTCTGGACCTGTCTGTTGTATGGCGCTTTGCTGGTGGTGAGATTGACTACCTCTGGGTAAGAGATTATTTATGACATATCTCACCAGTACGAAGATGTAAATAAGAAATGAGATGTGACAGACTCTCTCTGTGGTCCCTCATTGCGACAGGTGGAGCTAGGTGAAAAGAATATTGAAGAGAATGAGGCCCTTTGTTGGCAAGGTGAGTACCTTTAAACATTACTTTAATGATAAATGAGCTCTCAGATGAAACCTATGTAGCCATGCCATTTTCTTTGTGTGCCAATAATAGATGCCGCTCCTAAAACGACAGAAAATAAAGTTATCCATAATACAGACGGCTGTCGAACCAGAAACCCCACAGAGGCCAAAAAGGTTTGTGAAAAGTTCCTATGCACCTGTTGCATTTCCTTTTATTACAGGAAGCAAATACTGCATTAAATGATAATTTAAAGGTAAATAGGCATAACATTAAATGATAATATAAAGACTATAATAGCATGTACTTACATTATATATGTTAAAGCAGCTAACCTTTGTTTTTTTCTGTCCTAGGGGTGTGAGGCACTGTCACACATTTATCTTTCCCAAAACAAAATTTACAAAATATAAGTCACTTTGCAAAAAAAATCTTAACTACGATGAGAACAAAAAGATCCTGGGGTGTGTGTTTTACAGTTTTCTAAGGCACAAGTGTTCTGAGAATGATTTCAAAAAAATCTGGATTGCATCAAAATGCTGTGAGTAATCATAATCATAAAAAAATTATCTGGCTGATTAATATTTTGCAGTTTAATCCCTTTAATTTGTCCTTTAAATGATATTTTAGTATTTTGTTAGGATGCATGTTGATATCATTTTTCCAGCTATTAATGGCAAAAACTGCAAATAGGAAACATTTGCTAATCTGTACACACATATTGATCTATGTGTCCATGGGTAACGTGTAGTATTTCTGTTTTACTTTATGAATTTTTATTCACATATGCCGTTTTATCCATCACTTGCTGTGTACAGCAGTGTTTAGGGAACACCTCTTGTATCCATAAAGTCAGTGAAATAATGGTGTTATAATGCAAGTCATTTCTGGTTCTCTGGTGGCATGGTCCTCTGAGGTCTGGATCAGGGCAGTGAGTGAGGAGGCTGTTGGTCTGGAATAGGCTCCACTGCCAAATAAAGCATTATTAATAATGTTCAATAAAGCATTATTAATAATGTTCAATAATAAAGCATTATTAACCACTAAGTTATTGTAGATATTAGGTTGTTCCTTATAAGTTTCACATGAATGGATTTGTTTGATTGATTACAAGAACTTCAGTCTTTCTTGAATGAGTTCAGTTTTCCTGAATATGCCTGTGTGTGTTTGATTGAATATAGGAGTATCGGCAATTACCAGCTGTAACCTGTGAGTTACTTTAAGCTCCATCTAATAAATGGTAAAACATAATTCTGCTCCGTCTCTACCCCCCACACAGCTGATCCAGTCTGTCCAGGTAACCTAAAATATCAGGAACAGGGAAGTCCCTACATACCTACCTGTTCAAACCCTGAAGTGCCAATGCAAGAGGAGACGATACAAACCTGTGTGTGCCCAAAAGGTGGGTATCTAACACTGCCACACAGCTGTGCTCATGTGCCATGCCTGCTACTGCAGCAGAAACAGTCAGATGATAATATTAAATATACACCAAATGTTCACTGTATGTGACAGATAACTGAAAACCTTGCGTGTCTTCACATTAGGTACAGTCCTGAACAATTATAAGAATGGCAGCCATTGTGTAGCCAAGAAGGACTGCCCCTGTGTGCACATCGGGAAATTATATGCACCAGGTGCAGAGCGCTCAACAAAATGCCAGTCGTGGTGAGAAACACATGCTAGATTCAGCAAAACCTGTTCTATCTGAGTTTGCCCTGATGAGAGGTAAACCATGGTCCTTTCTTTACAGCATCTGTGAGAATGGCACATGGACATGCTCTAAAAGGAACTGCCCAGACAGGTGTGTCATTGAAGGAGGGTCTGTAACAACATTCGATGGTAAAAGATACACACTGCCAAAAGCCTGCACTTATGTGGCATCTCAGGTTGGTTTTAATAAAGATAAATAAGTGTCATATTTTTTAATCAATTTATTTGATAATCATTCCTATTTTTTGTTCAATGACTGATCTTCTGTTTTGTTTTTGCAAACAAACAGGGATTGAACTGGACTCTCTTAATTGAATTATCTGAGGAGAACTTTTTTGTAGGAAAAGTTGTCCTTAAAATAAATCAGGTAGATGTATTTCTATGCACTTATTTCTGTGAATATTTTTGTGGTTTCCTAATTAAATATTGCAGTCATTAACTTAACAACACCATATTGTGAGATTTATTTAATTTCCATTCACATGGTTGCTCATTTTTATTTTACTGTCATTACAACTGTTATTACCGGTAAGGTGTTAAAACTTCACATTTTATGCTTTTGAAACTTGCAGGACGTATATACTTTCTCTTCGAATAGTGTCAAAGTGGGAAATGAAGAAATAAACGAGCTTCATCAGACTGGTGAGTGATGCGTTTCCAATGTTGTCATTATGTTGGTACCAATAACTGTGAAATTTGGTTGATAAAGGGAGACACGTGCAAACAATGAAAGCATCTGCAGACCCTACATGAGTTTAATAGAGACACAGCAAACTTGCATGTGTCTCTGCTCACAAACTTTAGCATGCATCTCCTCTTGCAAATTCATTGCCACATGCATCCCATGTTCACAGACTTGTTTTTTGTGTCCAGAGCTGGGAAACTTTAATATCAATACTATTTGTTAATGAAATCAAAATGATATTAGCTTTTGGGTCAGCTTGAGTGTTTCATCATGTAGGGAATGCAGAAACAGTCATATTCTTACGCGGTTTGGGTTCATTTGGACTTTTCCTCAACAGCGTACTAGACTCTGTAGTACATATACATCTTTGTAACATATTGATCTTATGTTTGTTTTCTATTCAGAACATGTGATGGTATTCTGGCAGTCCTCAATGTACGTTCAGGTGCAAACCTCCTTTGGCATGAAGATCCAAGTCCAAGTTAAACCAAAACTTCAATTATACATCACATTACCAGAAAGTGAAAAAGGAAGTGTAAGAGGTATACAAATATTTTCAAATAGTTTTTCAAAGTAAACCATTTGTTTAATCTGTGTATACAAATATTTTTCAACATTACAGAAGAATTTGTGATCAAATCAATTAAATTAATAGCAATAAAAATGTATGTAATTCATGTGTTCATCTTCTCAGGACTCTGTGGGAACTACAATGATGATACCACTGACGACTTCACAACCAGGCAAAACATCACAGAGGAATTGGCCTCGTACTTTGCCGACTCCTGGAAAGTGGGCACATGTGGAGATACACCGAAAACATGTGGCACTGATCTTGGTAATACTGAGCTGTCACACTGTCCAAGGTGTGTTCATCACTGTAATGAAATTGGAAATCACTACCTCTTTAATCATGCATGCAAACATCGTCTCTTTTGTAGAGAAAGTTGCTCATCAGGACTGTTCCCGACTGACGCAGGCTGGAGGGATTTTCACAAAGTGCCACGATCACATGCCCAGTGACCACTATTACGAGGCAAGGCCAAACTCAGCATCAAGTTGATCAATACACTAAAATATACACTCCAATGGGAATGAGGGTTTCAGTCAGCAGATTACTTCTACTGACTGTGCAAGTCAGCCTCCAGCCAACTGTGCAAATGGTACATTCCTACCCTGCCAACTGTGTCCTACCCTGCCAGCTGGTACAGTCCCTCCTCTGACAGCTGTCCTCTCCTGCCAGCTGTAAGTGGTACAGTCCTCTACCCTGCCAGCTGTGTAAGTGGTACAGTCCTCTCCTGCCAGCTGTGTAAGTGGTACAGTCCTCTCCTGCCAGCTGTGTAAGTGGTACAGTCCTACCCTGCCAGCTGTGTAAGTGGTACAGTCCTCCAGCCTAATATTTACATTTATAAATGGGTCTTGTTGTACTTCAGGACTTTAAAGTGAAAGCATGGCTCACACACTGCACAGTCCAGTGAGTAAGCAGACAAAAACATATCAATATGCATTAACTCTGTGTCCAAATGTTTACAGGCTTGCGTGAGAATCGTCTGTAACTGCCAGGGCAAAAAGGAATGCCTGTGCGTTGCCCTTAGCAACTATGCCAAGGCCTGTGCATGTCAGGGCATTACTGTGGGTGACTGGAGGAAGGACGTGGAAGACTGCAGTGAGTAGATGCTTTTCTCCTGCCCAACACACCTTTTCAACTGCCTCTGCTGCTACCCTATCTCTCTGATCAAAGCTGATTAATTAATGAATTAATGCTGTTTAACTAATGAATCATCCATGTGAATTCCAGTGGAACCGTGTGACAACGGGCTGCAGTTTGGCTACGACATGCGGTCCTGTAACTCCACCTGCCTTTCACTCATGGGGTCTGACCCCACCTGTAAAGTGGAGGATGCCCCCGTTGAAGGGTGTGGCTGCACGGAAGGTACTTACCTGAACAGTGACAACACCTGTGTACCTGAGACTGAATGCAGTTGTCACTACCACGGGCACACATTAACACCAGGGAGTCATGTAATTGAAAACAGAAAGTGGTGAGTTCATACAGGTGTAAATTGATAATAAGATGCATTGTACATGTGGGCAGAAATTTCTCCCTAATTACTGTGCATTTATAACTTTTTAAATTCTTTGATCGGATCTGTGCATGGATTATTCGAGTGCAGGGCAGTACAACATTGCCCTTAAAGGAGCAATACTTGTATTGGTTTATGTACTTCGACGTTTTCACAAGTACATAATATAGCAATCAATAAATATGTATACCTTTGACAAAGATGCAGACTTATTATAGTCTGAACATTTTTCTGATTTCTCTCCTTTTTCAGTAATTGCAAAGATGGGAAATTGACCTGCTCTGGGGAACAGAAGGGTAAATACATTTACAAGTGTGATTAAAATTTCATTCCACATTCAAGTGCTCAACGGAGTACAACACATGGTGCATGATCAACATTTTAACCACCATTACAACTTGTGGATTAGCTGCATCACCACTGACCGAGTGCAGAAATGATGTTATCAAGCTCAGAGAAGGAATCAAACACTTACTCTGTTTATAAGCCACCACTAAATGAAAAAAACATCAACGATAATAAAATCAGCCCAATAAAACCTCAATCCTGAGTTTATTTGAAATAGAAATGCCACATTTATTTACTAAATGTTCCCAAAAGTGGCTAGTTGCCATATCATTTATGCTGTTCAGACATCAACTAAGTGTTTTTTTCCCCTTAAACTATTATCAGTGTGTTGTGAAAAGTAACTGGTACTGCTTGAAGTGTAAAGGCATGAATAGCTGGCATGTTAACAATGCTAAATTAGCTCTGCTAATATGTGTCATCGTGTCTTTTTTTCAGTCTGCACCAAGGGAAAGATATTTGTTCAATGTTACAAGTCATCAAAAAACCCAATTCAAAGAAAATGTGACTCCTTGAATACAGAATTTGTAAGTAAATTTGTAAGTTAAATTATGTTCCTTTTGTTGCATATGTTTGATAAAGCATTGTAGGTAAATAAGGGGAATATCTCAGTAATCTAAAATGTCTTCACTACCTCTGCTTTTTAGAGTACAGATAAAAGTTGTGAGAGTGGCTGTTATTGCCCAGAAGGCCAATATGAGGATCATAACGGTTCCTGTGTCTCACCTGAAAACTGCACCTGTCTGTTCAGTGGTGTGGTGTACACATCTGGACAAAGTGTTACATCTACCTGCCAGGCATGGTAAGTGTGCTTCTGTCTTTGGAAGAAACTGAGTTGAATGAGCTACTTCCTACCAGGTAGATAATGGCTTTCCATCATCCAATATGGAGTGGAAACCCCTCCGGGGTCCACCAGAGGTCCCAACCCCAGACAACACAACATAGTCTGAATTATCCAATGAAAGGTGCTGGAGTAATCACTGCTTCTAGCAAAACGTGGACAAGCTGTGGAAAATAAGTTCTTGAACTCAAAAGCATCCTGAAAGAACCTAAAAACCTAAAGAATTTATTTTTCGTTGTTTCACAGCACCTGCAAAGGGGGTGAGTGGGAATGTGTGGACAAGCCGTGCTCTGGGAAGTGTGAGGTGTATGGGAATGGGCACTACCAGACATTTGACTCAAAATGGTACCACTTTGATGGGCACTGCCAGTACTCTTTGGTAGAGGTGAGTATTCTGTAAACAACCTCCACCAGCTACAGGATCTCATACAGGGAGACAGCCATTCCTAGATACATCCCCATAAAAACAGACATTGCTAGATACATCCCCATAAAAACAGACATTCCTAGATACATCCCCATAAAAACAGACATTCCTAGATACATCCCCATAAAAACAGACATTGCTAGATACATCCCCATAAAAACAGACATTCCTAGATACATCCCCATAAAAACAGACATTGCTAGATACATCCCCATAAAAACAGACATTGCTAGATACATCCCCATAAAAACAGACATTCCTAGATACATCCCCATAAAAACAGACATTGCTAGATACATTCACATGAAGACAGGGCATTTCTGGTGCACAATTGGTTTGTAGTTTGGAGTTAAGCATCAAGATTTTGCTTTGTTCCCAGGATAACTGTGGCAGTGGAAGTGGGACTTTCTCTGTCAACGCAGAGAGCGTCCCTTGCTGTGAGGAGAAGTTGACATGCTCTCGCCGCATCATCTTGTCCCTACAGGTAACTACCACAACACCTCGCCAAAATTCAGCTTCTGGATTTTCATTTTTCACATTTTCCCATGTTCATTTGGTAACACTTTCCATTTGAACCTGAACAGGGAAACGTCACACTGAAGTTGGATGATTTGGAAGTGACAGAGTATGACAATGACATGGTGCCCCAATACTCAGTTCACACTATCGGCCTGCACACAATGATCTCTGTTCCCAGCCTGGATGTGTCTCTCGTGTGGGACAAGCACACCAGACTCTCCATCATCCTTGGGGAAAGGTGGAAAGTGAGTGAATGGAGGACTAAACATATATTCACATGTAATGTACAGTTATCATCATACTCTAGGTGTCTACAAGAGATAAATATATTTTAACTGAAGATAAGAACATGGGATTCACCATGGCCTGTGGAGAATCATATCTGTTAGAAATATAAATAATTTAATTTATGCTCAGAGCTGCAAATACAGTATGCCTGTATAATATAAGGGAGCCCAGCTCGTATGATTCAGACTTTGAGGTGCACAGTACTTTTGCACAAATGTGATCTCACTAAGTGCTGATTCTGATTGGTCCTGCATACATTTACAGAACAAAGTGTGTGGCCTCTGTGGGAACTACAACAACAACGAGAAGGATGATTTGCAGATACAGGGATCAATGGAGAAGGCAGGTGTCCTGCCAGCTGCAAACAGCTGGAAGATGCCCACCCCATCCTGCTCAGACGTGGTGGAGGAGCAGTTCCCCTGTGAGCGTTTCTCCTATTGCTCACACTGGGCCGAGCGCCGATGCTTGATCCTCTCCAGCGACATCTTCAAAGAATGCCACACAAAGGTACAGCGACTCACTGTGTATAAGATCCATCGTCATATATGACTACATGCACTCTTCTTGTCTATATTAGTGTTCAGTCATGACTCTAAGGTGGAGTTTTGTAGGGCACACTTTATTCTGGATACTGTAATGGTCCCTCGTCAATGAATAAATAGCAAATTACAGATGCATAGTACCCATGCAACATAATAATAATTGGACACCAAAACATTTAAAGGTATCATTTTCAAGTACTAAGTCTTTGATGACAGGAGAATATTAAGTGTGTTTTGTCAAAGTTATAATTCAAACAAGAGAGTTGCAACAATTGTCTCTATGGGCAGTGTCGCCCCAACAAATTTTTCATGGGGTGGGGGGTGGAGGGGGTTGCAGATGGGACCACTGAAAATCAAACACCAAAAACAAAAACACTGTCTTTATGTTTTGAAGAGATTGAGAAACCATTTGTCTCAAGGCAGCAATGCAGCAGAGTTATTGTACAACAGATCAGTTCACATACATACGATAGGCTAGTGCTGCCACAAGAAAATGTTCACAACTCAGGTCGAGCGTTTGTGTAAAGCTATACACTTTTCTACTGTCAAAACTGTGGTGTACAATCACCATCCTTTGAAGCAGATTTTTATCTGTTTCATTGGCCAGCTTTGCTAATTAAAATGTTTTATGCAGATTTTTATCTGTTTCATTGGCCAGCTTTGCTAATTAAAATGTTTTATGCAGATTTTTATCTGTTTCATTGGCCAGCTTTGCTAATTAAAATGTTTTATAGATGAGGCCCCAGGTTTGTGTTCTCATAAAGCCTGTTATGATTTTCCATAATCTGTCTTTGTGTGGTTGGGTGGGAATCAGGTGGATTATGCTGCATACTACGAGGCCTGCGTGAGAGAGGCCTGCTCCTGCAACATGGAGGGCACGTTCCTGGGGTTCTGCACCGCTGTGGCAGCGTATGCGGAGGCCTGCTGCGAGGTGGGCATCAGCGTGAGGTGGCGGACCCCCGAACGCTGCCGTATGTATTCATTAGAGACATTTCATTTGGCACAGTAAACTATGAAAATAATACATTCACAGTGTGTTTGGGATCTGAATTTTATGTGTACACATCCTGACAGCGGTGTACTGTGATTACTACAATGGAGTGGTTCAAGATGGCTCAGGTGCTACATGGCACTACGAGCCGTGTGGCTCTCAGGAGACCAAGACGTGTGCTGGAAATAACCACTTCTCAAGAAAACTTGAAGGTAACTGTACCTATTCTTGCTTGTTGTAATCTTATTTATTTACCAGTGGATTTCAGTATGACATTATTTTGCACAACTCTCTCGTCTGAATTGTAACAAAATATTCCATGTTTGCACAGGCTGTTATCCAAGATGTCCAGATGACAAGCCTTACTTTGATGAGAGCACCATGAAATGCTATGAAAACTGTGTCACAGTACCACCTACAACTACGACTGTGCCAACTGCCATGCCAACAACTACAACTACAGTTACAACCACACCATCAACTGCAACTGTGTCAACAACCACACCAACAACTACAACCACGCCAACAACCACGCCAACAACTACAACTACAATTACAACCACACCAACAACTACAACTACAACAACTGTGTCAACAACCACACCAACAACTACAACTGTGTCAACAACCACACCAACAACTACAACCACACCAACAACCACGCCAACAACTACAACTACAATTACAACCACACCTACAACTACAACCACAACTACAACTGTGTCAACAACCACACCAACAACGACAACTACAATTACAACCACGCCAACAACCACAACTGTGTCAACATCCACGCCTACAACTACAACTGTGTCAACAACCACACCAACAACTACAACTGTGCCAACAACCACACCTACAACTACAACTGTGTCAACAACCACACCAACAACTACAACTGAGTCAACAACCACACCAACAACTACAACCACACCAACAACCACGCCAACAACTACAACTACAATCACAACCACACCAACAACTACAACAACTGTGTCAACAACCACGGCAACAACTACAACCACACCAACAACCACGCCAACAACTACAACTACAATTACAACCACACCTACAACTACAACCACAACTTCAACTGTGTCAACAACCACACCAACAACTACAACTCCAAATGTCTCAACAACCACACCAACAACTACAACCACAACTACAACTGTGTCAACAACCATACCAACAACTACAACTGTACCAACAACCACACCTACAACTATAACTGTGCCAACAACCACACCAACAACTACAACTGTGCCAACAACCACACCAACAACTACAACTGTGCCAACAACCACGCCAACAACTAAAACTACAACTGTGTCAACAACCACACCAACAACAACACCAACAACTACAACCACAACTACAACTGTGTCAACAACCACACCAACAATTATAACTGTGTCAACAACCACACCAACAACTACAGCTGTGTCAACAACCACGCCAACAACTACAACCACAACTACAACTGTGTCAACAACCACAACTACAACTACAACTGTGTCAACAACCACACCAACAACTACAACTGTGTCAACAACCACACCAACAACTACAACTGCTTCAACACCACCACACCAACAACCACAACAACCACAACTACAACTGTGTCAACAACCACACCAACAACTACAACCACACCAACAACCACACCAACAACTACAACTACAATTACAACCACACCAACAACTACAACCACAACTTCAACTGTGTCAACAACCACACCAACAACTATAACTCCAACTGTGTCAACAACCACACCAACAACGACAGCCACACCAGAAACTACAACTGTGTCAACAAGCACACCAACAACTACAGCCACACCAGAAACTACAACTGTGTCAACAACCGCACCAACAACTATAACTCCAACTGTGTCAACAACCACACCAACAACTACAAAAGTAGTTGTTGTAGTAACTGGATCAACAACCACAAGTGGATCACATCCACAGGTTATTGGTAATACAACAACCGTATCAATATCCAACAACTCCAACTGAACAACAACAACAGTATCTCCAACAACTACAACTTCATCAACAACTACACCAACAGTATCTCCAACAACTACAACTGTTTCTTCAACCACTCCAACCGTGACTCCGACAGCTACAACTGAATCATCAACCACACCAACAGTAACTCTGACAGAATCACCAACTACAACACCATGTAAGCTTTAGAGTAACATTACCTTCTTCTTTGTCATAGGCATAATAGTGTTGTACATCAGGCATAACCTCAACAAGTTGAGTCAGCCAGGGGTCCATTTCTCGGTCATGTAGAGGGAATGGTCAAATTGAGCCAGTGCTAGCATGCTGAAGCCACCCTCAGTTTGAGATATTTATTATGTTACAACACACAACAAGCAACAGGGCAACATTTACATGTCCTTTTTGCTTTCTAGCAACATGTTTCTGCTGGGATGAGAAGAAGCTCGTGAAGTGGAGCTGTGGCCACACTTGGACAGAAGGTTGCACTAAGTATAGATGTACGAGTCCTGGGATTATTACTGAGACTGAGGTCACCTGTCCAGCCCTGGTGAAGCCTGACTGTCCCAATGGGAAGATGAGGAAAGTCAAGATTGATGAATGCTGTGAAGCATGGGAGTGTGACTGTGAGTTTGATCTCATATTAACGCTATATATGTGGGTCATTCCATTTGGAGGTTCATATTTGCAAATGAGATGGATGGGTTGCAGACACTCAGTTAAATTGTATACTGAAGAGCGGTTTTCCTCTACAACATGGCTGCCTGGATAATTTTTCCTACACTGTGAGCTTATAACTTATTGTTTTAATCACCAAAATGTTTTCATTCCTTCTCAGGTCGCTGTGAGCTCTACGGAGACCCTCACTACATTTCCTTTGATGGCACAGCCTTCGACTTCCTGGAGAACTGTACCT
Organism: Albula goreensis; assembly: GCA_022829145.1. Classification (NCBI taxonomy): domain Eukaryota; kingdom Metazoa; phylum Chordata; class Actinopteri; order Albuliformes; family Albulidae; genus Albula; species Albula goreensis. The sequence continues at coordinate 28,637,923 of CM040757.1, forward strand.
ACATCCTGGTGAAAGAGATAAAGCCAAAGCATGAATTCTCTGTCATTGTGGACAATTACCTTTGCATTGAGGAGGGCTCCTGTGTCAGGGGCGTCCTAGTGAAATATGGGGCGAACACTGTGACTCTCAGCATATCGCTAACTGAGGACAGAATTGTGGTAAGTCATTCCAAATGGGAAAATGCACGTCCCTGGGTCTGTGCTTGTAATGAAGTACAGATTAAAGGATGAAATTGCCTGCAAGGTGAAAAATTATGTGTTGTGTAGGTATTACCACCTGATGCTTTGCCATTACTTGGGTATGTGGACATATATCTTATGAGCAATGTTTGAGAGCATGTAGCCTTTACTGTATTTTACATGCATTGGCGATGATTTTTGTTTTATATTGTGATTCATAACTAAGATGCATGATGACCAAAATCAGCTGAATTTAAATGAATTTCCTTAGGCTGAACAACATTAATTGTATGTCACATTGAATATGGACATACACAAAGATATGCATTTCTAATATGGCATATTTCCCCACTAAGGCTGGTTTTAGAATGGAACTCCTATTTCATTTTAAGGCATTTAAGCCATTATACAGATGAATAGAGGTTATGGTCATGGATATATTGATTGATAATGTAAATTCCTGATTTGTGTATTTGTGTATCTCTGTGTGCTTCCAGACAACATTCAACAAGCAGATTGTCCCACAGCCATATGAGGACCAGGGGATCCAAATTGAAAGCAATAAATACACTGTCACTGTTGAAATTGCTGCAATACGTTCCTATGTTTCCCTCTCAATCTACAGTAATCTTGTCATCAATCTTGCAATGAGTCAATTTAAAGACAATACCCACGGACAATGTGGTAGGTATTACACACAATTTTTAAGAGATTTTCAAGCTTTACATCAAATATTGAAAATGTAACAAGAGGAAAATGCATTGTTCTGTAGGTATTTTACAGAGAGGTCAAAAGGTCACAAGCTTGATATGGAGTATAAAAAATGCAGTTTGCCCATTATGCAGCATATTGTCTAAAATATTAGAGATTAAATTAAAGATTATTTCACAACAAAACCATGAAAGCCTGTACATTATTTTATCTAATCATGAGTTCTGTGTTACTCAGGTGTATGTGGCGGAGCAGCTTGTGTTCGCCGTGATGGTACAGAGGAACTTAACGACTGCTGTGGCAAGACTGCCTATGACTGGGTTTACCCTGACCCGCTGAAGCCTTACTGTGCTAACAAACAGAAGCCCTGCACTCCTACACCCCCTCCACCAACAGTTACGCCCACACCATGTCCTCCTTCACACTTATGTGATCTTCTCACTCACGAGTGAGTTCACCTGACTATGTGAACATGTTCTCCCATATATGCAAAATGTGGGTATCACCACATTTTAAACTGTTATCGCTGTACTTAAAATATTGACATTTCATCCAAAGGAAATGTTTCTGTCAATGTGATTATTTCTAGAAAGGGCCAGCAGACCAAAGGGCAACACACATCTGAGATGAGTTTGAAGAGTGTTTTTAGTGGTTAGTGAATGGAGGCACACCTTAAACTATTTCATAAAAAAACTGAGAGCACGTGATTGGTTGAGCTAATCAAGAATCATGTCACTGAAATTGCAAACTTTGATAAATTCACTTGTTGTGTGTGTGTTTTTTTATTGGAGTATGGTTTTGTGTTTAGTTAATAATTACTGACTGTTAAAGACCACGTATTACTATATATATGAATTTTCAAAAGTGCTCTGTTATATTAAAGTGTTTACTGCAGTAAATGTTTTTTTCATTACATTAGCATGTTTCAGGAGTGTTCTAGAACGGTGAACCTGGAAGTTCTGATGAAGAACTGCAGATTTGATGCCTGTATGTCACGGAATGAGAGCATGTCATGTTCCGCCCTGGAAACGGCAGCAGAGGCCTGTCAGGATGCGGGATTCTGTGTGGAGTGGAGACACCTGACCAATGGAATCTGTGGTAATCACTGACTCAGTTTAATCACTGTTCAGTACGACAGTACTGAGACCAAAAACACTTTCATGACAGACACTGGGGGGGCTTAATAGGTTAATGAAATACCTGAAGGACACAACAACCATGAATAAAGTGAATTTAAAAAATGAAAATGTGATTTAAAAGGGTTTTGAAGAAAGAAATAAAATATACAGTGTACCTCTAATAGCATTCTGCTGCTCTAACCAGCTCTTATGTTCCCCTGTGGCCTCCAACTCATCCTACTCTTCCCATCAACTAATATTATCTAAAATATTTTAATATATACTAAAAATAAATTAGCTTTAATAAATGACAAATTCTGCTTTAAGAAATGATAAACACTTTAAAAGATTTCTTATCAGCTTATATTTTACTGCAGAGGAATAATATGCAGTTTTGAATTTGCCATTTAAATGACAAACTTTTGCTAAATCAAATGGTACAAAAATATGAATCCAGGCACTGTCCTTGTCCTGTTAACAGTATTCAACTTCATCTCCACTTAATTTCAGGAATGAAATGTCCGAAAGATTTGGTTTACAAGGAATGCCCCACAACTAACATTGAAAAATACTGTCAAGGAGGGTGAGGTGTAATTAGTTATTTTTGTGATTTGAAAGAATATGAAAGAATTTATCAGCATTTCTCTCTTATTTCTGGAGTGCTGTCCTCTGAACCTATCCTATGTTGCTCAAAAGGCGTGAGGTTACAGAAACCAAGCAGACGCAAACAGCTGGGTGTTACTGTCCTGACAACAAGCTGCGCGCAGGACGATACAAGGACCTCTGTGTCTCAGAGTGCACTGGTGAGTGAGCCACTCTACACGGTCCTACGGGGCACCTCAGTGCCCTTATTTTAGTTAGCTGCACATACACTGAAACAGAGAGTATACCAAGCAAGGCGCTGTATCTCAAGAGCAGAGGTATCAAATACCTCATATGAGACTGTAAATGAATGAGAATTACAGTTAGAACTGAGAACAGCAATGACACTTCTTACTCTGTATTAAAAATATAAAACCTTGTAAATATTTTTATTCAAGAGGTATTTTGCTGCGGTTTAACAATGGTAAACTTTTGATAACTGTGCCCTACTTGGTGTATATTACATTTAGTAGTCTATATTTACGGCTGTGGAAAGTCCACATGAGACACTGCTGTGTGAGCCATAAGATCATGCTGAGTGAAGGTCATGTGACACAGTGAAGCTCTTTCTCTTCTGCAGATTGTAAAGGACCACACGGGGAGCCTAAAAAGGTGAGATCATCTACGTTTGTGTTTCTGAGTACAGACTGAATGGCACCCACAAAATAGTCTTATTATACTACATATCATGTTGCATTTATTAAATCCTACAGGAATCTAAATTAATTTCTAGTGAAAGTTGAATGGCAGTTTTTACATTTCATAAACACAGATCGGTGAAACTTGGGAGGCCGACTGCTACATCTGCACATGTGACAGCATAACCAGAACGGAGAAATGCGTCCCCAAGCCCAGCCCAGCCCCGCCCACCTGCAAAGATAATGAGATGCTGGTCACATTCAACGGGACGGACTGCTGCAACATGGCCGTCTGTGGTAATGCAGAGCAATAAAGTGTTGCATATGAAATGAAGTATCTGAAGAAATTGTGAGAAATCCCTCTCAAATGTAACCAAGCATTTAATAGCACCATTGTGTTAATTCACACTGCAATATCACTGTTGTTTGTTTTTAGTTGAGAGGACCTGTGAGCACAATGGGGAAACTCATAAGGTAATGGGAATTTGAAGATTTTTGTGAACAGAGTAAGTGTCATTGAACATTGGTATTTATTGATTACTTTTCTGTGGTAAGCATGTATGTGTGAGTGACAAGGTGTATATGCGGGCAGCTTGCTGTGGCAGGTGTGTGAGTGTGTGTGTGTGTGTGTGTGTGTGTGTGCATGTGTGCGTGTGTGTGTTTGTGAGATTGCTGTACCAGGTGTGTACATGAATAGTGTCTCTCCTGCCCTGTCTTTCAGGTTGGAGACAGGTGGAGGGACCCCTCCCTGCCCTGTGAATCATACAGCTGTGAGAAAAGTGGAACTAAGGTGGAGAGGAAAGTTTGTGCTGAACAGCAGTGCTCTGAGGTACCTGTTTCTCTCTGTCTGTGTCAGTCTCTCTGCCATGAGGTGTCTGTCTGTAGTCACATGACTCATTCTGTCCTCTGGTACCTGTATCTCTCTCCAGTTCACTAATTCTGTACTGAGATGCATAGCTTTCCATCCACAGTGTCCTACAAACACTTCTTATATCATTGTCAACTCTTGCTCCATACTATAAATATTCACTGATATAAATTTGTGTTTGATATAATCAATTGTTCCGTTTGTAATTGTTTTTCAGGAGCTGAGAGTCTGGGATGAAGACAGATGCTGTTACTCATGTAAGCTGTAATCATGAACTAGTGAATCTCTGACTGATGTTGCATACGCTAACGTGTGACAGAGCTGAAAGTTAGACTGTGTGAACTGGTACATTTTTGTCTGATTGAGTAGTCTTTGAAATTCAGTATGTCATATCCTGAACCCATTATGAAGGTGAGACACAGTTTAAAAGCTTTGTTACTCTAAAAGATGCTGTTACTTGTTTGTTTTTAAAAGCATAATTATCATTAAATGGGCTTAGGAATATTCTAGAGATAACCTTACCTACAGTCAAGGCACTCTTGGCTAGCTAACATAAAGCTGACTCCTTTGCATGACAAATCTAAATAATAAAATCCTATATTCATTTGTTGGTGTAAATTCTTAACTCAGGTAACACAGGTAACACAGGTGAGCAGACCTGTGCTCCAAGGATGTCCAGAGTGAACATTACGGTTGATGGCTGCAAAGCGGAGGTGGAGGTCCCTGTGTGTGAAGGCCAGTGTGAATCACACTCTCGGTAAGATGGAGCCGTGAGTCACACGCTCAGTGGAGACTGAAATATGTTAGCGATGCTCTTCACCTCAGTTTCTCTTCTCTCACCATAATCTCAGGTGGAATATTGCAGAAGTTCTGTCTATGGAAAAGGAATGTCAGTGCTGCCAGCAGAGGGCGACCAAAGAGCAGGATATAACCTTGAAGTGTGAAGGAGGAGGATCTAAATCTCACCGATACAAGCACATCACAGAGTGTGAATGCAAAGTCTGCAAATAGAGGGATTTCACTCTTTTCTTTTCCACATTGTGCTATTTTAAAACCTCTAATTTCTTTAATGGATTGATTTAAAAATGTAATATCATTTTTAACAGCAGTAATAATTGGAAATGTAATCAAATATTTTAAATCAAATCTTTTGAATCTAAATAAACTTTCTCTGCATTGATCGGTCTCTTCATACATGCATAATTTCCAGACAGATGTTGAAAATGTTGAAATGCAATTCAAAATGAATCTGTTGAAGAAAAATGAGGAAATCCACACCTTAACCATCCATGCCCCAGCCCTGACTTCACAATGCCTTTACACTTTTATGTCTCCCATAATGCCTCTAATTTATACAAATAAAATACATAAAATGTTTATTTTAATGGCTTCCCTGAAATAAAACTGAACCTACACTATCAGGGAAATTTCTGTAAATTTCTGGATCATGACAGTTTTTAAGATGGTAGAAATCATTACATAACATTACATTAAGGGAATTTGTTAGACAATCTTATCCAGAGCGACTTACAAGGCAAAGTGCATAAGAACAGTACAAAAAATGCAAAGATAAACCTAGAGAGGGGTAAAGTCCCAAGTGCCAAGATGATGGAATAGATCAGGACTCCCCTCACAGGTCCAGTGGTCACATGTGGGGAGATCTAAAATCCCAGAATAATGAAATTCTCTGTATTCTCTGGCAGTCACAGCCAACATGGTCACGGTGAAGTGATGGCCTTGCAGAAGGCACTACATCACCACAAATACGCCTACAGATCCTGCATGGTGTGGCACAGTGCAATGACGCTTGGCATTACTATGGGAAACACTGAAACCTGAGCATAAGCTCTTTCAGCCTGTCTGGCTTAGGGCTCATTTACTCAAGGTCAGAGGTTGGCAATCTCTTTCTCTACACTACATCACAGGATGCGCCACAAACACATTCAAAAAACATTTCAATGCACATATTTTTTCAATCAAGGGTTGTTTGTGTGCAGACCATATAATTGTTTCTTGAAGTTATATTTCCAACAATGTGTTTATGATATGGCATGTATCCAATTATGGGAATCACAATATGTATCTTAGCAAATACATGATGACAATAAATTCTCCAGTGAAAACCCAGGTCTAAGTGAGGAACATGACATTGGTAGAGGAAAACAGTTGTTTATTGACCACAATAAAAGCAAACCAAAGAAACAGCATCATACTAGCCAGAAGCAGGAGCTAGCAGCAGATGGTCATCAATTTTGATGTCATACTCTACTGGCATTTTAAATTATGTGTGTGCCTGCTGTCTGTGCCTCCACATGTAATTTTCAATCACTGTCCAGTACTTACAAGTACCTACCACCAAATGATTTTGTGTTCTGTAAACAGTGTGACGTTATAGTGCACCCTAAGGAGACATGGAAACATGGTGCCAGTTACATCTCTTTGATCTGTTGCTAGGTCAGGTTTTGCCTGACAACAGTACAGTGGGAGTTGCTATGTTTTGAACAATTTTTAACGAAAGCTGATAGTTGTTGCTAACTTGAGGAAAATGTATAAATGGCAACAGTGCACAGCTTTCAGTTTTCACTTATGCAGTCAAGAGAACAGGACCAATGGAATGTGCCATAATGCACAATTGTAGCAGGAGGCAGAACCGAAAATTTCTTACTCTTGGAACAGGTCCGGATCCAGTTTCCTAAAACGTTCAAAGCACTAAGGTCATCTTAGTGCCCTTGCCTTTTCAATGGTTCAAAGATAATCTCAGAGCTAAGAGGGTTTCTGGGAGACCAGGCCCTGCTTACTAACAGGGTTCAACTGCTTTCCATCACCCCCCTACATGAACACTGGGTATATTCACACACTGATGCTGAGTCTCTTCTGCTGCACTCTCTCATGGCCAGAATCCCTCTCAGTTCTTCTTCATTTTGGTCCGTTCCGAAATGTCCTCATCCCCTGCTTGCACAAACATCAGTCCGTCAATTGAGCTGGCCAGCACCATCAGCACCACGGCAACAGCCAGCACCGTGGCAACGGAGAGCAGGATCAGTACCTTCATCTTCAGAGATGTGATCTCCTTCAGTAGCACTGAAGTACACTGCAAGTTCTACTGAACAAAGACAAAGAGTAGCGTGGAAGAACAAACATTAGAATCATAGTTTGTTTTCCTGACACTGTTCAACACACGTACTAGAATAATAAATAATACCACCACCTACACAGGTACAAATGGCTATACTTTAGGATATGCTAGACAACTAATGTTACATAACAAACAGACAGATATCACAGCGTTCATAATTCTGTTCCAGTTTCAAAGATTGCTTCTGAAAAATCAAATTAGGCAACCTAACATGTAAGTAAGTATATATAACACACCATAAAGTAAATGTATACACTGTTATTACATAGTTATTGCAGTTACTCCTTTGTTTGGAAAATTGCAGTGCGAAAATGAAAAACTTGGAGTGATATTTATTAATAAAGGGTGTTACAAAACAATAACTCAATCTATATACTACACTTGCAGTCATACACTTTTGCTTTGCTTATTAACATTCAATAAATTGATAAATAAGCAGAAGTAAGGTGTTACCTTGTAGCAGCTAGCAGAGTGCAACCCTAAATTTGTTTTAGGAGTGTGTAGAGACGTAAAGATCTATTTCAGCTCCTCTCACATTCACACCTCAGCAGTCCTGTTCGTCAGCTCTTCACTTATTTGGTATCCCGTGGTGACAGGCGAGACTACAAAGACTGAGAAAATTTGCAGGGGCAAAGAATGTGACAGCAATTCACACCTTCCGTGCTTTCACACCATGAGGTCAAAAATGTACAGATTACACCCTCCTCCCTTCCTTGTATTCAATACATTGAACTTAATTTTACACTACCAACCATACAACACAAATCATTAGCCCATATCTGAAACCTTTTAAAAGTTATTATCAGCGATGGTTTAATAAAATTGCATGAAATCGGTTATACTGAGAACTGGAATTCTCTGCAAAGTATTGTAGCGGTGCACTAAATACCTGGAAGTTTTATTGGATTTAGTTTTTGTATTACTAAAGCGCTGCCATAGTGAAAATTTCATGCCATATTGTATTGTATTTACATTTTTACATTGAAAATATCACAGGTACCTTTCACAGGTAGCACTGCTTCTGCTGTACTCCTGTCTCTGGTTTACCATATGCTGGTGACTACCAGACTCACAGTATCCTTGCCATTACTACTGTAATGTGTAAAATGTTAGGAAAGTTGCTCCCAATGACTTCCTTCCCTCAACTTATCACACCCTTGCACATGCGGTCTGTCTGCACCCAGTTACAGACATGTGGCCACCATTTTCAGTGCCCTTCACAGCACAAACTGCTATTGATGTGGCGGCGGGGGCCAAGTGATCTATCTGCGCAATAATCAGCAAAGCATGATGGATGAATTATCCATATTCACACAAATATGCGACTGCGATCTCACAGGATGAACGTGAAGTGTAAAGCCACGCAATCAAAAAGCCGCTTGGGTTGCAGACATTCCACACACAGCACGATGTCGAGGGATCAGACCGTGCCGAAATACCTCAGAGCATTAAGAATAAAAAGATGAGAGTACTTACCCCCACAATCCACTCAGATCCGCCCCAGCTCAGGAAGGGAGTCTGCCCAAACTCAACACTGTGAGGTCCCCGCTGACTGAGCAGAGGCCAAGCTCTGCTTTCTAAAGTACCAGCACTGCCCTCTGCTGATTGGACAGAAAGGGTTTGGGATCGACTGACGGACAGACAGGACTCATCAATCAACACCCAAGGTGCCCAAAAAGGGGTGGTCCCTGGAGGGATGCTCAGGTATGTTATTTCAGGTGAGGGAGGAAGGGGAGTGACCCGTTAAGAACCGGTCTGAACTGGTAATAGGACAGTTTGGAATTTCCATTTGTTTGGCCGACCATAGGAGTCTTTACGATTTTAAACTGAGTGGATTATTATATTGTGATATTGATTCCTAAAAATGCAAAGTTCACAAAATGGCAAAAAAAAACCATATGGTGGACCTGGCTAATATAAGCTTTCACTCACATTCCCTTACATGCCACAGAACGGTAATATGAGTTAAAGTTTCAAGACTTTATACTTTAATCATTTTAGCTGCAATGGCCAATTCTGGTCAACATTTTCAATTATGGATCCAAATAAATTCTTACTAGATGTGGCTGAATTTTTTAAAAATGTAGCTAACCTTTATGCAAAGTGATGAAACCAGTGTGTTTTCCCACTTTGTAAGATGCTGTGGATAAGCACATCTGCAAAAATAAGTGCTATGTATTGTCATGTGATGTGATGTGATGTGATGTGATGTGATGATGATGTGATGTGATGTGATGTGATGTGATGTGATGTGATGTCATGATGTGATGTGATGTGATGTGATGTGATATGATGTAATGTGATGTGATGTCATGTCATGTGATATGATGTGATGTGATGTGATGTGATGTCATGTGATGTGATGTCATGTGATGTGATGTCATGTGCAATGTAATGAAATGATGATACTAACAATAACGAGCCTCACACTCTCTGTGCTTGTGTTGCCCACTAATAAAACATCAATTCTAATGCATTTGACGGTTATTATTTTGGTATTGATTTTTGCAATTATTTGGTATTGGACTGGACTGAAATTGACTGATGTTGTTTTTCTCATTGAAACAAAAATTATATCCATCTGTCCACTGAAAAAATGTAGGGTTAATACGTTTAGAGTTCCATGTTTTGATGTTACTTCAAAAGAATCATCTAATGTAATTAAATCAGACTAAGTGGTTTTGTTAATTTGTTGCACTAAACTGGTTGTGATTAATTTATCATATTTAATCATTTCTAAACTACAGGCAATTTCATATTGTCTTAATGTAATCTAGTCTGACTGTGATTGATTTATCTTCAGAGCTATTCATTATTTATCTATAGAGACACATACGATCTTATTACTGCCTAGAGGCTGCAGTGATAATCATTCATAAAAGGGTCACAGTGAACCAAACAGACTATAATAATTCTATTATTTAAAATTATATTTTCACCATTTGTTAAGCATTTTAAAAACTTTATAATACAGTGATGGCCTGTAGGCAACAAAAGTGGTCAACGTTATTGGCACCCTTTGCTGTAAAGCTTATTAAATAGTTTTAAATTTGCTGAAATTGTTAAATCTCCAATGGCCGATAAAGGTCATAACTGTGGCAAACAGGAAAACACAGAGGCAACAAAACATTCCGCCATCATTGAGGAACACGATGGCACAAGCAATGACAGCACTTTGTAAAGTTCTCTGCATACGCCCAAATAATGCATCAGACATTCTTGGGTTATTCTGGTATAGTAAACCCTAGACAAAACCATGAAAGACACTAAGAGCTGCTACTTGATTATGTTAATCTCCTTCAGCCAGTTGGAAGGGTTCTGACCCCTGTAACACTTGCAAATAACGTATTGTTTTAGGGTTGTGCAAATGGGGTGACAACAACTACCAGACAAAGGGCAATTACTACCCTGCAAGTCTAACAGCTGTTGATTGGTGCAAACATTTTGGTATGTGAAAAAATGAATGGACCAAATGGTGAATGGACAGTCTAATGAATATGGTGGCAATTTTTTTGATTTAACTGTGAATTTAACAGTGAATTTAAGACACACCAGCTCCCCTTTAACCCAAACAGCTTGGGGAGCATTGAGCATGTCTTCCATTCCGCGACAGCGTGCAGATAAACAGAGAGGCCGAGTGATTCACACCCCTTTGTGTGGCCTGCAACAGCCTTGAGTGTTGATTAACCCGGAATGTGGGCGGGACTAGAGTGAGTGACACATCTCCTCCACCAATACCCCGCGTCCAACAAAAGCAGAAGCCATTCCTGAAGAGTAACTGATATTAAAAGTAATAGAACCCCAGGGAGAGGGTACCAGACTGACAGAAAGCCTCTTTAATTTGTCAGGTAAAGATGCCTGATGGAAGCTGGAAATGAACAGTATTCACAGAAATGTAAATGATGTACATGCTATAGAGCTGGCAGCAGATATGGTAGATCCACAAACTGCTCCTTCTGCAACTCCTACAACTGCCTCCATCTTCATCAACCCTGCCATAAGCAATGACCTCGGGTCCCTGCCTGTGGCTGTGGTGTACCTTCAACGTCAGAACAACAGAGCATGTGAGAGCACCTGTACTGACCATCCCCGATCCCTCATGTTACCTGCGCTAGCTCAGGTATTCTCCATCCAAACTGGAGCAAACATTTGTACAGTGAGTAAATACGATTATTATTGCAATTATTGCAGTTTGTTAATAACAAATTTCGGGAGAGGCAACCTTCGGACAACCCTTCACTCAAACACCAGTATCCATCCAATCTGGATGTCTACACAGGTATTAATTTGCCACGTACCTTCTCTCCCATCATGCTCTCTGTTTCCAGCATCCCTCCCACTCCCCATCTCCACCTTCAAGTCTACTTCCCTTTCTTCTGTTTTTTCACCCTCTCTTCTAACAGTCGAGGGGGGGTTCACCTCATCCTAAAAATAGTGAGGCATGACACTGCCCCCCTGGACTCCAAGCCCAAGATCAATGTCCATACCAATATACAACTCGCTACATCATAATAAACTCCTTCCAAATGCATTCATGTTGTCTGAGGGTTCATTCTCCTGAAATATTGTATAATTACATAACACAGTGATGGGACCAATTTTATAAGAATGAAAAAAACAAGATTGCAAGTTCAACACTGAGCGAGTCTGAACTATTTGCACTATTTGGGGCAAAAATAATTACAAGGAACACAAGAATGAACTGCAGTTTAAGACTGTGAATGGTGCGGCCAAATGACAGATATGTGAGAACTTAGAAAGGTGCTGGGACTGTTAAATTACAAAGGAATAACCATTTCAATGGTTTCACAAATGGCCCAACTTTTAACAATCAGATAAAAGGCAAACCAGCGCCCACAGACCACACTGAATGCAGGTGATTAGAATGGAATATTCAAGGTGCCATTCCTCAGAGCACCTGATCACATCATGCTGCTTAATTTGTTTGTGATATGGCAACATAGCACGTGTTCTCACAGAGATACATCTAGTATTACCAGCAATGGAGTAGTGCACTTACAAAAGAAACACAGGGCAGCAGATGATTGGTTTGTTCCTAACCCGTACTCTGACAAAGATTCACATTAAATAACAAAAGTAACAATAACAAAAACTCCTTACATGAGCGATTCTTAATTGAACAATAATTAAGTTGAGAAGCTCATTTTCTATACACGTCATTTTAATTGATGAATGTTACTGACAACTTAAAATAGATGTCCCACATCCGTCCTCACTTTCAGCACTCTCCAATGCAATTTATTATCAGCTGTGAAGCAATTAAATGAATTACTTAAATCTGCAAGGTTAATTCAAGGCTGTGTCATAGTTGGGGTCATTTTTTTTAAATGGCTGTCACCATGAGCAAAGTTTATAGAGAGGACTGAAATGATCACTTTGAACTGTAGTTCAACATGTTGCAAATCAGAAAAAAATAAAGTACTTGTGAATCTGTTGCAAACAAATAGTTTATTTTGATTTTAAAAGAATTGATTTAAAATACTTGATTACTATTACTACTGTCAAAGATGACATTAAAATTTGAAATCAATCCATGAAAGAAATACAATCTTTTACAGGATTTAAAACAGCACAATAATTAGACAAAGAAATGTATTCCTCTATTTGCAGACTTTGCACTCACATTCTGTGATGTGCTTGTAGCGGTTTATCTTAAAAGATCCCCCTTCACACCTCAATATTGTAAGTTTCTCTTGGGACGCCCTCTGCTGGCAGCACTGACATTGGTTTTCTATTGACAGTACGTCAGCAATGTTCCACCTGAAAATATGATGAGAGAAGAGAAACTGAGGTGAAGAGCATTGCTAACATATTTCAGTCTCCACTGAGTGACTGACAGCTCCTCGTTGGCCACTTCCAAGACTATGAATCATCCCGAGCACATGGCAGCCGCTGTCCTTCTCTCCATATTAAATGGAAGAACTTTACTGCACTGCAGGGGGCACAGAATGCGGATGCCAGATGAATGTAATTCATATGCGCAAAAACATGACTCATCTTACCGAGAGTGTGATTCACACTGGCCTTCACACACAGGGATCTCCACCTCCGCTTTGCAGCCATGAACCGTAATGTTCACTCTGGACATCTTTGGAGCACAGGTCTGCTCACCTGTGTTACCTGTGTTACCTGTATTCCTTGTGTTACCTGGGTTAAGAATTTTCACCAAAAAATGAAAATAGGGTTTTATTATTTAGATTTTTCATGCAAAGGAGTCAGCTTTATGTTAGCTAGCCAAGAGTGCCTTGACTGTAGGTAAGGTTATCTCTAAAATATTACAGTGCCCATTTAATGACAATTATTCTTTTAAAAACAAACAAGTAACAGCATCTTTAGAGTAACAAAGCTTTTAAACTGTCTCACCTTCATAATGGATTCAGGATATGACATACTGAATTTCAAAGACTACTCAATCAGACAAAAAATGTACCAGTTCACACAGTCTAACTTTCAGCTCTCACACGTTAGCGTATGCAACATCAGTCAGAGATTCACTAGTTCATGATTACAGCTTACATGAGTAACAGCATCCGTCTTCATCCCAGACTCTCAGCTCCTGAAAAACAATTACAAACGGAACAATTGATTATATCAAACACAAATTTATATCAGTGAATATTTATAGTATGGAGGAAGAGTTGACAATGATATAAGAAGTGTTTGTAGGACACTGTGGATGGAAAGCTATGCATCTCAGTACAGAATTAGTGAACTGGAGAGAGATACAGGTACCAGAGGACAGAATGAGTCATGTGACGACAGACAGACACCTCATGGCAGAGAGACTGACACAGACAGAGAGAAACAGGTACCTCAGAGCACTGCTGTTCAGCACAAACTTTCCTCTCCACCTTAGTTCCACTTTTCTCACAGCTGTATGATTCACAGGGCAGGGAGGGGTCCTTCCACCTGTCTCCAACCTGAAAGATGGGGAGGGGAGACACTATTCACATACACACACCTGGTACAGCAATCTTACAAACACACACACACCCCTGGTACAGCATGTGTGTGTGTGTGTGTGTGTGTGTGTGTTAGTGAAATTTCTGTCTATCAACATGCCCGCATGTCCGTATACCTTGTCACTCACACATACATGCTTACCACAGAAAAGTAATCAATAAATACCAATGTTCAATGACACTTACTCTGTACACAAATTCCCATTACCTTATATGTTTCCCCATTGTGCTCACAGGTCCTCTCAACTAAAAACAAATAACAGTGATATTGCAGTGTGAATTAACACAATGGTGCTATGAGATGCTTGGTTACATTTGAGAGGGGTTTCTCACAATTTCTTCAGATACTTCATTTCATATGCAAAACTTTATTGCTCTGCATTACCACAGACGGCCATGTTGCAGCAGTCCGTCCCGTTGAATGTGACCAGCATCTCATTATCTTTGCATGTGGGCGGGGCTGAGCTGGGCTTGGGGACGCATTTCTCCGTTCTGGTTATGTTGTCACATGTGCAGATGTAGCAGTCGGCCTCCCAAGTTTCACCGATCTGTGTTTATGAAATGTAAAAAACCACCATAAAACTTTTGTTATAAATTAATTTAGATTCCTGTAGGATTTAATAAATACAACATGATGCGTGAGTATAATAAGACTATTTTGTGGGTGCCAGTCAGTCTGTACTCAGAAACACAAACGTAGATGATCTCACCTTTTTAGGCTCCCCGTGTGGTCCTTTACAATCTGCAGAGGAGAAAGAGCTTCACTGTGTCACATGACCTTCACTCAGCATGATCTTATGGCTCACACAGCAGTGTCTCATGTGGATTTAACCTCAGACAACAGGGTCCAATTCCGTAACGAAGACCTCTGCAAGTGTTCGCCAGCACACTGTGCCATTAGCCAGTACCGAATGCAGGCAGCACGGTGATCCACAGTAACACTCACCAGTGCACTCTGAGACACAGATGTCCTTGTGTCGTCCCGCTCGGCGCTTGTTGTCGGGACAGTAACACCCAGCTGTCAGCTTCTCCATTGTTTGTGTAACCTCCTTCCTTTTGAGCAACACAGGAGAGGTTCAGGGGACGGCGCTACAGAAATGAACTGTTTGGAAATGTGCTGATGATTTCTTTACCACATAAACAAGTAAAAACATCTCACCCTCCTTCACAAAATATGACATAGTTAGTTGTTGGGCATTCCTCATAAACAAAATCTCCAGGACATTCGATATCTGAAATTAAGAGGAGATGAAGATGGATGCTGAAGTGTCTGAATTCATGTGTTTGATTTGGTAAAATAGTGCAATTTTGTAAATGGCACTTTTGCTATTTTAGGTAATATTATAGTTGATGGGAGGATTAGGATGACTTGGAGGCCACAGAGGAACCTGAGAGCTGATTAGAGCAGCGGAATGCTATTAGAAGTACCCTATATTTTTATTTTTCTTCAATCCCCTTTTAAATTACATTTTTTCATTCAGTTTATTCACAGATCTTTTTTTTACAGGTAATTTATTAACCTATTAAGCCCCCCCAGTGTCTGTCATGAAAGTGTTTTTGGTCTCGGTACTGTCGTACTGAACAGCGGTTAAAGTGAGTCAGTGATTACCACAGATTCCATTGGTCAGGTGTCTCCACTCCACACAGAATCCCGCATCCTGGCAGGTCTCTGCTGTCGTTTCCAGGGCGGAACATGACATGCTCTCATTCCGTGACGTACAGGCATCAAACCTGCAGTTCTTCATCAGAACTTCCAGGTTCACTGTTCTAGAACACTCCTGAAACACGCTAATATAATGAAAAAAACATTTACTGCAGTAAACAGTATTTAATATAACAGCAGACGTACTGTATTGAAATTCATATATATAGTAATACGTGTACTGCTCTCGTTCACAATCAGTAATTATTAACTAAACACAAAACCATACTCCAATAAAAAAACACACACACAACAAGTGGCTACATTTATCAAAGGCTGGTGCACAAGGTAAATGTTTTGCACATGCAATTTCAGTGACATGATTCTTGATTAGCTCAACCAGTCACGTGCTCTCAGTTTTTTAGCAAAAGCGAAATAGTTTAAGGTGTGCTAAATGCTCCTGTAAACTAACCACTAAAACACTCTTCAAACTCATCTCAGATATCGTGTGTGCCCTTTAATCTGTTGGCCCTTTCTAGAAATAATCACATTGACAGAAACATTTCCTTTGGATGAAAGGTCAATATTTTAAGTACAGCGATAACAGTTTAAAATGTGGTGATACCCACATTTTGCATACATGGAAGAACATGTTCACATAGTCAGATGAACTCACTCGTGAGTGAGAAGATCACATAAGTGTGAAGGAGGACATGGTGTGGGTGTTACTATCGGTAGAGTGGGTGTAGGAGTGCAGGGCTTCTGTTTGTTAGCACAGGAAGGCTTCAGCGGGTCAGGGTAAACCCAGTCATAGGCAGTCTTGTCACAGCAGTCGTTAAGTTCCTCTGTACCATCACGGCGAACACAAGCTGCTCCGCCACATACACCTGAGTAACACAGAACTCATGATTATATAAAATAATGTACAGGCTTTCATGGTTTTGTTGTGAAATAATCTTTAATTTAATCTCTAATATTTTAGACAATATGCTGCATAATGGGCAAACTGCATTTTTTATACTCCATATCAAGCTTGTGACCTTTTGACCTCTCTGTAAAATACCTACAGAACAATACATTTTCCTCTTGTTACATTTTCAATATTTGGTGTGAAGCTTGAAAATCTCTTAAAAATTGTGTAATACCTACCACATTGTCCATGGGTATTGCCTTTAAATTGACTCATTGCAAGGTTGACAACCAGTGTACTTCTGATCGAGAGGGAGACATAGGAACGTATTGCAGCAATTTCAACAGAAACACTGCGACCATTGCTTCTAATTTGGATCCCCTGGTCCTCATATGGCTGTGGGACAATCTGCTTGTTGAATGTTATCTGGAGACACACAAAGATATACAAATACACAAATCAGGAATTTACATTATCAATCAATATATCCATGACCATAACCTCTATTCATCTGTATAATGGCTTAAATGCCTTAAAATTAAATAGGAATTCCATTCTAAACCAGCCTTAGTGTGGAATAAGCCATATTAGAAATGCATATCTTTGCACATGTCCATGTTCAAGGAAACATGCAATTTATGTGGTTTAGTCATATCAAATGAATTTAAATTCAGCTGATTTTGGTCATCATGCATCGTAGTTATGAATCACAAAATAAAACAAAAATCATCGCCAATGCGTCTTAAACAGTAAATTAATAAAAAAAAATACTTAATGAAAGTGAACACAGTGTACAAGTCACGATGAATAATACAATACAGGGCAACACTATGACTACGGTCTTCTACAATATGGCTAGAGGTCTACATTATGAAAGCTCAACAAAAATGTGCAAGGTAAGCACAACAGTTGCTTACCTTTATATCAAGAGGAACATGAAATAAAATACATGTGAAAAACTACACACCCTTAAACATTGAACATAACCTACATGTACACATAATCATTTTTCTGGCAAAGCATCTCGGGTAGCAGGCATTAATAACTACACAACACATCATTTCTACAGCTCACCTTACAGACGTACACTGTCACTTCTGGAATGACTTACCACAATGCTTCTCCCAGTTGGCGATACGCTGAGAGTCACAGTATTCTCGCCATATTTCACTAGGACACCCCTGACACAGGAGACCTCACTGGCACAGTTGTAATTGTCCACAATGACAGAGAAGTTGTGTGTCGGCATGATCTCCTCCACCAAGATGTAGTTACAGCTGCCCTGGAAGCTGAAGGATGTACCATCAAATGAAATGTAGTGAGGGTCTCCGTAGAGCTCACAGCGACCTGAGAAGAAGTGAAAAACATTTAGGTGATTAAAACAATAAGTTATAAGCTCACAGTGTAGGAAAAATTATCCAGGCAGCCATGTTGTAGAGGAAAACCGCTCTTCAGTATACGATTTAACTGAATGTTTGCAACCCATCCATCTCATTTGCAAATATGAACCTCCAAATGGAATGACCCACATATATAGCATTAATATGAGATCAAACTCACAGTCACACTCCCATGCTTCACAGCATTCATCAATCTTGACTTTCCTCATCTTCCCATTGGGACAGTCAGGCTTCACCAGGGCTGGACAGGTGACCTCAGTCTCAGTAATAATCCCAGGACTCGTACATCTATACTTGGTGCAACCTTCTGTCCAAGTGTAACCAATGGTCCGCCTCACAAGGTTCTTAGCATCCCAGCAGAAGCCTCCTGGAAAGCAAAAAGTACATGTAAATGATGCCCTGTTTCTTGTTGTGTGTTGTAACACAATAAATATCTCAATGTGAAGGTGGCTTCAGCATGCTAGCACTGGCAGATGAGAGGAAGGTGCATATCACACTAAAGACAGCATGATTTACCTGCCATGCTAATGTCACGTTAATGTACATAACTTAGAAATGGACAATTTAAACCAACTCTTCCCATGACAGGATGAACCAGTTTAGTCTGTGCATTGCTGATATCCATTCATAATTGGCCGATGACATAGATAGGGGTTGAAACACCAAGTCTTAGGACAAGGACTAGTGTTTATAGCACCAACTAAGTCATTCAGAAGCCTCAATAAAAATAGTGGGTCACTATCCACTTCATATTACAGTTCTGCTTAGTTGAGAGACACTAAAATTAACACTTAGACTGCAAACAATATGCAGTAAGTACATGAGATACAGAAGAGCTGGTCAGCATGGCGATAGAAGCAAATAGTCATGCAGTTCAAAACTAGCAAAGAGACTATATCTTAGCATTATTACTGAAGGAAACAATGTAAGGAAGTCAACAGCATTTAACATAACATAGGAGCAGAAAAAAACTGATAGCTCACAAAAGAGGGAAATGATAGCAAAACTGCATCCCTGGTTAACTTGACTTGTTGAGGTTATGTCTGATGTATAAGAATGTCATGCTATTGTTCTAGTATGGTACAGAAGAAGGGAATTCTTAAGCTTACGTGTACGAGGTTTTGTTGTAGTTGGTTCAGGTGTAGTTGTTGGAGATACTGTTGTAGTTGGTTCAGGTGTAGTTGTGGGAGACACTGTTGTAGTTGGTTCAGGTGTAGTTGTTGGAGACACTGTTGTAGTTGGTTCAGTTGTAGTTGTGGGAGACACTGTTGTAGTTGGTTCAGGAGTAGTTGTTGGAGACACTGTTGTAGTTGGTTCAGGTGTTGTTGTTGGAGAGACTGTTGTAGTTGGTTCAGGTGTAGTTGTTGGAGATACTGTTGTAGTTGGTTCAGGTGTAGTTGTGGGAGACACTGTTGTAGTTGGTTCAGGTGTAGTTGTTGGAGACACTGTTGTAGTTGGTTCAGGTGTAGTTGTTGGAGATACTGTTGTTGTTGGTTCAGGTGTCGTTGTTTGCAAACATTCTTTGGAGCATTTCCTGGTGTTCTCATCAAAATAAGGCATGTCATCTGGACATCTTGGATAGCAGCCTGTACAAATATGGAATGTTTTCATTGCTTTTCACAAGTCAAAACTATACTCAGCCATATAAAACTTAAATCAAGTTGGTCACCTCAAAGTTATCAACATAATTGTATGACCAAGAAGAAGGAAAACATTCAAACACAGTTACCTTCGAGTTTTCTGGCGCAGTGCTTATTTTCTCCACAAGTCTTGATCTCTGGATTACCACACGGCTCGTAATGCCATGTAGGGTCAGAGCTATCTTGATTCTGCTTATTGTAGTAATCACAGTACACCGCTGTGATAGTGCAGAGAAACAAATGCAGATGAACACGGTCCCTGTGTACTGCAGCAGTTATGTTTTTGTCATTTATAGTGACAGTAAGTCAGCGAAAGCTATGCAGCTGTCAGTATCATTATGGTTTTTTATTCACTTACCAAATGTAAAGAGCAATGCACATACAGTTTTTTAGTTCATATTTCTTTTTACAATCAATTGAGTAAGGAGGATAAACACTTGCTGCCCCAGTATTTAGCCAATTCTCGCAACATATGACAAAGAAACAACATTAACTCTCTGCAGGAGAGATGAACACTTCATTAGACTGATAGCAACACTGTTACTCTCACCGACTGGCTTTTGCCTTGCTGATAGCACAGACATTATGACAACACTCCCTTATTGTACCTACCTACCTTATTGTAGGTAGCCGTAGTAGCCGTAGCAGTAGTACAGCTACCTACCTTATTGTAGGTAGCCATACTATTGCAACATTTTATCCTGACCTTTTTGCAACATTATGTAGCTGCTAAACAAAATTACTTACAAATATTGCTTGTATACACTCATCTTGTTAATGTGTCTTAATGAAGTCAGTAAGTTTTGTGCATGATTTTATATATGCAAAACTTTCTGTGCTGAACCCAACTGCACTCAAAAGTGTATGGCAAAATGTGCAGTATTATGTTGGTACTGATGTAGTATGAAAAACAGGACATGGCCAAGACCATGCCAGCCAACCTGGTATCACATCCAACAAAGATTAATGCACATGAGTGCCAAACAAAGGCAAGCTCTGCAAGCCTCAAACACAAACACTGGGCATGTATCTGATGGCTTATATCCCTGGTACATACGACAGCGTTCGGGGGTCCGCCACTTCACGCTGACACCCTCCTCGCAGCAGGCCTCCGCATATGCTCCCACAGCTATGCAGAACCCCTGGAACGGCCCACCCCTGTTGCAGGCACAAGTTTCCTTCAGACATGCCCTGAAGTATGGGGTATAGTCCACCTGAGTCCCACACAGAAGCATAAGGAATAATACTTCCACATGTTCTCAGCAAATAAACAAACCTGCTGTGGTGGCAGTGTCAAGTGAGCTAGCAGCAAAATCGCCATTTTGTGTACCTGAAGCACAGTAGGGCAGAACTCTTCAGCATAAATTTCATTCAAGATGCCTTGGACATATACTGCAAGAAGACTGTATTGTAACCCTGAAAATTTCATTCCATGTTACATAATAACAAAAGACATTTTGATATTAAATTTAATCCTTATGCCAATAATGTTGTTTCTCTATCATTACCATTTTCCCCTGTGAATGATAGCCCTGACATGTTTACTCCAGAAATATTGCCACCCTTGTTGAAGTCAATCATTAAAAAATAATAATTGGTCAAGGAATAATAATTGGCCAAGTTATGGTAAGGCTTTTGTCTGTGTGTGGGGGTGATGTAGATAAATATACACAAAACTTTCAGAATAATTCATGAAGATAATATGTAATATTTTCTGTAGCAAGCCTGATGGTTTTGATGATTCCATGTAGTCATGTATGACGATGGATCTTATACACTCAGTGAGTCGCTGTACCTTTGTGTGGCATTCTTTGAAGATGTCGCTGGAGAGGATCATGCATCGGCGCTCGGCCCAGTTGAGCAATAGGAGAAACGCTCACAGGGGAACTGCTCCTCCACCACGTCTGAGCAGGATGGGGTGGGCATCTTCCAGCTGTTTGCAGCTGGCAGGACACCTGCCTTCTCCATTGATCCCTGTATCTGCAAATCATCCTTCTCGTTGTTGTTGTAGTTCCCACAGAGGCCACACACTTTGTTCTGTAAATGTGTGCAGGACCAATCAGAATCAGCACTTAGTGAGATCACATTTGTGCAAAAGTACTCTGCACCTCAAAGTCTGAATCATACGAGCTGGGCTCCCTTATATTATACAGGCATACTGTATTTGCAGCTCTTAGCGTAAATTAAATTATTTATATTTCTAACAGATATGATTCTCCATAGGCCATGGTGAACCCCATGTTAATATCTTCTTTTCAAATATATTACAATCTTTTAAATACCTATGATGATAACTGTACATTACATGTGAATATATGTTTAGTCCTCCATTCACTCACTTTCCACCTTTCCCCAAGGATGATGGAGAGTCTGGTGTGCTTGTCCCAGATGAGAGACACATCTAGGCTGGGAACAGAGATTACGGTGTGCAGGCCGATAGTGTGAACTGTGTATTGGGGCGCCATGTCATTGTCATACTCTATCACTTCCAAATCATCCAACTTCAGTGTGACGTTTCCCTGTTCAGGTTCAAATGGAAAGTGTTACCAAATGAACATGGGAAAATGTGAAAAATGAAAATCCAGAAGCTGAATTTTGGCGAGGTGTTGTGGTAGTTACCTGTAGGGTCAAGATGATGCGACGAGAGCATGTCAACTTCTCGTCACAGCAAGGGACGCTCTCTGCAGTGACAGAGAAAGTCCCACTTCCACTGCCACAGTTATCCTAGAACACACAAAAGGGAAGTTGAACATGGAACTAGCAAACAAACTGTCAATAGAAAAGGTAACTGGAGAGAACAACCTGCCATACTGTCATGTAATTTCACACTTATTTCAGTTATTCAAACTTTTGTGGCTCATAACTATCTGGGTATGATTTAGGTAGCTAGGAGCTAAACAAAACTGTCTGTGAAGAGTTGGAAGAAACAGCAGAATAACCTTTCTCTCCTGTGATGGGTTGAACACTCCGCTTAATCATAACAAGCATAAAGGTCAGCTATACTGCAGCCTAAAACCTTTGTGCTGTTGCTAATGGTAGCTCACGCTGGTGTTACTCATGTTACTGACTCTCACTGAAAATTAATGACTTCTGGTGTGGTCACCTTGTAGCTTGTGGAGTTTGTCAGAATGATTGTGGCATAAGGCAAGAGTGTTTTGACATCAACAAATTCCTGATCATCTCGGCTCTGAAACAACTTGAAATGGGACCTCACCTGTACCAGAATGTATCGGCAGTACCCATCAAAGTGGTACCACTTTGAGTCAAATGTCTGGTAGTGCCCATTCCCATACACCTCACACTTCCTCCCAGGGCATGGATTGTCCACACATTCCCACTCACCCCCTTTGCAGGTGCTGTGAAGTAACGGAAACTCTTTTGGTTTTTAGCCTCTGTCAGAGTGCTAATGAATTTATTCCAAGAACTTGACTTCCAGCAATGTGCGAATATTTCTATGAAGTTATCTGTTAACTGTGTTAATCTAAACAGGATTAACTGAGATCTCGTTTTTCTTTTGATGAATGATGAGAAATGATTGACTGGTGATTGATCATTGTGTTTGTTTTACATTAGCAGTGGCCAAATCTTCAATTCAAACTGGTGTGAAAAACATACAGTGTGAAATACCTTTTAGTTTTTTCAGGAAAGTCCTAATGATGCTGAGCACATTTATTTATTATTAATATTCTTATTTTTACACTGCTGAAAACTAAATTCCCCATAATGGGACAATAAAGCACCAAACTAAAAGCAAACAGTGTAAAATACCCTTTTATTTTTTTTTGGAATGTCATTATGATACTGACTTCAATTTGCATTTATATTGCTATGGACAGCTATGAGTGGATAAAAAAGCACTGAACTGAACTGAGCACACTTACCAATCATGACTGCTGGCTGTAACTGTCTGTCCAGATGTGTACACCATGCCACTGTACAGACAGGTGCAGTTTTCAGGTGAGACACAGAAACCGTAATCATCCTCATATTGGCCTTCTGGGCAATAACAGCCACTCTCACAGCTTTCACCTATACTCTAAAGAGAGAAGGCAAACATGTAGTGAAGACCTTTTACATTAATGAGATATTGGGTTTTTTGATGACTTGTAACATTGAACAAATATCTTTCCCATGGTGCAGACTGAAAAAAAGACACGATGACACATATTAGCAGAGCTAATTTAGCATTGTTAACATGCTAGCTATTCATGCCGTCACGCTTCAAGCAGTACCAGTTACTTTTCACAACACACTGATGATATTTTAAGGGAAAAAAACACTTAGTTAATGTCTAAACAGCATAAATGATATGGCAACTTTTGGGAACATTTAGTAAATAAATGTGGCATTTCTATTTCAAATAAACTCAGGATTGAGGTTTTATTGGGCTGATTTTATTATCGTTGATGTTTTTTTCATTTAGTGGTGGCTTATAAACAGAGTAAGTGTTTGATTCCTTCTCTGAGCTTGATAACATC
Organism: Albula goreensis; assembly: GCA_022829145.1. NCBI lineage: Eukaryota > Metazoa > Chordata > Actinopteri > Albuliformes > Albulidae > Albula > Albula goreensis. The sequence continues at coordinate 28,662,268 of CM040757.1, forward strand.
ATTTCTGCACTCAGTCAGTGGTGATGCAGCTAATCCACAAGTTGTAATGGTGGTTAAAATGTTGATCTGGCACCATGTGTTGTACTCTGTTGAGCACTTGAATGTGGAATGAAATATTAATCACATTCGTAAATGTATTTACCCTTCTGTTCCCCAGAGCAGGTCAATTTCCCATCTTTGCAATTACTGAAAAAGGAGAGAAATCAGAAAATGTTCAAACTGTAATAAGTCTGAATCTTTGTTAAAGGTATATGTATTTATTGATTGCTATATTATGTACTTGTGAAATGGTCTAAGTACATAAATCAATACAAGTATTGCTCCTTTAAGGGCAGTGTTGTACTGCCCTGCACTCGAATAATCCATGCACAGATCCGATCAAAGAATTTAAAAAGTTATAAATGCACAGTAATTAGGGAGAAATTTCTGCCCACATGTACAATGCATCTTATTATCAATTTACACCTGTATGAACTCACCACTTTCTGTTTTCAATTACATGACTCCCTGGTGTTAATGTGTGCCCGTGGTAGTGACAACTGCATTCAGTCTCAGGTACACAGGTGTTGTCACTGTTCAGGTAAGTACCTTCCGTGCAGCCACACCCTTCAACGGGGGCATCCTCCACTTTACAGGTGGGGTCAGACCCCGTGAGTGAAAGGCAGGTGGAGTTACAGGACCGCATATCGTACCCAAACTGCAGCCCGTTGTCACACGGTTCCACTGGAATTCACATGGATGATTCATTAGTTAAACAGCATTAATTCATTAATTAATCAGCTTTGATCAGAGAGATAGGGTAGCAGCAGAGGCAGTTGAAAAGGTGTGTTGGGCAGGAGAAAAGCAGCTACTCACTGCAGTCTTCCACGTCCTTCCTCCAGTCACCCACAGTAATGCCCTGACTGGCACAGGCCTTGGCATAGTTGCTAAGGGCGACGCACAGACATTCCTTTTTGCCATCACAGTTACACAGTATGTTCACACAAGCCTGTAAATGTCAGAGGAGGACTGTACCACTTACACAGCTGGGGGGATGGGGGGGTTGGGTCTGGACCACAGGAGGCTGACTTTCACAGTCAGTAGGAGTAATCTGCTGACTGAAACCCTCACTCCCATTAGGTTGTATTACAGTTCAAAGGGCTGGTGAATGGGTGAAGCAGGCTTTTCATAGCCCCCATCAGCCCCTACACACCTGCCAGAACCCCACGCTGCACATGTGCATCATTAAACATCTCTTTCAACTGCAAACACGATGCTGAGTTTGGCCTTGCCTCGTAATAGTGGTCACTGGGCACGTGATCGTGGCACTTTGCGAAAATCCCTCCAGCCTGCGTCAGTCGGGAACAGTCCTGATGGGCAACTTTCTCTACAAAACAGACGAGGAACAGTATGCAACAGTGGCAGCAGGTGAGTACATAACCTGCAGAAATTTTAATGTAACAATGTTACTTGAGTTCGGAGGATGAATGAATGAATACAGCAGTTGACAGATTCAAAACATGAGTGGTGATAAGAAACATAACACTAGCTGCAAAGAAGAACAGGAGATGAAAATTGGTAACCATTTACCCTCCACTTACACAGCTGGGGGATGGGAGGATAAATGGGTCTGGATGAACAAAGACACAAACTTGCAGTTATTTGACAAATGTTACATTGTAAGACATAGATTTGAAGCATGTGCAAATCTGATAATGAGCTAAACGCTCACTGACACCAGACACTGTTTAGATTGAAGGTTGTATTACAGTTCAAAGGGCTGGTGAATGGGTGAAGCAGGCCCTTTTCAGCGGGGTGCCCCCATATTCAGCCCTACACACCTGCAGAACCCCTGTGCAGTAAGTGGGTATTCGAGTGCCCTGTGCAGTAAAGTGGAGTATTCTTTCAACTGCAAATTATGCTGAGCTCTCTGATATTATTACTGGCTGTGAAGTCATCAGTGGTATCATCATTGTAGTTCCCACAGAGTCCTGAGAAGACAGATGCACAAATAAAATAAATGTATTATTTTCAATAGGATTATTGTTTTTAACTTTATCACTAGAAAAAAATGTATATTCACCTTAGTATATAATTTCATTAGATTAACTATTTAAAACATACCTTTGACTGTTCCTTTTTCACTTTCTGGTAATGTGATGTATAATTGAAGTTTTGGTTTAACTTGGACTTGGATCTTCATGCCAAAGGAGGTTTGCACCTGAACGTACATCGAGGACTGCCAGAATATCATCACATGTTCTGAATAGAAAACAAACATAAGATACAATTGTATCAATAATGTGTATTAAATGATGTAATTGAAAACCATTGAAAATGAATACCTCTGCACCAAGTGCTATATTATGATCTTAACAATGTAATAGCATGTTGCCATTTATTGTTAATAATAAAGATTCCTGAGCACAGTTGGTATGTTGCATGATTTCATATCCAAACTGATATCAACACTGCAAGTTTGCTGTGTCTTATTAAACTCGTGTAGGGTCTGCAGATGCTTTCATTGTTTGCACGTGTCTCCTTTATCAACCAAATACAACATTGGAAACACATGACTCACCAGTCTGGTGATGCTGGTGAATTTCTTTATTTCCCACTTTCACACTGTCCGCAGAAAAAGTATATGTTTTCTACAATAAAAAAAAAACATAATAACATTTTTTTACATTCATATTTTTGTGCCAGTGACAAAAATAATGTTCAAAATAAGAAAGAGCAGAACTATGTCAAAGGACATTACATGATGATCAGTCACTGTTAACTACAGTAGTTTATGATACTATTCATTTTAAAAAGAAATTGAGATATGGAAATACAAACCTGATTGATTTTAAAAGTAACTTGTGTTATGAAGAAGTCTTCCTTTGATACTTCGATTGAGAGAGTCCAGTTTTGTGCCTTTTTATTAGTAGCGAAACAGAAGAACAATTACTGAGAATATAGTTATAGAGAATAAGAGTTAAGACGATATCACTTCACTCACAAATAGTACTGTTTTGCTATTATTTATTCAAACCAACCTTAGACACCATGTAAGTGCACGCTTTTGGCAGCATGTACTGTTTACCATCAAACGTTGTCACAGAGTCTCCCTCAATGAAACACCTGTCTGGGCAGGATTTGTCCTCGCAGATCCATCTGTCTCTGCAGGTGCTGCAAAGGTGGGAAGGTTGTTCATACACCATCAGGAAAAACAGGCACGTTAACAGCACTGACGGATGGTGCCGGAACGTTTCTCTCTCACCATGACTGGCATTTCGTTGACCGTTTTTCTCCCCGTGTGAACAGCTTTCCCTCATGCACACAGGGGCAGTCCGTCTTTAGTATGCACTGACTTCCATTCACATAGTTGTTCAGGATCGTATCTGATGTGTAGACATGCATAATTCTCATTTGTCTGTCATTCGTATTAGAGCATACTGTTTGTGTTTGTCTCATTTACAGTAAGGGTCTGTACTCTGACTACTTTTACATCCAGAGCGAGTCGGGAATACGCCTCCCACTCAATTACCTGTGCTTGCTTGTGGTTCAGTCTGCTGGCAGAATCTCATGACAATATATGGTTAAAAGAAAGTTTACTTGAAAATAAACATATCCATTATTAATACCTGAAACACATGCTGTCAACACAGGAGCAGGCATGGCACATGAGCACAGCTGTGTGGCAGTGTTAGATACCCACCTTGTGGGCACACACAGGTTTGTATCGTCTCCTCTTGCTTTGGCACTTCAGGGTTTGAACAGGTAGGTAAGTAGGGACTTCCCTGTCCCTCAAATTTTAGGTCACCTGGACAGACCGGATCAGCTGTGTCGGGGGTAGAGATGGAGCAGAATTATGTTTTACCATTTATTAGATGGACACATCAGCCAGAAACAATTATTTTACTAAAACCTCCTAAAGTAAAATATATGGTACTTTATGATTACTTACGGCATTTTGATTCTTCCCAGCCCCTTATAAACTCTTCCTCAAAGCACTTGCGGCCTATGGCACTGTAAAACGCACACTCCAGGATCGTCTTGTTCTTATGGTAGTAAAGGTTTTCTTTGCAAAGTGATGAATATTTCTCAAATGTTTTCGCGGAAAAACAAGAAAAGTGTGACAGTGCTTTACAGCCCTGGGAGAGAAAAACAAAAGTTAGCTGGTTTAACATACATTACGAGAGCACACGATATAGTCATTGATTTACTTTTTAATGCCTGCTGCTATTTAACTACAAATCCCATAATCCCTGTGTGAACATGTACAGATTGTTCACCTGTTTCATGCAGTATTTTCTTCCCTGTAATAAAATGAAGTGCAACAGGTATAGTGTAAAATTTGCACAAACCTCTTTGGGTTTTACTTTGGATCTGGTGTGGCAGTTGTCTACATGATGGATAACATTTTTATCACTCTCTTTAGGGGCAGAATCTATTTTTGGACACAGACAGAATGCCATTGTTACATAAGTTTCAATTGACAGCTCAGTCATCATGAAGGATATTTTAAAGGTACCCACCTCTCCAGCAAAGTCCTTCTGTCTCCTCAAACTGAGTTTCACCCAGCTCCACCTAAAACAATGAAGTCAGTTACACAAAACATTGTGATTATAAGCAAACGATTCATACTGTGCTGTCCTTGCTGAGCAAAAACATGGTGAGTTAACACTGATTGACTTGAATAACCAATGCTCTCTTACCCAGAGGTAATCAATCTCATTGCCAGCAAAGCGCCATACAACAGACAGATCCAGAATCTTGCTTGTTAGCTTGGTGTAGATGCCATAGGGGTATATATGTTTATACATGTGATCATAAGGGAGAGAAACACTGGAAAAAATGGAAATAACATATATTCATAACATATATTCATGAATTTCATAACATACATGAATTCATGACTTTACATCCAGAGACAGAACAGGTTCAACTGCTGAAGAATACGATATTACAGCTGATAACAAAGTACCCTGCATAGTGTGGGAAAGATGAGTCACCATAATGATTTTGAGTGCCCTCTCCTGGTGAGCAAAAGAACTACCTCAGGTTTATTCTGTTTGCTTGGTTTATAGGGTCATTACTACTTCCTAGTTCTTGAGGTTCATTCCACTGATTGTGCTTAAATTGTCCTAAAATTGTTACTCATGACATGTGAGCAATTGTTTTAGGGGGTCAGAAAATTACCTTTTGCAAGTCTAATTACTACAAAATTACTTTTTGTTTTGTCAATTTTCCGAGCTGGGTCATTGTGTAACACCATTTTCAAACCACAGGATGGGATATTTAGCTATAATCAGACAGATCAAGGGAACCGTTAAAACGATTATGGACATTGATCCAAGTCTGAAGTGAAAATCTCCTGCGAAACATTTCCACTGAGCCATGACATAAGTTCTCACATATTACAGATGTGACGTTGCTTACTTATTCGTCAATTTACTGAGCCAATGAGGAGGATCCAACTCGTCCCGTGAACTCCAACATCAACCCTCTGTTTTTGTTGTGTGAGTATTTCGTCAGAAAAATCAGACATTGCATTCGTCTGGACTGTGCCTTTAAATTGTTTAGCATTACTTTCACAGATTTCAAACTATTTGCTAATAATTTCTCATTCGTGATCAGTAATCTGGTGGAACCAAAGACGGTCTATTTACTGTTTGCCAAGAGAGCAATTGTGATCATACATTCTCTGGTAATTTTGATATGGAGACAATTTTTAGAATTGGGATAGCAATTCCCCTTGTAGACACAAGAGGTAGCCCCTACCCTCATCTTCCACTGTGTATGGAGTGCCTGTATGCCTGCCTACAGCGAGTGCGATACTTGCGGCCAGTTGAACCATACAATTCAATGCAGTTGCATACTTATTCCTAGATAACATCATTTTGTCACTGCAGGCTCCTAACAGAAAATAAGGACCCCTTCAGCCTTATCTGTAGCATATGAGAAACAAATTGTAAAAGCAACTGTCTTTTTAGATACGAGAGTAAAGTTGTGTTCGTGTGTTGGTTTATCCTGATTATTCTGATTTTGATAAATGTATACTACTATGTATATGATAAATGCAAATACAACGGTATTAGAATCGTAAAATATTTTGTGTTATACTGAGCTATGTCCCATTGAAACCTCCGATTTACCTCCATACACTCGAGAAAATCAGAGAGGGTCAATCTTTTTAAAGGGTCAGGTACACAAACCTTTTGTCGTCCACAAATATCTTTCCATTTTCCACCACCGTTTTGATTTTATTAAGAGTTAGCTCAACTCTCTCAATGAGACCGCTCTTCCCCCGAATAGTGATGATCCGGTATTCCACTTCGTTGTGAGCCAAGTGCAGGAGGGTGGTCGGGCAGGTGGTTGATAAGTAGAATGCTTCACCGCTGAATGACTCGACAACACCGCTGCCGAAAGTTTGACATACTTCTGCACATCAAGGGGTAAGAATCGAAAGTGAGGTACATTGACAGCAAAAAGTCAAATGAACAAATGTTTTGTCAGGGTTACGTGTATGATCAAATGTTGAATTATCCAAAATGTTTCGATTTTCAGAGGAAGAAAATGCATTACAATTCAATGTGTTGGTCTACTAGACGCAATGATTTGAAGCTGGGAAAACAATCTAATATCAGATTATCAATATAGAATGTACTTCTTACAAAGATGTGTTAAACAGAAGATGATTTTTACGTAGCGCTGGTTCATTACTACAACTTCTCTCCTTCCACTTTTGTAAAGTTCAATATTTGTCTAGTATTTACCTTACCCCGTTAATCAACGGACCAAAATGTCAGTTCGATAAATAGTTACGGCAGCACAATGTAGTCTTTTCTGATTTATAAATATAAAACTAGGCTATACAAAAAAGTTTTACATTGGAGCTGGATAGCTATTCGTTTGCCTCAAACCGGATTTATGAATCAAATGTGAAGTGAGCTTCTGGTATTCAGCTTTTTAATTTCTCAACTCATAACACAGGTATTCGGAGAACAAAAAGTACATGAAGTAAACATAAAATTTCAAACGGCACTAAAATAACGTGGGATAGAAAACATGAGACCTCATCTTTCTCTGGTGTTAGTACCCAATGCTAACTGGTCCGTTACGTAAACGATACTCATGGAAAGCGCAATACTCACTTATATTTTCGTTGATTGCTTCTGTGATAAGGATTCGGCCTAAAAATCAAAAAGACAGTTTAGAATCAGTGAATATGTTATTATGCAGAGCTACGGAATTGCTTTGTTCAGATTCTGCCAGTTAAAGTTTTCATTACAGCAAGGATTCCACTTTTATGAACAATTCTACATATTTTGTATTAAAAACATCCCACTGTATGTGCAGTATGGAGACCAGAATCAAAATTTACGCAATGGCTTACAATCGTATGAAACATTTTAAAGCAAAGGTGTGGTAAAATATGCAAATGATGCAATTAGCTACTGATAATGAAGTCGTCGAGAGTGCTGAATTTAGTTTAATTAAGAATACAAAATCTGAGAAAATCTTTTTCAAATTAGCTACGGCTACACTTTCGTTCGCAAGGTGTGATGGACATGAACGCAGGTACGTACCTAGTGAGAGGAGTGACAGTGCGGTGAGGAGGGTCACCACACGAGCTGTCATGGTGTCCGATAGCAAAAGGAGCGAAGGGATCGCCAAAACCGTCTGTGCAATATTTGTCCTGGACGTGCTTAAGTACCCGTCCGTCCAATTTGAATAAGGAAACAATGCAGAAACAAAGCTTAATTTAAATATAGTGTGTATGTACAGTACATCCATATTGGATGAAGACGTCCCCAAATGCGTCATTCTACTGTCGTTTATTCCATTCTAAATGAACAAGCCTGAACTTTCTGAATTATCATTTAACTAACTAATGATGAAGTCTCTTGGTTATTCACAGTTAAAGTTCTGGTGTTAAGTTGATTATCAGTGATGGGATTTTACTATGAATTACTTTTAATTTACTTACCACGTTCATAAATCTACCGATTCGTCATGCTTCAGAGGAAAAGACCTGAAAAAATGTTTGTTCTCAGTCTTAGGTTTATTCCTTAAAATATGTTATTAAAATAGTAAGGCCTATTTCTTGGAGTGACTAAAAAGTCATATTCAGTGTTTTTGCATTTTGTATTAAACCTGAAGGTAAAGAAGTTTACTACACATTCTAAAGAAGACATGTATACTTCAAATTTATTGGGTTTTCTCCTGGAAAAATGCCTAAATAAGAAAAAACAAATTTACGGCTAAATACTATCACTGGGTCCAGTTATTTTGGTTTAACATTTTACAATTCTTAGTTCTTACACAATTTTCTTAACAATGCACTCCTAAAACAGTGCAGTTCAGATGGGTCAGGTGGTTCTGCTCAGCATTTGACCCGGAACAGGTGGTGGCTCCAAAGGGCTCTGCTAGCTGTGTGAGGGCTTGGGCATGGAGCTCCCAGGGCTAAGGGTTCCCCTGGTCTGCCAGCCGACTCCCAGGGGCTCTGGGCAGCACCTGGCAGTTGGTGGCCTGGTCCCTCAGCCTATTCTGAGTTTGGGCGGCAGGTGAACTGTGGCCACAGAAAACATTATGTTGGCCATGAACAAGTGAAGGCCTGAATTAGCAATGAACTAACCAGATAACCCAGCTACCACTGGAGATGTTTCCTCTCCAGTAATGTCCTCAGAAATGTGGTTAGTGAAGGAATCTTCACTGGCTGGGTGAAGAGAGTTCTTGTCCCATGTATACTGGTGACTTTTTCCTCCCCAAAGTACATTCAGTGAACTAGTAGTGTGAAGTGCCTTAGCAATACATAAAAGGACAAAACGTAAAGACTCAATTTATAAGAAATGATGGGGTTATTAGGTCCAAAATAATATGATTTATAGAAAAACTTTCCCATCATGACATTATTAAAACATGATTTATTGAGGCACAAAACCACACATGTAGTATAATGTGTAGGAGGATTTCATGGATTTATAATGATGCCATTTTAAAATAATGTTGAGAGAAAGACTTTGTGTTTGGATTATTGTCTGCTTTGTGGATTCGCAAGGCCATGGAGATTTTAGGTTTTTTATGCCACCTGGTTATGGCAAATGGTGCATGCATAGGAAATATAGTGACCTGGTCACCTGGACTGAGGTACGCTGGGAGGCCCATCTACGGTTGACCGCACGGCCGCATTTATTACTCTGGACATCAGGAACGAAGGACATTTGAGTGCTGCTTGTTTATGAATGCTTTTTTTATGATGAAGAATCAGAATATATTTTTGGATTGTGCTCAATTCTTCATAGCATGCCAGACAATCAACTCCCTGGCTTAGCTTCTCAGTTAACTCTTGGTTTGTTTTTACGAATAGTTGCTGCACAATGCACATACAATGAACATGAAATCACCCATACAAAAAAAATCACCCATACAAGCCCTCTAAGAGAAACAGCACAAAGTTTAATTAGCATGTAAAAGAACACGCCAGATTACTTTTTTATATTTCATAAATAAATTAAAACCATCATTGTCAGTTCCATTTTGTATGACATTGTAGAAGTGCTTTTTCAGCTTGTTTATAATGGACTTTCACCCGATAGTATAAGCATTAAAGTCCCTTTTCATTGTCAACACATTCCAAATTTTAATTTCTGCAGTAAAACACAAAAATGTCTAAACCTGTTTTTTTTCCATTTTGGTAAAACAATTAGAGAGAGTGAGGTAACAACACATTTTGGCAGCACTTCTGTCCAAGAATCTTCAAGCAGAAATCTTTTTCCAAACGTACTCCTGAAAATGACAAAGATTAATGATTAATGAGTAATATGTACATGACTGTACTGACAAAACTAAGAAATTTGAAGAAGGCAAACTATACTCACTTCCATTAAAATTCTTTTCAAACAAAATAAAATCAATCATACAATATTTTAATCTACTATAACATTTGAATAGGAAAAGAAACATGTCTCCATGGTAATCAGAATTATGTCAGAGTAAGTCTTTAATACTACATTTACATTCTAGGAAATACTACATAGGTATAAAATAAAATTCATTTGTAACAAAGAACAATACCCCACATGTATGAACAGAAAGATAAATTGTTATTGACATGTACTAGATCCCAGAATTCAGTCACACAGGGATGCCCTCATTTTGTCTGCTATCTCTGATCTCATCTCGCAGTGTTTAATCAGGTCTCTGATCTCCAGGGGGAGAGCACTGTTCCACACCAGTAGGACGGCGTCTTCGTCTGCAACAGAACATGGAGAAAGTCAGGCATAAAAATGCTTTTATGCATTTTTCCCCAAGTCACTCTGGAGAGCCAAATATAATTTATTCAAGATCGCAGAGTCACACTTCCTGTTACAAACTGGCAAATATCCAGTAACAGAATGTGTTCTTACCGCACTGAGGGCTGACTTGGTCCTGACATGGTCTACTTCTTCTTCCCAGAAGCAGGACCACATTCTTTGGGTTCAGTGTTTCTATGACAACAAAGGCAACACATGCCCACTTTATAACCGAGCGAGAGCAGAGTATGGAGGAACAGGTGAAATATTGTTTGAAACATCTGCTTTAGCCCTGCATGCATAATTATTTATTCAAAATAAAGACTCAGACTGTCCCTAAACGTAATCCAGAGTTAAGATATATACACACCTGAAGGGAACACCTGCCAAACATCACCCTGCAAAATCACCTGTTTTAAGACCTCACAGTAACGCTCCACCAGACCAGGGAGGATGTGTGTTTCATATCGTTTGGTACGAGTAAATGTTAAAGATTTATTTCTTTACCAAGATCTCTCCAGAAAACTAGCACTGTATATAAAAAAAGAGAGTAAATATTCTTGTACTGAAAGGGGAGGGATGAAGCTCTCTGTGCAGCCAGCCTCAGCGTTCTTGTATGGCATGTATGACATGCTCATGGTAAACAGGCTCCTGTTGTGAGAGGAGCAGGAACACGACGCACCCACGTGTACCGCCGCCATGCTCCGCACAGACTGGCACAGGTGCCTCAGTACTCTCAGAGGCTGCCGGGTGACCAGTTCCACCAGGATCACATGACCCCCGCGCGTTCCGATCCACAGCGTGGCGTTGGGCTGGACCAGCAGCGCTTTCACACTGGCCCAGGAGGGCCCCGCTTCCAGGCCCTGCTCCGTGCTCAGCTTCCTGGGTCTCCTGTTGGAGCCGTGCCTGGGAGGATGGCAAACAGCAGGCTGACATATAAACACATGCATCCAATATTTACCCAGCATCACCTGTGTTTGTGCTGGACTGGCATGCGATCATACACAAAGATGTTTGCCTATCCTGCTTCTTTGGAAGGAACCTGAATTTGGCTCTTTCCCAAAGAATAACTTCCATTTTACTTTTGAACCTTTTTAATGTAATGTTCTGGTGAGCTGTTCAGTCCAAGAAAAGCTACCAAATACTTTTTTTCTTGTGTTTACATTTTCTTGTCTGGATCTGTGTGTTTTTGCACAGTAACATGTTTGTGTTTACGATTGTACAAGAGTTTATGTCTATGCTTCATGTATATGCAGGTACGTATGTGTTAATTTGTGCGTTTGTGTGTATGTGCACACATGTTTTAATATGTAGAGGTGTATGAGAGGAATTATATCCACATGTTTGCACATTTAAGTTTGTTATGTATATGTGTTCAATTGTGCTCATATTCATTGAAATTTGAGTGAGTAGTGAGTGTATGATAAGCTGTAGAGTATGACACGAGTGTGTGTTCTTCTGTGTGTGTGTGTGTGAGTGTGAAGTGCAAGTGTGTGTGTATTTGAGTGTGTGTGTGTGTGTGTGTGTGTGTGTGTGTGTGTGTCTGTGTGAGTGTGTGTTTGTGTATGAGAAGGTGAGTGTGAGTGTGTTTGTGTCTGTGTGAGTGTGTGCGAGTGAGTGAATGTGTGTGTGTGTGAGTGTGTGTGAGCGAGTGAGTGAATGTGTGTGTGTGTGTCTGTGTGAGTGTGTATTTGTGTATGAGAAGGTGAGTGTGAGTGTGTGTGTTTGTGTCTGTGTGAGTGTATGCGAGTGAGTGAATGTGTGTGAGTGAATGTGTGTGTGTGTGTGTGTGTGAGAAGGTGAGGAGCTCACATCAGTATCTGCGCACAGTCGATGAGGTCACTCATCCTCTCACTCTTCTTGTCCCACACCTCCACCACCTGTGCCCCCGCCTTGCTCAGGTAAATCTGTTTCTCCACCACCAGGCGGGAGATGCTGGCCTCACTGCTCCACCGGCTCTGCCGCCTGAGCAAATCCCCAAACACACAATTATAATACGCTGCACTTAATCTAATCCATGCTGCAAGTCAGAGGCGATAGAGACGGGAAACCCAAATAAACACTGCAATTCTCAACTTGACCTTTGAACTGTTCAGGCTTTCCAGGTAAAAACTGCCGAAACACCTACAATATGCAGCTATGTATGCTGGTCTACAAACAACATGCTAGGCTGCTTGTTAAGAATTCAGTTTGTTTCGAGACCCTACATGACAAACCTAAAAAAAAAAGATATAAATCTCCTGACAGATTCATATTTTAAAAAACAGGTGTTTCATTACAGTATAACATATGTTATAGAATACGCATTTCATTATAGTGTTCCAGGTGTTAACTTTGAATTTGTAAGTTTCTTTCCATATGCTGTTGTCTATGGCCTTGAGTTTTTGAGTAGTTGTTAATATTTATTGTTTGTATTTTGTACTAGTTTGGCTATTCTGCACTGTTGCTTAGTGATGCTGCTTAAGTCTTTGGCTGAGGTCTGGCACTATTACTCATTATCAGGTTGATGCACATAATGTTCTGCTGCTTGGTAAGTCGCTCTGGATAAGAGCATCTGCTAAATGACTGATGTAATGGAAAGCTAATTGTAATGTAATGCTAAGTAGCAGACTTGCATTGATTTAAGAGTGCATGAATGTGTTAATAAAACAGCTGCTTTTAGGATGTCTACAGGAGGCATGTGGAGTAAAGACCAGTGCTGATGGTCTAGCTGTGTATCCAGTGGCTGTAACAAACCGCTATTGCCCAGACCTGCTATTGCTATTTCACTACTGCTGTGTAAAAAAAAAAAAAAAAAAAAAAAGTGTTTGCAGGCTAGCCATCTTGCCTCGTCTGTTGAGGAAGTTTGCAGGTGGCTGATTACAAAGAACAACTACTGTTCAGTACACCATCTCACAGGTAAACTCACAGGTACTGGTAGTTTGGTCTGGTGTCAATGGACTTCCAGACATCGTAGTCAGCGGTGAAGGACAAGACCCGAGTCCCACAGCCAGCCCAAATGGTGGTGCGGTCCAGCGAGTGACCCGATGACCCCAGGCACATCAGAGGAGTGTTGATGTTGCCGATCTGGAACGTTTTCATGGGCTGACCGTTCTCACCCTGCAAACGGAAACCCAGACGACAGGGGCCTCAGGCGGTGGTAAAGCATCTACTACCACTCTGTGGTCTGCTTCAGTTCTCTACACGAGCTCTGGATGCATCAGTGACAGGTTCATTTCTAAAGGTATGAATTTGGGACGTTCAGAATTTAAAAATCGCCTGTGTTGACTTTAATAGTATTTGGCTACTAGCATCTAATTAAAAAGCACTGTTTAAGATATTATATAGTATAATACAACATTTTCATTAATAAACTGTTAAATACGGCAAGTAGATGGTGATGTGAGGAAGAATTTGAAGTAAAAAAAAAAAAGTAATAATACTTTCATTTTTTTATCTCTTTGCACCTCCCTTGGCAAAGGGTAACATGTTGAAGCAAAACAGCATAACAGGATATCTGATCAAGACATGTGCACGACAGCTTAAATAAATAAAGTGGCTAAAAGTAAAGAAGACCATGACGGTAGGTCTGTGTGGAACTATCATTTCATATGTGACACATCTGAGATATCATATTTAATCAAACAAATATAGATAAAAATTCAAACATTCTAGGAAGTGATGTCACCTTTTTTAGAGTTTGCTATCATGCATCAAAGTCGCGTCTGAATATCGCCACACTTGGCTGCTTCCATTGGGAAACTGAATGCCCATCAAGTTACCTTTTTTTGTAAGAATTGCACGGTCTCCACCTCTGTTTGCTCTGTTCACACTTGAAATTATCAACACAGAGCTGATGACGGAACCCACGGTTTGAGAACATCCTCAAATAAAACATGTTTAGTTTAGACCGCAGGAGGGAAAACATTGCACTTTCTCAGATAATTAAATTGAGTTCTCACCAATACAAATGTGATTTAACATCGTACTCCTTAATCCTTACAAATGCCACACAGCTCCCCATTGCAGCATGGCACTGCGTTTGTTTTGCGTTTTGTTGTTTTAGCGGTGTGAAATTTAATCAGCTCGGGATACAGAGGGTTGATCTGTTGTTTTTGGCTATTTTTCATGATGTTACTGGTATAGAGATTGTGAAATCAGTTTGATGTTTTAAATCAATAAAAAGAATTGAAAGGTTAAAAGAATTAAATTAATATAGAGAAATCGCTGAAGTTAATGTGCACTAAATAATTAAACTGAGTATGCGTGTCAGCCAGTGAGGATTTTAGAAATTTCGGTCAGGGAAGTACTTAGAAAGTATGAAACACACTAACAGGTTTTGAAAATACATAAATAAAGTGTGATACACAGGGATGAAAAACACTGATGTTTCAGGTTTCTTATGGCACAGTTTGATGTCACACGGCAGTGACTCCTATTGTCAGCCATGCCCCTGGAGCTCAACAATGCAAACTGCACAGTGAGCGGGTTAATTAAAACGTAATTACCGTGCAACAATACAGACAGACCACAGAGTGTTTGCTTATTAATGAAACATTCATAAATTGTGAGTTTAAAAAATAAGCCTTCTGAATGAGGATTAAAAAACTGGGATACAATTTTGAAAGTAAAGGACAGCATACAGTTATGCATAGGTTGACTATATGATGGCGTATGCAGAAGTGGCCGTTTCTGTAAGCCAGCGAGGAACTGAAGTAAATCTCAGTGTTCACCACCCTACCTGAATCGCTGAGTCTTCATAAACAGCCAGGGTGCCATCAGCAGCTCCCACTAACAGGTAGTTCTTCTTTTTGCTTAAAGATAACACAGAATATCATTACACCAGTTCACATTCAGTACCCACAGTCTGACGTGGGGTCCATTTTGATCCTCTCCTGCGTTAAGCCTGATGCTGTGGTGGACCTGCGTTCTCCGTCTTCTTGCTCACCTGTGCTCCTTGCCTGTACAGGTACCGCTCACTGTGTTTACTCTACCTCTGCTGAGGTTACGGATACTGGTTTACTTGTGGGTTTCACCTGTAATGAAGCTGATGTTTGCACACCTGTGCTGTTTACCTGTGCTGAAGCTATGCGCTCACCTGTGCGGAGGGTGCGAGTGGTAGAACAGTGATGTCACAGCGTCGGTGACACTCTGCAGACGGTGTGTCCTCGACATGCTCATTACAATCAGAGCGCCAGATTGTGTTCCTGCCACCGTCCAATCAGACGACTCCCCAGGGACCCGCATGGTAATCAGGCACAGGACAGGACTGCTGTCAATCTCCTGTCAGGGCGGAGTGAGGAAAGCTGAATCATTGAACCAGAAACGCACCTGGAGACAATGCACAGGTCTACTGTAAAATGGGCTACTTGAGTTTCTATCACATGGTGTTAGGAGCACAGAAGCTTCCTAAGTAATCCATTCAGTTGATGCACTTCCTATCAGTACTGTAGAGTGAAGCGCAATACATCATATGGCCCAACCCAATGCTGGCAGGGCCGGGCCGGGCCCAGCTGTCCCACAGAGTCACAGGGGTGCCGGGTTTCTGCACACACCTGAGTGTTGAGTTTCCCAGACCCCAGATCCACGGAGGTGATACACCCCTTTCTCCGGCTGCTGCTCCCGCCGCCGATCCAAACCTGCGGCCGGTCTCTCCCATTGGACACGGCGAAGCATTCCGCGCTGGAGGCCCCGCCCACCGTCACCTCCCTCATCAGACACAGCAGCTCGCCTGAGTTCAGCCTGTCAAACACCTGGAGAAATACCCCGACAGGTGAGTTCACCTGTCACATACAGGTTCCTGGAAAGCATACCTACAGGCGATTTTTTGCAGACTTGCTTTCCTGAGAGCTGACCTGATCCAGTGAGGTGTGAAAACTGCACCCCTGAATTACCCAGTGTCAGAACGGTTTCCATGAAACTGCCAAGATGGAGATGGTTGCCACTGTAAGGCCTGAGTTTTATTCGTAACCGTTACAGCTGTGTTTGTTGATTCCTCAGCTTTAGCGCTAGCTTATAAAATCGCTAATGCTAGCAGTAGAGGCTCCAGTCCTACCCTTGCCCTTGCCCAGGGTCACACTCCTCCTACCTGAGCAGAGGAGGGCCTGTCCTGGGGGTTCTCCCGCAGGCAGTCCCTCATCAGGGCCTCCAGCCTGGGCCACGGAGAGCAGCCATAGTGCTTCACTGGATCTGAGAGGATCACAACCCACCGTCAATGAATCCATCAACTCATTTATTTTACAAAACAATACATGCAGACAGGTTGTCCTGGGAAATTGTTGAGATGAGAGAAGAGCAGCTCATTCAGCTGAAGCACTGGTGACAGGCTCGGACTTTTAACAGTGACAAAGGTAACTTGGGTCCTGCAAGGTACACTTGTAAGTATCATTGACTGATTCTTAGGAAGGTGATGAAGCCTTCAGGTGGATAATCAGGCACCATTAATCCATTCATTCAAACCCTGAACCGAACCAAGCAGGAGGAGCTATTCAGTTCCATGAACTGGTAAGGTAATGTCTTAAACACTGAAAGGGTACCCGGTAGTTTTCCCTGAACGGCGATCTCATCGAATTCGCTGGGGAACTTCATCCCGTCGGATATGCGCTCCCCGCAGGTCAAGAGGTCATACAGTAGCAGGCCGAAGGAGAACACATCTGCCTGCTGGTTATAGATCACGTTGCCACGGGCAACCTCGGGCGCACGGAACCCTGTGGAGCACATTGGGAGTCCCGCATGTATACAATGGAAAAACATACTTTGATGCTGACGGGACAGAAGGGGAACGTATTAAATATTGGGAGAAATGCTGCAGCGTGTGAACACAGATACTGCCTTGAGTGTGCTTCTCTACAGCTGGCAGCGATAGTTCTGCAGGACTGCTTTTACTAATCTGTGTTCTAAACTACAGCCTTAGGCTAAAGTATCTGAGTACGCTATGCCACCCAACACAGAAAATATAGAAAAAGTTACCTAAGTGCTAATATAAAAAATCTAGACATCATTATTTTTTTTCTCTGAACTAATCAGAAAACTCATAAATAATTCAGTAATGCATGCTGGCTCATTACACTCCTTCATTGGCTGCTGGTGACCATGGAAGTAAAATCTTGTTTTGTTGGTGAAAAGATGTCTGTGACCAGGAGCCAAAAGTTCAATACAGATCAATAAAGGGAAAGTTTGTGCCACTTCTGTTTCCCGCTCAAGAGTCACCGAGGCATTCATGTACACTGAAATTCTAAAGTAAATATGGCAAGTAATATGCAAATTCTAATAAAATGAGACAAAGTAAATATATATTTCAGCTTCCTGCTGCAACTACAGGTGATGACTGTATGCTTTGCCAGACTACAGGGAGTCCTCGGGTTACGACGGTCTCGGGTTACGACGGTCTCGAGTTACGACGTTTCGTGGTTACGACGCACTTCCATAAATTATTTAAAAAACCTAGTTTCGACCTACGCGGTTTGGTTCGTAAATACGAGCACAGAAATAAAGACAAGAAATTGTTCTCTCTTTTTTTATTTCTGTTTCATTTAATTATTGTATTTTATATGTCCTTCATGTGATGTGTGTACAGAGTGAGTGACTTAAGGTGTTAACTTAGGTATAATTTAGGTATAAATTCCGACTTACGTCGAAAATCGGCTTACGACAAGTCGTAGGAACGGAACTCGTTCGTAAGTCGAGGACCCCCCTGTACCGACAGTGGAACAACAACAGACAGATCTCCTGTAGGACCCAGCTCATGTGTACGCTCCGTTGGATCATACCAGGGGTGCCCTCTGACGTACGGACCCCCATGCTGCAGCAGTACTGGGCGATGCCGTAGTCTGTGATCTTGGCGATGACCTCAGAGTCGGTCTTCAGGTTGAAAAGCAGGATGTTGTGGGGCTTCAGGTCCCGGTATATGATCATGGAGGCGTGGAGATACCTGCCCCAGAACAGAACAATGTGATCGGCCACGCAGGTAAGAGCAATCCTCAAAGAAAATGTATGCCTCTAGTCCAGAGAATGTCTTTTTTTTAAATAAAAAAACACAAGTTTATTTGGTCTTAATTATTTACATTAAATTATTTACATTATTTATGTTCTTGAGCACTACATACCATGCTAAATTGCAGAAATCACACAAATATTTGACATGAGCTTATATTTGTAATCCAAACAGGATGTTCAAATAATGGCCACACTGCTGAAAAACAGGTGAGTGTACGCAAGTAACCTCGTGAGGGAGATCGCTGACATGTTTTCAGGTGAGAAAGGCTACCTAAGACCGTCTGCCACATGCAGGGCGATCCGGTGCTGAAGCTTTCGGTGGATGCTGCCGTTCTCGTGCTCGAACAGCGAGTCCAGAGACCCTCGGGGGGCCAGCTCCATAACCAGCAGGTGAGGGGAAGTCCCGGCAGCCAGGAGGGAGACCAGGCTGGGGTGATGGAGGCGTCCCAACACCGCCAGCTCCTGGACACACACATACACACACACACAAATACAGAATACACCATGGTCAACACTGTCACTCATTTCATTCCCATGACTGCCATAACCACAAAGTCATGTGACCAGGAACATGGGTAAGGGGGAGGGCGGTGGGTGTACATTTGTGATTTTGTGTAAAAATTGTTATTATAACATAATGTAATAATTGTTTCATAATTTTAATGAGGCATTTAAGTGATGCAGAGAGTACAGCCACTTGTTGGAGATGCAGCTGTATGTCCATCTATTACCATGATAATGGTGAAGTCATTTTTCTGGTCTGAACCAATATTTGCACCATTAGAGAGCGGTTAAGGTTACCTGTCTCAGGAGCCTGTGAATGTAGACCTCCGAAGCATGTTTGTTGAAAATTTTCACAGCAACACATTCGTTTTTGTACACTGCCCGATAGACTGAGCCAAAGCCCCCATCACCTTAAATCAAACAAGAAAATGTCTTATTATTGAAGAGTGTGCACACCATACATCACATCCCTGATCAAAAAAACATCAACATATGAATCTCCAGGTCTCACCCAGTGAGAACTCCTTAGAGTCATACATTTCCAGCTCCTCGCTATTCAGAATGGTGCTGGCTGGCTGGTCGCTCAGAATGAGGTCTGGGGAGATCTGGGAAACAGGAATGGTAGAGCGCGGATCCAGTGGGTTCACCAATAGACAGTCTGGGGAGGAACCACAGAAAACACGAAGCTTACTCAAGCGAACAATCAAGATTTTTTTTTTTTAAATATACAGCAATGCTAATTACACTCGAGATCCAAAAACATAAGGTAATGTCTGATGCTTTCCAGTTGCAAAACTCTGGAATAAAAGTCTAGAATAAAGCCATGACTGTGATAAAGTTTGAGTGCCAGGGTCAGCATCGCCAGCCAGGGGCATGATGAAACTGTTGCTAACGGCGACCTTTGTCCATGTTTGCAAACAGGTCTTCCAGCAGCATCCTGCTCCAGTCTTCTCCGTCCTCAAAGCTGTACAGGGCCCACTTCTTCAGCAGCGTCTCTCCATCGCCGTGGATATCGGTGGTGAGGAGGCCCGGGAACCACTCCTCCAGCAGGGAGTCGATGTGGTCGACCACCTGGCCCAGCAGAACGCGACCTGCGGAGAACGCCATCGCCAATGTTATCATCACCATCATCTACGTTACCGTCATCATTAATGGTCATGACTACCAATCATCACCAACATTAGCGCATCCACAGTCCTCATTATGAAAATGATTGTTACCATAAACAAGAGAAAAATGGCCCCTATGATCATCGACTGCAACATCATCAGCTTCACCATGATCACACCCCTTAGCAACGGCAATCCAGAATCGACAAAACCACTAACACGGTCATGATCAAGACGATGACCCTCACCGGAAACAAGAAAACGAACCTCATCAACGTTCTTGAAGTCAGATGTTCATCTTTACAGTAATTACTACGATATAAACCTTTATTGTCATTATCATTACCACAAACCATGTCATTATAACCACCGCCATCACTGCTTGCTTTCCCCGGGCCTTGCTTTACCTTTGCGAGAGCAGGGCACTGTGATCTTCACAAAGCTCTCGGGGGCGTTCTCCAGGGAGGCAGATTCCACCAGACAATAGGCCTCAGGAGACCAGCTGAGGTAGATTCCCTTCCTCCAGTAGATCCTGTTCGGCCGCAAGGCTTTCTCTGCTCAAATGGAAGAGTGTCAACGTCAAGTAAAAAGAGCTAATTAGATTTTAATTACAAATACAAGCAATTTCTGCATTGAGCAGCAAGTCTGTGTTGAAGGGGAGGATTGCTGGACCTTTAAAATGAAGCAGAGAATTTACAGCAGTTCAAACTGAAGCACTGATGTGTGCATCTATAACCCATCTACAAAACATTACTGATACTACTAATCGCTGGGGTGGAGAACATACAGGCTATCAAAACCTGGTTATGGGTGGAGCCCAGGTGACAGGTTAGAGAGGTATAGGTGAAGGGGTGTGTGAGTAAACCTGGTTATGGGGGAAGCCCAGGTAACAGGTGAGAGAGGTATAGGTGAAGGGGTGTGTGAGTAAACCTGGCTATGGGGGGGAGCCCAGGTGACAGGTGTGTGTGAGAGGTACCTCGTCCGCAGAGCAGAGATGAGGACACCTCTAACAGGCGGTTGATCTGGCGGGACCAGAAGCCCATGGGAAAGTATGGCATCTCGTACAGACGGATGATCACCTCTGACTTCTCACAGTGAGGGAGCTCGATCACCGGCCTGTGGTCCGACAAGCTACAGAGAAAGCACCATCAGCCCAGGCTGCACCCCAAAGCCAAGAACCCCTCATGGGCGTATCCAAGCGCCCACAACCCCTGCTCAGCACACCATGTCACAACCAAACGCACACCCCTACAGGTGTTCCACTCGCTGCACCTGAGGCTCGTCACACTACCTGCTGGGAATAAGGAGCTGGCCTTCCCCGAACGGCAGGGCGATCAGGAACTTCTCCAGAAGCTTGAAGTACTGGGTGATGTGGGTTTTGGGAAAGCACCTGCTCTCAAACAGAAACTTCTCCACCATGGAGCGCTGGACAATGCCTTTGGGCTGCCCTACAGCTCCCGAGCGCTTTTTCAGCGTCAATATCTGCAGAAATAAAACCAGATCAAACTGGAAAAGGACGGCTCCATGATTCACCTAAACAAACAGACTGGAATTTAGCATCAGGTTTCATCTGCACTGAGGATTGCTTTGAGGGTTAGGCTGATTGCTTTGTAGTTTATATTTAGCCAAGCCAAAACTTCCTTGTGCTCCTAAGAAAGTGTTGGAGGGTTTTTAAGTTCATCTCTTTTCATTCTTTTTCTTCCACTAACCATAAGGTCCACCATAAGGTCCAGTGTTCAGTAATGTTCATTGCGAGAGCATTTCCCACCGTGTTCAGTACTGCACACTGTGTTCAGTAATGTTACCTGGGAGAGTATGCTGCACACTGTGTTCAGTAATGTTACCTGGGAGAGTATGCTGCAAAGCCACTGGGGGTCGATGAAGTACAGATCCCTGAGTTGGAGGGCGGGGTCATCAAAGTGCAGTAGGATGCCTGAGAGATGCCACACAGAAGAGTTTTCATTACACCGCTTCCCCCCCCCCGGCCACACATCCCCGACCCAAGATGCCTGCAGCGCCTCAAACCGATTTCCACTATTCACACCTACAATACACTGAACATGAACGCTACATTTGTAATCGACACAGTAGGGAGTCTAAGGTTTCACATCAGATTACTCAGGTTATTTTATTTTGTCACTTTTTATTCCTCTCTAAGATGATCTCTTTTGCTGTTCACAGTAGGCTTGCCAGTGGCTACAGGGAAAAGTGTGAGGAGATAATGTTGTCATGAAGAGACAGGCAGAGTGACAGCTCAGTGGTATAAGGACAGTTCTCCTTGACCCGTTCTGGCAGTTACGGAGCTCGTACCAGCCTCGCTGAGGAAGTGGACTGCGTGCGGCAGCTCGCTCTCTTCCAGCTGCAGCTGGTTGTCCTGCACGATCTCCAGCAGGTGGCACTGTTGCAGGACGGGAAACTCGGGGCGGACCCTGGCCCTCTCCTTCAGGATCCTCTTCTCCAGCTCCAGGTAGCTCTCTGGGATGAGCTGGCCCATCACAGGCTGACCCTGGATCTGTGAAAGGACGTCTGTGCGTGTCAGAGCTCCCTCACCAGTGTCTAGGAACAGCCCTTACTGTAGCAGCGATCACCACACCAGGGACAGCAGGGGTAGGTTTGCATACACGTTTCTCATTTTAAATCAGCACCATCATAGAGCTATAGAGCACCATCCTTTATCACAGACCACCCCGTCTCTGAGCTGAAGGGACTGGTTAGAAAATACTGGCCCAAAAACTCCACAGATTTATCACTCTGAACCAAACTACTTTGTTTTAGTCTTCCAGTGGAAATCATGGCTTATCTTCATCTTTTACAAAGCTGACCCTGGAAGTAAAGGGAGGAAGTCTGCTTTGCATTGTTCTAGTGAGCCCAAACAGATAAACTGTGTACATGCAAACAGTATGTAAAATGTAAGCTAACTAATCAACTTTGAATAAAGGTGTTTCCAAATTAAATGAAAGGAGATGTCATCAGTTTGACTGATACCCTCAGGTTACCTTAAAGCTGGCAGCCTCCTGATGATGGTCTTCCTCAGTTTGCTGATGGAGTCCGAGTCGTCGCTGGCGGTCACCATGTAGTACTCTCTGATCACGGGGAAGCCCTGCTGCTGGAGGAGCTCGCTGCGGATCTTCGCCAGACACGCCTGCACATGGCGGTCCTCGCTCACGTCGAGGTGCGTGCCCACCAGCATGACCGGCGACAGAGGAGCTGCAGCCTTCAACGGGACAGCACAGCGACAGGAAACGCATCATCAGAGACAATGAAAAACAGGAAGTACCAACAGAGGAAGAAAAACAGTTACAAACACTGATACAAATTCCAGTCTGTGAAACTGTTTCGTATCAATGTTAGATAATATTGTTTTCTGTCTTATCGAAATCTGGGATGTTTCAGTATTCTGCTGTATCTAGTTATCTTTCTGCTCATGTGACAAAGTTCATAATGATCTTTACCGCTCTGTTGTGTGTGTCGGTGTAAACACACCTGCTCAGGGCCGTCCTGAGACTCACCTTGATGTTGAAGAGCCATGGCTTCAAGGCGTCCACCTGTGCCGCACCTTTACTCAGGTCATACACGACCAGGTACAGAGCTCTGGCGGTCATGAAGTGGGGGTGGGAGCCATTGTACTCTTCCCCTCCTTGTGAATCGATGGAAAAACACAGCATGATCAACACCACATAAAAAACATCTACATCCCACTCACACGCATCGCATTCCCGGGACTGAGAGCCCCTCGGCGGGCTGGGTCCAGGTCCGGTTATGGACCTACCTGAAAAGTCCCACACGTTCAGCACCATGTTCTTTTTGTCCCGGTCACGGACGGTCCAGTCTCTGACGTCGATGCCCACGGAAGGTCGTGACTGGGACCGCTTCAGCTTCATAAGCTGGTGGACCACCGTGCTCTTCCCGCTCCCAGAATTCCCCACCACGATCAGCTTCATCCTGTGGTAGGGCACGGCCTTCTTCAGCCGCTGCTGCAGGTACCTGATGGGACAGGAAGTGAACATAGGCAAAAGTGAGGAGGGACAGGAAGTGACAGGATACCGGAAGATAACATGGACACTAGGGAGGGGCGATATATTGAGTTCTCCAATATGATAGATCTGCTTTAATGAATGATATGAAAGTCTACATTGTGATATTCAGCTTATTTATTTAAGTGTTTCATTTTATTTTATTGTTTACTAATTTCCAAATGGAATCATTATGATTTAGAAAGCACCACCAACCGCAGAGTAGGTTTTTGGTACACTAAAAATGGCGGACACCAAAAAATACAAGTTGTTTAGTTCCAAAGAGAGGTTCTACTACCTCCATTGTGTGATTTCAGTGAATAAATGGCATGTTTGATTTTGATGTGTGAAAATCAAAATGTGCTTGTATCTGGTTATGGCCTTAAATAGAATAATGTAAGCTAAATAGAGATATATCATGTATTGTCACTCCACATAAAAATATGATGATATCATTTTAAAGTGGTATTGCGCAGCCCTAATGGACAGTGTGTAATGGGAAGAGGAAATGAACCGGGACCATGCTGTGATATAGGATCTGACCTACCTGGTACTTCACTCTTACCTGATGTCGTCTTTGGTCATGCTGTGATATAGGATCGGCCCTGCCCGGTTCTTCGCTCTCACCTGATGATG
Source organism: Albula goreensis (assembly GCA_022829145.1). NCBI lineage: Eukaryota > Metazoa > Chordata > Actinopteri > Albuliformes > Albulidae > Albula > Albula goreensis. The sequence goes on from CM040757.1 coordinate 28,686,766, forward strand.
TCTTTGGTCTTGCTGCCGATGAGCTTCAGGTCCAGGTCGAGGCGTAGCTCGTCCAGCGGAAGGTCCCACAGACGTCCGAGCTTCCCCATCTCATCTGGAAAGGAGCGCAGGCCGACGTTCCGGCTGACGTCCAGCGAGGTCAGATCCTCCAGCAGGCCGATCTGAGGGGGAATCTGAGACAGACACGCCAACAGTCAACACGGTCCGGTCAACTGACACTCAACAGACCAGACTGTAAACATTTGTCATACTTCCAATAATTGTTTCAGTGTGATAATCATAATATTCAGGTTATCATCACTAACCTTAACACCCAATGCTTTGTACAGGAAGTTATCGGTTAGGCTGTCTGTATTTTCCTGTTTAACCTTCTGCTGATGTAAGGTTGAAACTTCTACACAGCTGTTTCCACGTTACAGGTGAGATACTGTTCTTGCAAAATCTCCTGTTGCAGTATAAAAATTTTGAATGCTATATAGACTGTCCTGGACATGGGTGTCTGGCACACATATATAAATGAAGAAACGAATGCAGGATCTTTGGGTGGCTCATGCGTTTGAGACGCCTGTTCGGAAAGCAGGTGTGATCCTTGGATCGTGGATCGATGCGTGATGCCTGAGTACCTCTGTCAGCTTGTTGTTGGCGAGGTGCAGCTTCTCCAGCCTCCCCCATTTGTAGACGTGCTGGCTGAGGTCCAGAACACCGATCCCGTTGTTGCTGAAAATGAGCTCTCTGAGATTGGCTGATGCCCACGCCGAGGGTCCTGGGAGGACTGTGATGTCATTGTTTCTCATGTCCACAGATCGCAGACTGAAGGGGGGAACAGGCAGATGCCATACCAGTGGAACACCGTTCATACATTCGTATTTGTTACAGTCCTCCACTAGGGGGCAGCAGAACATAACAGTATTCTAATGTATTGAATAAGATGGAGTTACTACTCTAACATGTGTTATGACATAGCATGTATTCCGATGGTACATTCAGTGTTCTCTGGCCATTTTTCCTTCTCAGAAGCTTCATAATTACTGTTATACTAATAAGCATCACTTTATATCTTTTTCGCTTAGATACTTTTTTTTAAATTAAAAATAATCATACTCACTATGGAAGCTGGACGATAACATCAGGAATGCAGGTGAAGTTATTGTGAGACAGTTTCAATGTTGTGATTTTTGATGGCAAATGTGACAAACTACCTGTAAACAGGAAACAAAATTAAGTATTTCACCATTCTCAGTGACTATCCTCTATCAGCCGAAGGCAAATGATACTTATTGAAGCAGATTAACCAACCAATCGAAACGCTGAAAGACCAAAAAATAGTAAACGACCCTTTCTGCTTGGCCTTACTGAGTTTGTTCATCGAGGCGTTGAACGTCTCGAGTTTGACGCAGCCAGACAGGAAGTCCGGGGAAAGCCTCCCAATGCTGTTTTTACTGACATCCAGGAGTTTCACTTCCGGAAGGCCGAGAGGGGAATAGAGCTCTGTTATTTTATTCCTGAAAGGAAAATGTCAGACACTTTATTACACCAAGCTTCCTGTGCCCTTACAAAAGAAATAAATAGTTTCAAAAAAAAAAAAAACCATTGTGAAATGGTTAACAATGTCAAAAATAAAATCTCAAAGAATATTGTATGTTATAGTTCCTTCCTTTAAAATCTTGAGCCTGAGCAATAAAGTATATATGTACTAATTTTTTTATTCAATCAAATATGCCTGACTAAAATATACACTTAAATAGGACTACAATTCCCAGCATACCCCTCAAATGACAGCTCCTCCAGTTTGTTGAGGGCGTGGCCCAGCTGGTCTGGGAACGCAGTGATGAGGTTGAAGGCCAGATTGAGCTGTCTCAGTGAGGTGCAACTAGCATCAGAGTTCAGAGACAGCAGTGGTCCCACGCAGTTCTTGGACACATTGAGCACGCTCAGTGCAGGCAGGCCCAAGATTCCATCTGGCAGAGACTGCAGACGGTTACCATGGAGATCCAGACGTGTCAGGCTTTTCAAGCTCTGAAAAAAAAATTTCAAAAAAAAAAAAAAAAAACACTTTCACATAAAAATGTAAACATTTACTGTAATAAATTGACCTCGACACACAGAGGAGGGCAAATCGCCGTACCTCACACAGAGCGGAGGGGAATTCCGCCAGGTTGTTCTGGCTCAGCTCAAGCCGCACCAGGTGTTCCAGGTGCTGAAGGATGGCCGCCTCGCCCGTCAGGCAGCCCAGAGAGTCCAGCTCGTTCCCCGACAGGTCCAGCAGCCGGATGCGTTCCTTATCTCCACCCAGAGACACCCCCCCAGCGCCCGACAGCAGGGGGCTCTCCACCGAGCCCAGGACCGGAGAATAGTTACCTGACAGGTTGAAGTATGTACATCCTTTGCAACTGCAATTTTATGTCAAGCCTCAAACCTTTTATTGATGTACTGCAACATTGATCCAAAACTTCAACATTCATCTCAATGTCATTAGTTCTATGAATGACCAGTGCTTAACAATTATCACAATAATTAAGCCAGTGTATTGACTTGAAAGTTCACATGCACTTCTGAGCTGTGTGGGAAGGGTTAAGTACTCTAGTGAACATTTTTACTTGTGCATATGAAGCTCTGATGTGTAATTTCTTTGCACTGTGGTTTTACCTCCTTGCAGATCAGCTCTTTAGAATACACAGTTTAAAAGGGTGTTATCAGTGGCAGGTCTGACCTCTTTGGTTTGGAGATATCCTTAAACATCTCCGCTGGCGAAACTCGTTTGGTTCTGAATCTACAGTTCCAGCCTGTAAAGACAGACAGTTGGACCTGATCAGTATCAGAGCAGAGTAATGAATGTAAAGGGCCAGGTTAAAGCTCAGGGCCAGGTTAAAGCTCACCTCTGCGCTGTGGTGCCTGCGTCGTCCTGACTGTCGGCTCGGCAACAGTCCGCTCAACTCCTCGGGTGAGTCACAAAAGGGACTTCTCAACGGAGGGAGTCCATCACTTCCTGTTCAAATCAAAGTGCTTTCTGTCAGGTCACTCAAATCAATGGGCTTCATATCGGGCCACTCATGCTAAAGGTCAATAGCTCTTTTTATGTGATATGGGGTGACTGTAGGATTTCTGTGCAAGTCAGTCCCACATATATAAGCATTATCTGAGCAGGTAACTGTCCACTAAAGCGATGCTTTGCCTATAAGGAGCCATTGTAAATCTCAGGAGTTAACCTGTTCTTCATCTCAGCACCTCCATTAATTAAATTGTCCATAATTTTCAGATTTCAGCTTTTTTAATTACTACAGTGTACAAATTGGATATTTTCCAGGGACAATAACGAGCCAATGGGGAAAAATGGCTTAGTTAGGAGAGGGACTGACACTTGGCCATGCCTACCATCGCTCTCCAAGTCCTCGCTGAGGAAGACCAGGCTGTCGTCCAGGGAGAAGAGGGAACTGTCATCGCTCTCGTCAGAGAGATACCCAGAGGAGTAGGCATCTGCTGTCCTCTTCTGTGAATTGAGCCTTCTGCTGTGATAGGATGACACCTGCCTGGCTAGACACGCCCCTTTACCTGCATACACATGACATTTATAAACTTTATGCACTAACTTTATTAAAACTCCGGATATACAACAGTGCCTTTCTAATTCAAATAGATTTTACTGCACAATATGTAGTAGGTTCCGCATCTCCTTCAATCATGCTTAATTACGTTTCTCCAGCCAAGCTCATGTCCCTCTAGAGGTTTTCAAATGATCTATTTTTTTATATTACCAATTTTAAAAGACAGCACAACCCCCTTGCTGCAGTAAGAAGTGGAAACAGAAGTTCTGTACCAAATGAAAGAGACTGAATTTGTTAACCCACTGCCAGCAAGTTCCTAAAAAACCTCAGAGGAGAGCAGACTCACTTGCCACCCTGCGCAGGCTGGGAGACCGGCGCTCAGAGAACAGGGGTCTGAGCCAGGAGGCCTGGATGTCCCCCAGGCGGAAACCCCCCAGACAGAGGGCGCTGTTGTTCAGGTCCAGCCCCAGCTTTCCCAGCAGCAGGCTGACCACAGGCCCGTCCCGCCGGCGGACGCTGGCGCTGAGGGCGCTGCGCAGGTGCTGCTCATGGGTCCCACTGGACAGCAGGAGGTCCACCAGCTCCAGAGGCCCGCCCCGCTCACACACCTGAGTCACACAGGTAACGCTGCATATCTGAGACACTCGTAATATCACACACCTGAGTCACACAGGTAACGCTGCATATCTGAGACACTCGTAATATCACACACCTGAGTCACACAGGTAATGCTGCATATCTGAGACCCTCGTAATATCACACACCTGAGTCACACAGGTAAAGCTGCATATCAGAGACACTCATAATGTCACACACCTGAGTCACACAGGTAACGATGCATATCTGAGACACTCGTAATATCACACACCTGAGTCACACAGGTAACGCTGCATATCTGAGACACTCGTAATATCACACACCTGAGTCACACAGGTAACGCTGCATATCTGAGACACTCGTAATATCACACACCTGAGTCACACAGGTAACGCTGCATATCTGAGACACTCGTAATATCACACACCTGAGTCACACAGGTAACGCTGCATATCTGAGACACTCGTAATATCACACACCTGAGTCACACAGGTAACGCTGTATATCTGAGACACTCGTAATATCACACACCTGAGTCACACAGGTAACGCTGCATATCTCAGACACTTGTAATATCACACACCAGTGTCACACAGGTAACGCTGCATATCCGAGACCCTCGTAATATCACACACCTGAGTCACACAGGTAATGCTGCATATCTGAGACACTCGTAATATCACACACCTGTGTCACACAGGTAACGCTGCATATCAGAGACACTGGTAATGTCACACACCCGGGACAGACAACTAATTTCACACACCTGAGATACACAGGCAGTACCACTGCCTTACACCTAGCAAACAGGTAATGCTTCCCACCTGAGTTGTACTGGCAATACCAGACTCACACACCTGGCAAAGATCTAAAAAATGCACATGTAATGTTACATATGAGACATGAATGTAATATATGTAACACTGTAACACTCTTGCACAACGAACACAACTAATGTCATACACTTGCACACCAAAAGTAAAAATAACAAAGTTGAGGCATACAGGAAACTTCACAGGAATCCCCCCCACCTGGTAGATGAGCGATTCCGTCTTTGTCTTCCTGTTGATGTCGGCCCCCAGGTGGATTAAGCACTCTGCCATTATGACATCACCATCCGTGCAGGCCTTTTCCAGCATGACATACCTGATGTCACTGTTGGCGGCCATCTTGGAGAGGCAGAGGCAGGTCACTTTGCGCAGCTGTGGATACACCAGAGCAGAGACACCAGATAAAGTCACAGTTTCCATGTGACAGGGCTTCATCACAGATCATTCATCAACGCTCACCGGGTCTGTTCGCTGCTCAGACAGGCTCGATTTCAGCTGCAGGAAGAGCTCTCTGTCGAACCCCTCCTTCTCTAATTCGGTGGCTGCGTCCGAACAGGTGTCCAGCAGCTTCCATGCCACCTGGAAACCCTGCGGAGTACAACGCAAAGTCGAAGTCATACCCTAATTCCTCAAACTGACTTCATTGACAAGCTCTGAAAACTATCCACACTTTTAGAAACATTTGTTTCTCGTAGGTGCCATTCTATGGACTGAAACAGAACGAAGACCACCTGTTTCCGCGTGTACTCACCTTCAGCTGGATCTCCGCATCCTCTCTGAACTGTCGCAGAGTGTGCACAACAACCGAGGCCAAAACGGGAACAATCATTATGGATAAATTCTTTTTGGCGATGAGGTAGTGAAGCAGAGACAGGCCCCAGTAGTGTATTTCTGAATGGAGGGAAAGAGAGGGACCTTCAGTCTTTTCTGTGCTGTGTGTTCTCAAAATACACCAAGCCACAGAGCACTGATAATAGGGGAGATATTAGCATGATTTGAAGGTTCAAATATGACTGATCTGACAAGCTCTATTCTTTCTCAATGGTTCAGACAAAGGCAATTCAAAGGCAAATGAAATAATACCACAGAAAAAAAAGAAACACACACAAACCTCTTTCCTCAGGGAACATCTGGAGTGTGTGTAGAACTGTGTCTATCGCCCCCTGCTGACACATCAGGTCCACTGCACCAGAGCAGTCAGCCAGTGCTGAGAGAACTCTCAACCCGCAGTCCTGGATATCCGGCATGCCAATAAACTACAGCAGAAAAGCGTGCAAAATCTCACTTACAGGAACTGAGGAGTAAATAGGACATATGCAACATGAAGGTGGGCGCAGGAATTAATCGGAGGACCATGTCAATACCCGGTTTAGGGCCTCCAGGAACACGGCATGGGCCCCTTCCACCACGCACTGGTTCTTCAGCACCTTGAGGGAGACGTCGGCCGTGTCAGGATCGGCCACCGAGGCACCATGTTCCCTCAGTCTCCTGTCTGAATCCCAGCCAATCAATCAATCAATAAAAACCACTACGTCATCTTCCACACAAGCACACTCTCCCAGGTCACACAAACTTCTCTCATCCAGACATGATCGTGTGTCATGACCACAGCTGGAGCTGAGCCCAGAGTCTCTCTTCAGTTTGACAGGAAGTGACCACTGAACAGGAAGGAAGCACTTCATCTTACCAGGGTTGAGGAACGTCAGACTGGCCCTCAGGGCCTCCCGCTGGACCTCAGGCAGGAAGTTGTGAATCTTCATGGCCCTCAAGATCTCGTTCATGGCCATTGTGACCTCATCCAGACTTGCCGTTCTGAAATTATCATAAACAACATGCAGAAAGCTTATAAACAGAACTCTGCAATGGAGTATGTGGGCATATGGGACTGTACCATAGATCAAAGCCTCAAAACTATAATCATAATGGAATCATAATGCCCACACAGTCAGAGCATTTCACCACTGAGTACACTAACAGTATGTATGCTACGGAGCACAACCCAAAAACTTCACTTCCAATCACATCACTACAGTGGACAGCACTCAGAATAGCAACAGGTTGACACAAGAGCTTTGGTAACCAGAGTTTCAGATCCTGTTTCATATGAACTTTGTCTCACAATCTACCACATGGACTGGCTTGGCTGCACCTGCAAGGGTTCATGCCATATTGAACACTGAGACACTGAAGGACAGTTTGTTATTGGTGCATGTCAGGCGTACCGTCCCTGGAAGAGTTTATGAAGCAGCTTGCAGGCACTTTCTGCAATTTCAGGAGAGGAACTGTGTTTCTTCATTATCTCCAAAATGTTGATGTGGATCCCATTGGACAGTAACAGAGAAGGCATTTTACCTGTGGAATGGAGATAGGAAGTTGAAGCTCATGTAGCCTTTTTTAAGTGGGAAATTCCTCTCTAAATCTGGCTATCCTTGCCTGGAAGTGAAATCAGGCGTTCAAAAAGTCTGTCATTCTGAATTCTCTTTTAAACCCTTTTCCAAGGCTTATTTTTGTTTTGACAAGAATATGCTGTGATGTGAAAATTGGAGGTTGAAAAGTAGTGCGCCGGTGAAAACAATGGCACTGGTGATGAGAATGACACACTGCTAGTCTGTAGCTGACAGGACCAGCCACCCCCTCTCTGCTTATGCCAGAGGCACAGATAGAGACTTAGTCACAGGCAGCTGTCATACACATCAGCCATGTCAGGGCATAAATATCAAAATAACTCCTGACGCAGATGCTTTATTCTGCCTGTGTGACCTGGCGCTCCGGCGGGCGCACAGAGGCAGGTGGACAGGCCTGTGGAAGCCCTGTCCCTGGGGCGGGACTCACGGTTGTGGTCGATGAGCGTCCCCAGCGTCCCGGCGGCGGCCTGGAAGACACCCCGCGAGCCGGAGTGCAGCAGCATGGCGGCCATAACCTGCCTGTGTATGGGCGTCCTGCAGGGGGCGCAATAGGAACGTGTCACCTTCAGACACAGCAGAGACACCAATACCTCCAATAACCATGCTTCAGTTTGCACTGGATTTACATACTGCCCTCTTCAGTCCTATGGGATGTTTATATGGCCTCATTAAAGGCAATAGTCTTTACTGCATTTCACTGTTTTGAACATTGGTCCTCTCATCATTTACATGAGTGCCTTTAGTCAATCCTTAAACTCTTTATTAGGATGAACATGGCTGACACTTTACACCTGCTGCAGTGAGTGAGGAATTTGTTTAGTCACACTACAGAAATGATGAGCCGGCCAAGTGACAGAAACAGGGTTGAGAAAATGGCGGGAGCACCTCAGGAATTAGCCTGCTTCTTGTGAAGGAGTACTTAATGACCACAGCGCGTCAAGATGTGTCATCTCAACACGTCAGCTTAAAGTCTCATTACCACAGAGGGGATGCAGGAGAGAACCTATCATAAGTACTCATTATCTCTGACGGATCTCAACCTTTCCCGATCCTCCACAGTGAACATTCACTGCAGAGTAGAGTGCACCATTGCCTTTGACAGGGCTGGGTAATGAAGCATAAGAACCAATCAAATTAAAGCTGCTACTATAAAACCCCTATACACCATCACACAATGATGAGTGACTTACTGACCTTCCGTCCTGATCTCCAAACCTCTGGTGAAGCAAAGGATCATGGTCCAGGAGACTCTTCAGAGCCAAACACGCAGCCTCCTGGTCACAAAAGAGCCAAGACACACAGTGAGATATCTGCTCTGGGTGCAGTGCCAAAAGTGTTCAGAAGAAAGATGTGCATTCTGGGTAAAGAGTGAGAGTGCAGAGTGCAGAGCTAGGTACAGTGGATAAAGGGTGAGTATCTATTCAATGTGCATGTTGTGTGTATATTTGTAATGGGTGACACATGCTCTGTGAAAGCTGAGTGTGTTTCGCTGACATGCCACATGGGGGCGCTGTGGACTTGCCTGAACCAGAGGGTCGGCCGTGTGGAACTCCAGAGCAGTGCAGCAAGCATCCACCCAGGACAGTTCCTCCTCCTGCTCCTCCTTCTCCACCTCCTTCTCCACCTCCTCTTCTGCAAGGCCCTTACTCTGCACTATTGTTTGAGCTGAGTGGATCAAATCAGGTGTTATACACTGTAGATCAGTTTTGATTAAATACAAACATTCAGTTTCTGTAAGCATGCATTTATTTTTGTATCAGATATACTTTTGGATAAATCTTGTGTAGTGGTATGTGCGTGCAACAGTATGTGTACTTTAAACACATATTCTTCCAGCAGTCTGTATGCACTGGAAGCATGTTAAACGGAATATGTGTACAAATCAATCTCTATGGGTGTCTGTGTGAGAGAGTGTGCGAATGTTTGTGTGGGAGAGAGACGGGCATCATGTGTGTATGTGTACTTTCTGTGTGTAAGTATGTGTGAAGTAGAGAACAGGGAATAGAGGGTGAACTCACTCAGGGCTGCCAAACACAGCAACGCGGCTACTTGCAGAGTGGCGTTCTCCGGGTACATGAGACAGGCTCTCACAGTTACCCTGTGCACCCCGTTCAGAACCAGGATGTTGTAGTAACTCTCTGAAAAGGCAAGCCATCAGTCAGGCACCAAACACCATTTACATCCAGCCAGCAATGCAAGCAACCAATTCAGCAATAACCTGAGTTACCTCTTTCAGTGGAGAATCACCTGCACAACAATATTAGGCCCGAAACATCCACTCTCTAATACAACAGACATTGTGAATGTCTCTATCAACACCATTCATTTTTCATGACACAATTATCCTCATGGAAGTGAAAGTAGCTAAAGTCATGGGTGATCACGTGAGTGACCTTTAACCTTTGACCTGTCCACACACCTGAGGAGAATTTGTGGAAGAGGCAGCAGCCGGCCTCCTGCAGGGGCTGATGGTGAGGGAACGCTCTCATGGCCTGCGTGATCAGGCTGTAGCTTCGCTCATTCCCCGACATCAGAATCTCCACATTACTGGCTGCAAAACACCGGCCCACAAAACAAGCCTTTAAATCATGTTTTCAGCATCGTATTTCTGCATCTGTTAATGAATTCATAACAGAAATATTATTTTATAGTGAATTAAAAACCAACTGAATACATCCAGATATGTATGCATAAATGCATTTTTGGTCAACTTCTAATTCTTATTCAAAACAGACTGGATTCCACTTTCGGTTCAGTCTGGGAGTCTAAAATTGTCTGGGAATCCTTAAAATACATGTTTGGTCAAAGGTGCAAAATATGAATTGCAAATATTGCACCAATAGTTGCTGCTCTTTTTGCCTTATCACTACATATTTCAACTGTCACACCGCACTCCTTGCCCCAAGCAATACAATTTGATTATTATTAGGGATGCTTTCTATTTGTCTATATCAGTGTTGTTGTAAAAGTTTTTTTCTGCATATTTTACAGGGCTCTAAAAGGCTGGATTAGTCTCAAGCATCATTTTTCATTGAATAAGTTCATGAAAAAGTCCTTTTGCTTTTGGGCTTCATTTTTGAACCACTGTAAGGTTTTGGATATGGAAGCCTGACTCACCCGGGCCAGCTAAAGGCAGCAGAACCCTGAACACCTGCAGAACCATGTCCCCACTGGCCTGGAAGGTCCGAGCCACACTCAGCACCACGTCGTGGTCCCCTCTCTCCACAAACTCCACCAGGTGTGCATCTGGGACTAATGGCAAACAAACAGCCCCCACACACACACACACACACACAAAGTCAATCTCTTTCTCAAGCCAGGTCCAAACAGTTCTATATAAAATGATAAGGTTGCATGGAAATGTGGCAGAGTGGAGTGTGAACCCTCTGTAGTGATTTTGTCAATGCAGCTATATTAAGCTGATGGAGAATGGCCCATTGGCATGGAGCAAACATGGCAAAGTGAATCAGCACCCAGGTGAACAGAACCAATCAGCACCCAGGTGAACAGAACCAATCAGCACCCAGGTGAACAGAACCAATCAGCACCCAGGTGAACAGAACCAATCAGCGCCCAGGTGAACAGAACCAATCAGCACCAGGTGAACAGAACCAATCAGCACCCAGGTGAACAGAACCAATCAGCACCCAGGTGAACAGAACCAATCAGCACCCAGGTGAACAGAACCAATCAGCACCCAGGTGAACAGAACCAAACAGCACCAGGTGAACAGTACCAATCAGCACCCAGGTGAACAGAACCAAACAGCACCCAGGTGAACAGAACCAATCAGCACCCAGGTGAACAGTACCTTTCTCCAGGAGCAGCTGCAGAGAGCGGCAGCCCTGAGTCTGAACCTCCTCACTGGTGCTGAAAGCCGTCATTGCGTTGAGGATTAAGTCAAAGATGTCTGTGTCATCCTCCAAGACCATCAACGTGATCACATCTTTCAACGACAGACAAAGAAATGGAGATCACAAGTCAAGCCAACAGTTCATGCTCTTCATTATCTGAAAAAAAAATACATGGCTACTGCGTTAAGCGTATAATAAGCATATTATAAAGGAAAAATAGAATGCAGACAAATATTTTCCATGGTACTTTTATCATTAAAAATGCAATTTTTGACTTTTATACACTCAGCCCTGTGCAAACACAAAGGCACCGAATTGGCCTTGAAGTTATTTTGTCTGTGTGCAGAGTCAGTTTCCTTTTGTAGATGACATGAACATTTTTCTTGGCAAACTGAACAAGTGTGGGCATGCTGCAGAATCGGCCGTGCAGAAAAGCAGAAGGTGGCCTCCACACTGCAGAGACGTGAGAGGCCCCACCTGATCTCAGGAGCAGGGCCAGGGCTTTGAGTCCCACCGCCACCAGCTTGCTCTTCTCACTGTACATGGACAGCACCTTCAGGAGCTGCCTGTTAGCACACGCACAGACACAACAGCCAGAGATTACCATGCTTCAGTTTGGGTCTTTCCCAAACCACTATCTGCTGAGTTCAAGAGCTATCAGTGAGCCGGTGGCCATTCCCTCAGCTGCTTAACAGAATATTGCCCAAACCACTATCTAGCCTAGTCTAGCCTAAATGTGAAGTGCTTTTAAATCACAGGTAGTTCTCATATACAATACACCCAAAATCCATATCACAGCAATATTCCTGAAATGGACACTTAATTTGATCTATTGATTGATTCATCAAGGGCAGTGATTGACAGAATTCTTACAGAATTACACAAATGGTGTGTAAAGTAAAAACAATACAGTACAGTTGATTAAAAAATACACCTGAATGACCACTGATCAGAGAGGAGGTGTGTCTCTGATGACCGGGAGCCAATGGGTGCCTGGTGGGAGGAGCCAGTGCAGATGTAACCTGAGAAACCTTGGCCAACGTGAACCCATCCTAACCCTAGGGGTGCCACCGCACACTCCCTGTCACACTAATGACACTAATGCTCACTAAAGACACCATGTGAGTTCAAACCTGCAGTACACAGCCAAGCCTGTGCTTCTGGCAAAAACCGGATACTTAGGTGTTCAAGTTTTGTAAAAGTGTACTTTTGAAAGGTAAATCAACAGAGCACTTAACTATCCTACTCTTCTTAATTTTGCTGCTGCATTCTGTCAACACTCTAATAGATGTCTCTGCTCAGTTAGATGATAATCTATCAGCACATTCATACCTCTACACAAACGTGCATCTGTCTGTACCTACACAACATGCTCACCCGCACAAGTGTGCATCTATCAACATACACCAAAACAAGCCCACATACACCCAGAAGTGTATGCTGTTGTTCAAGATCTACACAAAGAAATTCATAACCACTGAGTAGGTATCATTAACACCTTCACCTACATCCGCATACACACATTAACCTACATTAACCTACAGCAGTTGCACACAGAAAGGTGGACGTGCCCTTTCAGCTGTGTACTTACTGATGGATTCCTAGCACCTCCCAATCCCTCCCGGCACTCAGAGGCCCTGCCAGCTTATCCAGGGTTTCAGGGCAGATTTCAATCAGGCGGCACAGGAGCGCCCATCCCACCTGCAGAACAGGAGGCACGACAGAGACACACATGTGGGCAGCTGGTCTCACAAAATGGAGAACGGCACAACCACACTGGACTGAACGACAGAATACAACACTCATTCTTTCAGCAGTCCATTCCTTCATTCAACCTTTATTTAAATTCTCAGGAACCCGTTGAGGAAACAGGCTCTTGTTTATAACGGTGCCAAGATAAAAAAAATGCATAAAACCATAGGTGTAATAATTTAAAAGAATAGTGATAAAAATGTGCTTTTAATAATAAAAGATCAGTATAAGAGCAAATATAAAAAGCAGTTACATACACACTTAAAAAAAGGATAAATCTGAGACTAAAAATGATTACAGGTACAACAGAGCTAACTTTACATTTGCAATGCAGTATAGCAAGGGTTTGACGGGAAACTAATTTAAAGGCACTTTATCAGATAAGTTCAAAGGGAATAAGGCAAGCCATTTATGAGCAACAGAGGGGTAAGGTAAGAAGGTAACCTGCGTATGAATGCTTTATGGACGACCACATAAAGATGGTGGTCTCTCCTTGCAGAGAGAGATGGTCAACCAACTTTGCTCTGAAGGACACAGCGATGGGTATCGTACATGTGACACATGTGAACATGTAAAAACGCTGCACTTTAAAACAGATCTGCATGCACCTGTATACCGACCTGCTGCACATCAGCACTACTTATGTAATATGACAGCACCATCATCAGGGGAGAGTGGACATCCTTGTCTTCAAACAGCTCTGTTGCTGTAGACGGAGATAGAAGTAGAAAAGTACTTTCTAAAAATGATTTTTACTTTATTAAAGAACATGACTGCTAAATATATTCAGACCTATTTTAACTATGGCTTTCTTTTTGCTTTGCACAGATTCACGCAGCATTTGTTGACAAGTTCTGTTTCGATATTAGTAAATTCACACATAATTTACATAAGAATAAGTCCTATAAAACAAGCAAAATACAAAACCCCCAGATATGATATGACATGGTGTAACTGGCTTTCATCACAATAAGTCATGATAAAAGTTACAATCGATCGCTGACAACAGAGAATGTCGCCTACCCCACTCATCTGAGTGCGCCAAGTACAGAAGATCCTCAATGATCTGCACCAACGTGCCCAGCTGCTTCCGTTCTTGCACATTTTTCAATCTGACGACAAGTTTTTTCAGCCTTTCCTCCAATTCCTCTTTGTTAACCATGCTCACTGGTGCACTTTTCTCCTAACAAAAATACATCGGACCTTCCACGATAAAACTACATGGCGCAAAGCTGTCACGCCGTCGACCCCGAACGCATTTTATAGGCTACCATAACGTGGGGATCTATGCTGCTACTGCATAAAGAAATGTATTAAATGGCATAACATTAAACATAACAGTTCTGTTCTCCCAAACTATTTAGTCGGAAGTCGTCACACACAGGCATTACTTCTAAACGAGCTGGTTCCTGCTTTTGTCTCTCCAGAGTGCACAGATTTGTTTCAATTTAAGGAGCTACTGCGAGACCATCTCTCCTCCCCTACTCTTGAAAATCATATGACTTGGTACGATTTCCCCGCGGGACAAGCGAAACCGGTGGCTTCACTTCTCTCCAACTCTGCGCTGTGAAAACGGCCTTATTAAGTCCAGGTATTTTTTGTTTATCTGATGACAATTTACGACGTTAGCAGAGTATACTCTCCATTTCTTACTGTATGGATTTTAATGTGCCGCACTTTAAATAATGATTCGTTTAGCCAGCTCGTTAGACTACTTAGTTCGCAGAGCTACATGTTTTGAAATATGAAACTCGGAAGGAAGCAGTACTTTCAACCGAATCGCTTTACGGCAGACGGAGTTCGAGAACTATAAATCAACTAAAGATCCCGAAACAACCCAACAGTCAAACAGCTCTTGCCATATTTCTTGCCTTACATGCGATCATGTGTTGTTAAAGAAACAACTGGTCTAAAAGTCAGAATAGAGAATAACTGTGATAACCTTTACCCACCAACATCTAATTATGTAAACTATGGGGCTAGCAGTCCAATCAGTATATCCAACGCTCTCTGGACGCAATATGCCCAAATGCTGTTTTGAGATATTGTCATGTTTAAATGTTTATACGGTTAAAAGTACAGTAGCTACCCGATCCTAAGATTTAAGTGCAATATTACTTTTAAGCAGCAGAGGGCATAGTTCATTTAATTCCCTGCATTCCTCAAGTTTGGTAGCGCTGTTAAATATAGACAATTATTAATTTAGACAAATTAACACAAAAATTTTTTTTTGTTCTTGATTTTTACAGCATATTGCTGAATTGAAAAGTTGTCAGAACTAATCATAAACACGTCCTTTGGATATAGAGTTCACAAAATAGGTGGACTGTAAATGCTATCTATGGGAAGTAGAAATGCAAAAATATAACCTCTGCAGTGGGAGGTGAAAGTTCTGCGAAAAGGCCCGACACGTTCCGAGGGCACCCGAAACTTGCCAACCTTACTGCAGCTCAAATTTGCTCAGAGTTTTTCTTGGTGTCAACGTTGCCACAGGCTGTCAAAGTCGTGAAAGGAATTTTAGTGACAGACCAACTTTCGGCTCAACGCCAGCCGGTCAGCTTCCGAAATACCCACAGAATGGTGACTTTCACTGTAGCATGGCTACAGAATTCCAGCTTTAAGCAACGTTGTATCGAGCAGAGACTGGAAAAGTCTGAAGGGATAGTAGAATCTGTTTATGCTCCTGCCTTATTTCCCTGTTGTCCTTGATATAGTCGGTCTAAAATAACAATTATTTTACAAACTGGATCGATTCGAATAGATCCATAAAATAAATCAGAAAGGTATGGATTGTAAGCACTTGCAGGCGTGTGTATGTATTTTGCGTCATGCCCGCTCGCTTGGTGACGGGCTGAATTGACTCCTCCTCGGTCTTACCTTTGCTTCTATTTGTGTTCATCCCCCGCTCTGCGTAACTCACTCGCTCTGGCTACTACGATGACACGAGTGTGTGAACAGCTCATCCGTAACTTTTAGCTTTGAGAAGCTGCACATCTAACGAAGAACTGAAGCACCGATAACGCCATAATTTCTTCATTTGAAAACTTGCTTTTGTCCACACTTTCTACAGTGAAAATTAGGCTAAGGTTCTACCTTGACTGAACTCTGTTGTGATAATTTTTTCGTTGTTTTTCCCTATGTCCCGACAATCCGGCGATAATGACTACAGTCTTCGAAGTATGAGCAACCTGATGGGCGAGAGGAGGAAGAAAGTGAGCGATGATGGAGAACGCAGCCTCATCAAGGCTCCGTCCAACGCGAGCATCAACAGCCAGGGACCCTCCGCCGCTTCCACCGGGGACTTAGAACGAGCAGCCCGCAAGCAGTTCCAACAAGAGGACACGCCTGCATTTGTATATGTCCTGGCTATATTCTCGGCACTGGGCGGCTTTTTATTCGGTTATGACACCGGAGTAGTGTCGGGAGCCATGCTTCTGCTTAAGAAGGAGATGAATTTGAGTGCTCTCTGGCAAGAAGTACTAGTCTCAAGTACTGTCGGCGCCGCCGCCGTGTCCGCCCTGACTGGCGGCTCTCTGAACGGAATTTTCGGACGGAGAGTGTGCATCTTGTTAGCTAGCTTTATCTTCTCAGTCGGTGGAGTGGTACTAAGTGCTGCCCCAAATAAGGAGGTTCTGCTGGTCGGAAGAGTTATAGTTGGGCTTGGACTGGGTAAGTTAACTTAGTCATGTTATTCAAAGTTTCTTCCCCTCCCATCATAAGCCACACATGTGGCAACATAATGAATAAAGTCATAGGTGTAGGCTACTGCTGAGGAAAAGTACGCTAGCCTTTCACGACAGGAGGGTCAAGCAGTGCAGTGTGTCACACTGCAACTGTTCATAAACCATACATATGATGTGTTCACGCTGCCTAATTTGGATCATGCTATGTCCACCCCACTCCAGCCCTGGCGGAGTGCAAACAGCTTTTCACGGCCACCCCTATACACCCACTTGTTAGGCTATTTGTACAGTAGCATAGGTGACTTGCCAGCTCTCCGCCCTCTGTAGCATACAGAAAAAATACACACGTCCCTGAGATTATAGTCAGAGAGGACTCCACTTTGAAATCAAAGTTCCCCATTACTCTGGTGCGAGTAGGCAATCTACAGTGCAGCCCGCTGTAACTGAAACAACATTGACACACTGCTTATACAAAAGAGCTTTGATTTACTTATGGCGTGTTGGCAGGTTGTGTTGATCCTTGCTGTCCGTTCCTCCGGTAGCGATTGTAAGATAAACCGAATGTAAACGAACTAGCATACAGATTATTCGTCCGGAGGCAGTCATGCTTGACATCTGACAATATGTTAAAGATTTGTTGTCACCATTGGCTGCCTGCATATCCTTGACAAAGTAAAGCCTGTCGTGTCGACAAGGTTGTTTTATATCCAGAAAATCTAGCCTAAATGTAAAATATGGTTTAATGTAGATAAACCCATTTCTTTAAACAGCATTGAAATACTGTCTGAGCCCCATCTCAAATTTTGAAGAATAGAAGGTGTGGGAACCTGTTTTCATATCTGTTTCTTCTTTTCCCTATCCTTTAACGGACATGGTTAGATGATTTATTTATTCAGCCTCCATAGAGAGTGTTCTGTGATTTTAAATACAGGTTGATTAATGCCTTGTATTTAGTAAACAAACCTAAACACTTGTCACAGCAAACATTTCAATGCATTAGGATGACAGCAGGTGAAATATTAAACATGGGCAAGATGTATAAATCTACGGCTGGTATGATAAAAGTTTATTTTACCTTCAATACAGTTTGTTGACAGTAACAGACATCCTTTCTGGGTGACCCCTGAGCCGTGGCTAGGTATACAGACTGTGAAGGCACCTGTCTGAGTACCTGTTTTTAATGTTATGCTGGTCCCATACGTTCTGGTTTTATTCTGGATGCTGGATTCTTATGCTGGGCTAACAATCTAGTTTAGCTTATCCAGTAAACCAAGGCTGTATTTTTCCAGATATTATTCCATTCTTTTTCTAGGGAAGCTGTTCATTTGTAATGGGAGAAAAAGGGTTTAATGACATCACAGTTGGGTGTTGTTAGCATTTGCAACAAGTGCCTGAGTTGAACCAACCATGGTCCCATGCTTTGGAGAGCAAACCATTTGATTCATGGAAGTCTGTGACTGACAGCAGATTGTGGCTCCACCCATTAATGGGTTCATGAAGCCTTAATCTGCCATTACTGTTGTATATTTGATCAGTTTTTAATTGATCACTGCTTGGCTAACAGACATTTTCATTTTTAAGAAGGGCTGACTTCTTGTATTTGAATCCCTGGATATGACAAATGTTTCAGTCGATGCTGCCACTATGAGTTACATTCATATTGCATGTTTTGTGCCTCAAACGGGAATGAATCTACAGAGTTGGTGATTAAAACCTGCTTTGCATTTTAAAAGGTTAATTTCAGTACTTGGATGTTAATCACCATGAACTTGTCTGTCTGATTGAACTATTTGTCTGTCTGGGAAATAGTCTCTCTCTCTCTCTCAGTATGTGGGAGTGCAGACTGAGTTCCTCCATCTCAAAGGGAGACTGGCTGATCCAGATTCAGAACCATCCCTTTCCAGTGTATGACTGAGGTAATGGTTACAGTTGGGGAACTTGAGATGGGTTGTTTGAAGCAGAAATTGACTACACTGTGGATGTGACTCCAGTTCGGGTGCCAGTCAGTCTTCACTGTTTCCCACATTGCGGATGCAATGCCAAGTATTTTGCCAAGTATGAGAAACAGAGTGAAAACATGTTCATGAATGTTCAGTGTTCAGCCAGTAGGGGGCTGGGGGGTTTCCAAAGACCAATGAAACCATTGAGTTTTACTACCTTACCCACTATTTGTCCTGGCAAGGCTGAGCCAATGCCTTACTAATATGGAAGTCGCAGGATGTAACTAAGATGTAGTTCAGATAATGTTACTTGTTGCAGCTTTCTACAGTGTTGCTTGAATTCTACGGCATGGATCCAAAGGAATAACTGTGCTGTATCTTCATTGCTTGATGAAACAAACCTTAATGTCAAACCCATCTGTGCTTGACATTAAAAAACTAATCTCTGTAAATGACATTAAACAGGACAGATTGTCAAGACACCTGCTCCCTTTGACCCATTTAGTTCCAGCTTCCAATGTTTGGTAGTCTAGCCCACTCCAGTGGGAAACGGAACAAGCCAATGTAATAGCTGAATTCCTTGCTCTCAACACTCTACAAGCAAGTTGTGTTTAAGTCCAGTGCTGTTGCAGGGAAACTCTTCATCTGTTTATGCTGTCATTGTGTTCGTCATGAAGTTATGCTCTGTGTCTATTCTTTATCTGACAGCAGTGTGTGTGTAAATCGAGTGCCCTCCGTCCCTTTGTGGTGACTTCACATTGCTGACAGCATTCACACTCACTTTCAATTGTAAATTTTCTCAGGATAGCTGAGTGACAGGGTGGAGTCATTCGCCTAAGAAAAACTCCAGTTTCCATCTGGAAGTATTTACTTAATGTTTATCATATGCATTGATTTGAATTGTCCACAGCAGGGACTGTTCCCCTGCAGTGTTTCAGAATTAGAGTGAGTATAATGGTATTTAACCCTGTCAGGCTGGTGTCTCCTGTCATCCTATTATGTTTATGTATGCTCACAGGATATTTCATCACCAGGATTCCCTGATCCAAATTTTCCTGCCTCAATACCCATTTATGATACCTTAACTCAGGGTATCAGTTGATACCAAGAAACCATCAAATTTCTGTACTTTTTCCCAATTTAAAATGAATGTAACTACAGTCATTACTTCTCTATTAAAAAAAGAGAGGAAAATAAATTCATTATAAATAAATGTTCCTAAAGGTTTGTAAAATTGCCTTGGTGCAATTTCTGTATCAATTGTAATTTCTGCCATAATCATAAGGAAGTTGCTGTACCAAACCGGATTGGTCATGTCTGGCCGATAGCCAAGCCATCTATTAGCACCAGTGTCTGTGCCAGTATTGATCCAGAGTGTAGGAGAGGCACATCTCTATTTGAAAGGAACATGGAAAATAACATTACAGCCCAAAATAATGGCTCATTGTTGGAGTATCATCATGACAACCGTGGGTGTTGTAAAGGGTTCATTGTGTGCTTTTGAAGACAACAAGCAAAAATATTTCAGGTGAGTTATAGACTGACCTGAAGATATGGATGTATGTATATATGATCACTGATTTAAAAAAAAAAAACAACCGTTAAACAAACATCTGTTTCAAAATTAGGCAAAGTGGCAGTATTGCTATTACAACAATGTATAGAAAATCAGGTACGCTTTCATATAATATAGGGGATAACAAACACAGTCATTAGAAAAGAAGCCAGAAACTGAAAAGGGGACATAAATTCAGAAATCAGATGAATGTGGTACTGATACCTCAGTTACTGGTGGTTTGATCTGATTATTTTTACCTGCTGATCATGGCTGCAAAATGATGCTGAAAAAAACAGAATAACTGTAACTGCTGCCAGGTTTAGTGACCAGTGTTTTAGTTGTTGATATGGTGAAATACTGTTGGTATACTAAAATCATACCACTCAAAGCATACTGTGAGGGACAGAATGTTCAGCAGACCCTGCTTTCAAGGCGTTAGTGCCTGGCGCCAGCTGCGTGTAGCTGTGGAAATCTCTGCAGCCTGATGGAGAGTTTCTTTCATTGGTGACTGTGCCTGCAGAAATCCTAGCGATGTACAGTCATCCTAAATCACCATGTGGTGGGCGGGTAATTTCGTTATTGTTAGAAAAAAATTTAGCTTTTTGTCCAGAATTGACTTCCTAGATCTGCTTTGTTTATCTCAGCCTACAGTTACCGATATTGACCAATGGCATTATTGATGTCAATCAGGCAGAACCCTTTTATGTCTCAGTAATTCCAGAATTCCGCACCATCGACAGCTTTGCATCTCTGCTGCAGCTCATCCATGCTGTTCCACACAATGGACGGTGGAAAAGCATCCATGGTGTGGAATGTGGTGTGCATCTGTAGCTTACGCTTGTACTATATGCCTTTCATTAGTGCTGAAACAGTCTGTAGATGCTGAGCAGGAGTAACATTTTTTATCACTGAGATGAACCGTCCTTATTGGTGTTCATTGGAGTCCTCAGGTTTCGCGCTTGTATAAATGTCAGTATAAATGCCTGATAATAACATAGCTGTTGAATCAGCCATGGAGATAGGGAAAAAGGCTGAGAATGTGCCGCTGGTTCTCCTCTGAAGGACTTGCTGGGCTGTAGTAGCAGTTGAGTGATGAAGACGTGGTGAGTGTGCTGGTTGCTCTCCTCTGAAGAAGCTCTGTATTAGCAGTGAGATGGAGGTAGGGGGTTGGGGGGCGTCAGAGCTGTGTCAGAGCAGTCAGGCATCATCACTGGGGCTGTAGACCTTGGGAAGACTTCACACTGCAGGTTTTCACTCAGACGTCAAACGCAGAGGGATGTTTATAGCTGCTGTGGTTGGGTTTAGCTGCACAGTGTCTCAGTCATACTTCTCAGGGAGGTGAAGTGGATAAGGCGCTGTCAGAGACTAGGAGCGCTCACTGGAAAAACATAAGGCTTCCAATGTACAGCTGCTGAGATCTGGACACAGCTGGTTGGTTGAACAGTATCTGGTCAGAGACACTGGTGTCCATGGGAGACTGAAAGTGGGGATCACCGCTGAGAAAGCCCCATTCAGCTAAAGGTGGTGATTGTCTATTTGAAAATAATTTAGTGGTTTGCTGAGGAAGGGGAATGTGTGAGAGAACATTCTGAGGGAAACCTCTCCAGATGTAGACCATCCCACTTAAGATAGCAGATCAATGACAGGAATGCGCCCTGCAGCCAGCGGCTCGGGCCAAACCTGCACTATACAGCCCCCAAACGTCCTTCACAGACTGGGAGGCATGACCGCTTCCTCTGACAGACACTTGCGCTCTCGCCTCAATGTGACTTTGCTCATTTTGCAGCGCTCTTGGGTTTCACAGCTGAAAGTACTTCTCGATTTGCACAAAAGAAATGGAAAAGTATTGCCCCTTCTCGTTCTCTTCTTTTTCAGAGGAAGGATGAAAATTGACTTATACGGCAAGATTACTCAAACTTTCAATGACCTGTCAGTTTTTGGACTTATGCAAGACATTTGTGCTACACTATTTTCAAACTACAGTATGCAGGAGTCAGTCTTGAATTCAGGCTTAGTTTAATGGTGTTCTACCATTCTAATGCCCTCCCCCTGCCAGCTGGGCATCTGCAGGTCTGTGAACCAATCATATTTTAACTTGTTTCTCTGACAATAAAAGGCCACATGTTATTGGTTATTAATCTGCAGCACAAAAAATGGTGATGCTTGTTGCCACATGAGTCAGAGTTAGTCAGGTGTGTGGCCACTCTTTAATGGGGCTATGGAAGCTCACTGGTGCGGGGGTGCAGTGCAGTTCAGTGAGAAAACATGCTGGAGAAAAACAAGATTAAGTCCCTGTAATTATTTTACGAGTTCATTTTTTTACTTTAAATGCCTGACTGTGCCTGTTTAAAATTCACCCCAATTTACAAAATGGATCAAGAAATACAGTTCAGGGATTTTTGTTTCGGTAAACTTTAAAGGTCATTGTTGATGTTCGTCAACAGCACAAATGTTTTACGTCTCTCTGATCACTTAACGTGAGCTTCCAGTTTGTGCGTTTTTGGTCCAATTATTTGTGATGTGACCTTTACCTAAACATGCAGTGACTGGACAAAGGGGGGTTACTGCTGCCTTATATCAGGGAAAAAGAGAAACGTCTCGACCTGAAGGGTCTGTTTTTATAGAGCACTTCGGCCACTGATAGACATTCCCTGAGAAAATCATTTTGAAATAAAATCACTGAGCTAAAAAGGCAGCTGGTCATTGTAAATTGTAACTCAGAACGACTGGGCACTTATTTATTACATTATTAATAATTAATCTTGTAAGAACTGGCACTGTGAGGTTATACATTTAATGTATTTAATATATTTAAAGTAAATGGTACCTCTAAATTTCCCTTATGTCAAAGTGCGATATTGCTGTAAACCTGAGCTATTGTTTATATGGACATTACTCCAGCATGCACTCGGCCTGCTGCTGCATCCTCGCAATATGGACATTACTCCAGCATGCACTCGGCCTGCTGCTGCATCCTCGCAATATGGACATTACTCCAGCATGCACTCGGCCTGCTGCTGCATCCTCGCAATATGGACATTACTCCAGCATGCACTCGGCCTGCTGCTGCATCCTCGCAATATGGACATTACTCCAGCATGCACTCGGCCTGCTGCTGCATCCTCGCAATATGGACATTACTCCAGCATGCACTCGGCCTGCTGCTGCGTCCTCGCAATATGGACATTACTCCAGCATGCACTCGGCCTGCTGCTGCGTCCTCGCAATATGGACATTACTCCAGCATGCACTCGGCCTGCTGCTGCATCCTCGCAATATGGACATTACTCCAGCATGCACTCGGCCTGCTGCTGCATCCTCGCAATATGGACATTACTCCAGCATGCACTCGGCCTGCTGCTGAATCCTCGCAATATGGACAGTACTCCAGCATGCACTCGGCCTGCTGCTGCATCCTCGCAATATGGACATTACTCAGCATGCACTCGGCCTGCTGCTGCGTCCTCGCAATATGGACATTACTCCAGCATGCACTCGGCCTGCTGCTGCGTCCTCGCAATATGGACATTACTCCAGCATGCACTCGGCCTGCTGCTGCGTCCTCGCAATATGGACATTACTCTAGCATGCACTCGGCCTGCTGCTGCGTCCTCGCATTTTTGCGTTCTGCCACCTGAGCTGCGCAGCCATTCAGCCAAAGGACTGCGCTTCCCCTCCCGCTGCAGGCAGGCTGTAGGTGGGAGATTATCTGGTGCTGCTGGTGCTGTATAATGAGGTTCAGATCACCCTACAGGCTAAACCTCCGCTGACTCTTTGACTGATTATGTGTCACCAAACCTTAAGATCTCGGCCTTTAAAAATATTGTTGTGGATTGTTGTGGATGGTGTTAACTGCGCCCACATCGCAGGAAGATGCTCAGTTTATCTCCGATAATGATTTAATGTTATGAATATGGAAATGTATGGAGGTGGGCGCTGTAGCAGACACCCAGTGTCAATCACTGAGGTCACGCTGACGTAGAACCACAAGCTGTCATCCTTAACCTAGTTCATCGGCCAATCGGCCATGAGGTGGTGCAGCATCTCCCTATGCGAGTCCTGGCCATCGTCAGTACTGGAGCCCAAAGCACACCTCACTGTCGAGAGCCAGTGCTGTATCTGGCTTCGCTATTCAACACCCAAGCTGGAGATTTTTCAGAGCATTGTACCTATGGCAGCTAGCTCTTTCCAAGCTTAACTAGGGCAATTAAGTAATGACGAGGCTGTCATTACAAGCTACATTTAGTAGCCTGTTTGTCTAAAGGAAGATCTGAGCAGATACATTTACCCGCGCTGTTCAGCTGTGTGTGTAATAGCCATGTAACTGTGGGAAGCTGAGCTGGTAAAGCCGTTCACTTCATTAGAACAGCGGACTGTGGGCCGGCTCATTTCATGAGTGTTAGTGTTGGATTCTTCTGGACTTGGTCACATTAGTCTTGCAACGTACATAAAATTATCAGACGTAGTGTGTGTGAATCTGTAAATCTGAGTGTCACGGCCCTGATCGTGTGTGTTGATGCAGGTAGAACGGTAGGCTGTGTATTTTTATGGGTTGATTGTGTAACACTCAAGGGTAGGTGTAGTGTTATGTGTGACATCAGAGGAGACGGGTGCACAGGGATATGGGAGACAGATTATGAGATGAATATAAATATTTGATAAAAAACAATTTTTTTTTCTTATGAGCAGGTCCTTATTCTTGCATAGCTTTTTAAGAAAATCTGTTTACACAAACAGATCTTTCCTCCAAATGCTGCAGCCCGTTGAGGATCTGAACCCGTGACCTTCTGGTTATAAAGTACTTCCTTCTGGTTACAGGTGTTTTTTTCAGTTGTTCTTTAACAGGGTTTTCACACTGTAGAGTCACGCAGTCATTAGTTATATTCTTTTTTTGTTGCGGCTGGATGGGCTCTCGAAATGGTGCCGTCTCAAAATCATTTACTTTCTTCCTGATTGACTCACGGACTGACTGAGCCTCTCCTGCTCTAATGACGTTTTACCGCCAGAAGGAAAAGAAATCCAGAAACGCACCTGCAGCTTGCCTATTCACTGCTTATAAGTAGCTCTCTGGCTTATTATACAGATTTTTGGATGTCTGATTTAATCTTCATTCGTTCTTATCCTGTGCGCTTTGTTCTTAATATGCGTCATGTGTGAGGTAAATGAATATGTTGGCACTCTGAATTTTTTTAAAAACCTTTTTAACATGGCTGATTAGATCGCTGAAGAGGAGCAGCAGTTTAGCAGGATGCTGAACGAACTCTGCAGAATGGTAGCGTTAACCCGCCCGCTCTTGAGTGTCTTTTCTGCTCGGGCAGCGCGTCTCGGAGTGCTGTGACCCTGAGGAGGCAGCCTTTTCTCCTGGACCGAGCAGATGGGTATGGCGCTTACGAGACCAGACCTGAGGCTGGCCTGGAGAGGCATTCTCTTGCACGTTTGTCCGAGGTGGAGGAAGGTGGGCAGAGACCGTATGAGTGGCGCCACACAGACAGGGACTGAGTCTGTAAACAGGAGGACTGTTCAATGTCTCTCTCTCTCTCTCTCTCTCTTTTCCCTCTCTCTCTTCCTGTCTTACCGGCTAAACCTGTACCATTCCTTTTCGAGGCTGGGTCAGCTGGTGGCTCGCTAGATCACACCTGTAAGCCAATGTCATGGCTAGGACTCGATCACTCAGTCACATGGCCCCGCCTGGTCCCTGAGTATGTGCGTTACTGTACGAGCCATCCCGACAGCGTGAGGGGGATTTCATGGCCCCCAATGCAACAGCAAACCCCCATGCAATCGTGTCCACTATGCTCTCATATGAAAATATGAATGAAATATATACGCAATTACATTAAAAGAGAACATATATAAGCACCCTTCATTCATAGCCACTTTAATTATGATTCAAAATAATTAACTATTTGGAGAGCATAGTGTCAGGCTCGATCTGAAAACCTGCTCAGACAGTTCCAAAACTCTTTGGCTACTCCAGATCCTGTATCACTATAGCTCTTTTTCCCTCCTTTTTCTTGCTTTATGCATGTAGATCCACCGCCCTTAGGTGTCCAGAAGGAAGACTGCCCTCTGTTGGCCAGCCAGGAACCTACCGTGGAAAACTAATTCTGTCTCATTCTGACCACAGAATGTCCAAGCCCTCCTGCACTGCAGCTGAGTAGCCTGAGAGGACTCCAGCCGTCTACACTGTAACCGCTGTTAGATAATTATTGTAGTATAGTCAACACTATCGTTAAATGTATAACAAAAAAAAATTATTTTACCATTATTTACAATTTTAATTTGACCACATTTTGGCATGGAGAGGTTAATGCTATGTAGGGCCATCTGTCAGAGGAACACAGCTATAAAGTACATTTAGTCATTTTTAGGGTAGCTCTCTGTCCCTGTTTATTTGGTGATTTGTTTTGCAAATAAGACCGATAGACCTAAAAAAAAAAAAAAAAAACAGTTAAAGATGTCCAGATTTCACGTACATAGTGTGTATAGGGTGGTCATCTTGTGTGAAAAATGATTTCTTACTTGTCCATGGCGCAGACACTAGACTCATATTGTTAAAATCTCAGTGAAGCACCAATGAAGTTCCTCTTCCCTGGTTATTGATTAACCTCCCTGCGAGTCACACGGCCAGGGTGTTCCCATGGCAACAGGTACATTGTCTCCCCGGCGGCCGGGAGCTACAGGAAACGGCGTTCAGACTATTAATAGAGTTTTATCGCAGATGAAGATGTCTCTCTCTCTCATTTGATGGATAAATAGGCCTGTATGCTGTCTGTTCAGTGTAACTGACGGAGTGTGGACAGCTGTTGTGTTGCTACATATGTTTATTTGATTAGGGTTTTTGTGCCATAAGTATATGAACTATTAAGTTTTAATCATCTTCAGAACTAGCTATGTATTCATTTCATTTCATTTTAGTTCAGTAACCCTTTTCAGGAATTCTTCTTACATCTAAATTCAAAAGCTCTGATAAAAGTAAAAATGGCACCTGTCAATAATTCAAGGCATGTGACAGTCTACCAAACACAAAATGTACTCAATATACCGATCATGTATGTGACAAGCGATAGTGGGTACCTACAGCAAAAATATAAAAAAGTGTAAGATCTTATGGTGCAGAACTCTGTGCTTTCCCATGGTTAGAGTGTTACAAGGCAGAGGAGATACTGTTTTACAATGTTTTACTGAGGGCATTTAGGCCATGCATTTCCATAATGTCATTGTGAGATATATGTATGTATGTATGTATGTATGTATGTGTATGTGACTGGTGCAGTTCCCTGTGGTTCTTTTGCCTGCTTAAAGGACAACAGCAGGTTGTCTTTCCCAAATGCTACATATTTCACTGACATTAAAATCTCCGAATGGCGGGAGACAGGTACAAGGGTCCGTCAGCTGAAATACAGCAGAACCTGCCGTGATGGTTTTGCTGGCCACAGTCTTTAATTGCTCTGTCAGTTTCAGAAGGGCAGTGCAGACATACTGCTTTAGTGACTGAGCCATTATGAGCCATCCCACACAGATAACATTATCACTGTCATTATTTCATTTCTTTTATTCTGCTTATTCATTATCCAGCACACACTTCAGCTGTACAAATCACCATCGCTTTTGTTATTGTATAATTTCAAGCAGTCACTCCTTTTGATTTAGTGTCATGTTATGTTACGAAGTCTAACATCATTATGAAAGATTGTTGTTCGTGCTTTGGCATTGCTTTGCTGCAGCGCTATTCCCTGGATAATAAAGCGTTTTCAGTTGAATTGAGCTGAATTGATACCCAGCCAAATAGTTCACAGCCGCACCCGCAGCGGACCCCTTATTGCCAGCCTTTGAGATGGAGAGCAGGTGTGTCCCTCGGAACGGCCACTCATGTTCTCATGTTTTTGGATCATGGTCGTGGTGCATCCTGTTCTGTGATGTGGTACATGGTCAGCTCTTTGCCCCCACGTTTACTGTCTGTCTGCGGGTGCTTTGGGTTTAGCCTGGGGCCCACATGAAGCGAATGCAGAATGTGGACAAGGAAGTGCGACACAGTCCTGACAAGCAGAGGAAAGCTGGAAAAAGTGCAATGAGAAATTGGGGACACAGCATAGCTCAGAATAACCAGTATTACAGTAGAGGTGAATGGATAATACTGCAGATGGTAAACAGGTCGCTGTGGCCAAGTGACTCATTTGCTTGACTGGGATCCGGAAGGTTTGTGGTCCAGGCCCCAATGGGGGATTTGCCCACAAAGGGGTTTGGCCCCTGGCTCAGTATAATCAGCTGTAAGCTGCTTTGGATAAAAAAAAAATGTCAGCTAAAAATAATGAATGGAATGGTCGTTATTGGTTGTGGAGATGAGACAGGGTGCATTATGGGTAATGATGTATTGGAATGCTGTATGATAGGGAAGTACTCGGACCCTGGATCCTGTGTCACATGACCTCTCCCCCTCCCTCTCCAGGCATTGCCTCCATGACTGTCCCAGTGTACATTGCGGAATCCTCACCCCCCCACCTGCGCGGCCAGCTGGTCACCATCAACACTTTGTTCATCACAGGGGGCCAGTTCATCGCCAGCGTCATCGATGGGGCCTTCAGCTACATGCGCCATGATGGCTGGAGGTAGGGTCTACTCACCGGCACCTCCTACTGGCCAGGAGAGGTCAGCATCTGCGTTAGCGCTGTTTCTTCACCCTTTGAAGTGGGAGACGCATATAATTTACTGGAAGACCATATGCGGCCACCCTCGACTGTTTTAGTGATGTGAAAGTGTAACATTTTCACCTGTCTGTGTAAAACTATGACCTACATATTTTCCTTTTCCTAAAAAATTTAACACAAAAAATTAGGCCATAAAATATGATCCCATGTTTTGTTTCATCGTCCTCTTTGTGAATTTAATACCTCCTTTCCTAACCTCACCACAGCACAAGAGGTAAAGCAAAAAGCTTCCTAAAAACCCATTACCAATGTTTGTGACGAGGTTGAATGTTTTCTCTCCTGCATTTTCATTCCTCACCGGTGCAAAGCAGATCAAGAAAACTCTTCAAACCCTGGCCTGATATATTATTCAATTCCCTTCAATTGCAGCAACCCACTTAATCTGAGTTGAGAAAGAGTCTGTGCCATGTTGCGAGCTGGCAGCGCTCCCAGTTAGCTGAGGAAAGGGTAGCGAGATGCAGCTTGCCCAAAGGTGAGCTAAAAAGAGCCGCTACCCCATCTCCGTCATTTTCCACCACAAACTTAAAACTCACCTGTTTACCTTGCGCCTGACTGGTACAGTTTAAAGTTCTGTAAATTGCTCTGGGTAAGAGTGTCTGAGACGTGCCGACATGTCAACCCTGCAAAAGTTCCCTTTTCAAGACCTTTTCAAGACCTTCTGCTGCACTGATTGACTAATAAAAGTCATTACCCTTAGCTTACGCAGCAGCGTGTAAATATTCTCACACACAGAGACCTGTGTTTACTCTGCTGCAGTGATCTGATATACAGCCGGATGCTTGGCTGCAGAAACACTGTCTGTCTGTGTGTACAGAAACACAGATGGACTGGTACGGGCAGGTGGGTGAAGTTATGTAACGTTTTATAATTACGGACCGGCCAAAAGTCCTCCTGTCCAACAGCAATCAGCCTCTCTCAGGAATTCACAAGAGTGTAAAGAATCTTACCTTGACACTGCGGTAACGAAGGGCTCGGATGAAAGGATGCTGCGGTTGCTAGGCAACAGCCATACGCGGGACGTCTCCGTGGTGCTGACAGGCCAGTCCGATGGTCACTGGGGACCCCCGCCTCTTAACTGGACCGTTTAACTGAGCCAATTCTGACAAGGCAGAGCTGGGGGCCTCTGGGGACCTATGGGGGGGGCCTAATTCACTGAAACACCAGCTCAGCCCCCCCACACACGTTCTGCTGACACAACGCAGTTTCTTATTGCTCTTATTATTTATTGTCTAGCCACGTACAGCTTGATGCAGGTGGCCATGTTTTTCATGTTAATGCTACTCAGAATGTAGAGGGATAGAATGCCACCACACCAAAAACCATGCCATGATAAGGCATTCATCTAAAATTCCGTTTCAGCTCAAAGTCTGTAATTCCTGATATGGTTTTCCATGCAGAAATGAATAGAGCTGATTGACAGCAGCTGTTCTCTCCTGTGTGCTGTGGAATGTCTGCTGCTCTGTAGCTCCAGCTGTAGTGTAGTGGATTGTTGTGTGGTGTGTGCGTGTGTGCTGTGACTCCAGCTGTGTGTAGTGTAAGAATGCATGCTGGATTGTTGTGTGTGTGTGTGTGTGCTGTGACTCCAGCCGTAGTGTAGTGTAAGAATGCATGCTGGATTGTTGTGTGGGGTGTGTGTGTGTGCGCTGTGACTCCAGCCGTAGTGTAGTGTCAGAATGCATGCTGGATTGTTGTGGGGTGTGTGTGTGCGCACTGTGACTCCAGCTGTAGTGTATTGTAAAAATGCATGCTGGATTGTTGTGTGGTGTGTGTGTGTGTGTGTGTGCGCTGTGACTCCAGCTGAAGTGTAGTGTAAGAATGCATGCTGGATTGTTGTGGGTGTGTGTGTGTGTGTGTGCGCTGTGACTCCAGCTGTAGTGTAGTGTCAGAATGCATGCTGGATTGTTGTGGGTGTGTGTGTGTGTGTGTGTGTGTGCGCTGTGACTCCAGCTGTAGTGTAGTGTAAGAATGCATGCTGGATTGTTGTGGGGTGTGTGTGTGTGCGCTGTGACTCCAGCTGTAGCTTTATTTATGATCATCGCAGATCGAGTTCACTAACTTCAAGTCAGAGTCCAGACCGAAAGCGTGAGTCAGAATGTCACTTCAGACATCTTAATCTCACCTCGAGCCCTGCTCACAGCTGTGGTGAAATATGGTTAAAAGATGAGATGAAGCCAAAATCAGAAAGCAAGAGCATGCCTCAGGAATGTGTGCATTCAGTCCCCAGCGTTCGGTCCCCAGGACCGGGCCGATGATGAAGCGCTGACTGGAGGACGTGCGGCCGCCTCGGTGTGAAACGGGGCTCTGTTATTACTCAGCCATATCAGCACATGCAAATCGCTGCTGATTTCAAGGACCCTTCACCCGTTTTAAGGCGAGAAAGATGATCACTCACTCCCAATTTGTAGCACTGAGAGCCATGCCAGCTCTCTGTAACGCAGGGTAAACCTGCTGTGGGGATATCCACAGCTCTGCCACGTTCTGCTCTATGGGTATCTCATATAATATGGACCAGGCTTATTGAAATCACTGCTCTGATCTGGGCATTTGTAAACCCAGGACAGGCCACAGGGTGTATGTGTATTTTTATTGTGATGCTCATATTTGGGTGTGGGGGGGGGTGAGGGTCATGGATCGGATTGGATGCTGCTCCGCTCTCCTCTACTCTGGGCATCTGCTGGTCTGATATTCACAATTGGAGCTTGGTTCATGTCTTTCCCCTGCAAGCTGGTGTTCATTTGTACAGGCAACCCATGGGTGGCAGGGAGGGCTTCTGGTCATGTGACACCCCAGCAGGGCCAATGAAATGAGGAGGGGCTAATGTGGGAGGGTCCCAGACATGATGGAATGAAGTTCACCCATGGGTGTGGTAGCACTGCAGTGAATGGAATGTCATTTATATTCCACAGGAAGTACAGTTACCTGGAGGAGTCTGACCCTCTCTGTTTTTGTCTCCCCCCTTCCCTTCTCCCTCTCATTGTTTGCCCTCTGTCTCATTCCCACACTGTGCTCCGGCTCTCTGTCTCAGGTACATGCTGGGTCTGTCAGTGGTCCCGGCGGTGCTGCAGTTTCTTGGGTTCCTGTTCCTGCCGGAGAGCCCACGCTGGCTGATCCAGAGGGGGCTTACCCAGAAGGCCCGGCGGGTCCTCAGTCAGATCCGGGGGAACCAGAACATTGACGAGGAGTACGACAGCATCAAGAGCAGCATCGAGGAGGAGGAGAAGGACAGTGGGGGAGGTGAGGGACTCGGCCTGAGCTCACGTCAAGAGCTTCCCATCAACACGTGTGAGAGGTGTCGTTACATCTCAGTGCCCACCGTAGCCAGGTCTCACCAGCCATAAACACCTGTGTAAGAGGTGCCGTCTGTAATTCTGTGACTCAAAGCGTTGTGTTAGACCACTTAAATGCCCTCGCATGCAAACACTTACACAGGAAGATGGCATGTAGAAAGAGACAGTGCAGGTTTTAACATGAAGACTTCTGTAAACCAGCAGTACACAGGAAAGCACTGGCAAATAGCTCCATTCACATTCCTAAAGCAGAGCGAGTTACATTTTCACTCTGCGGGCCTGTCACATTTGGGGTAAAAACCTGCCCTTCTAAGGTAGCGGCTTTATCTCTGGCCTACATGCAGTTTTTCAGCACTGTATCATATCAAAGGTTTATAAGAAAGACACTGGATAGCTTGGTGGTAGGTCAGGAAATGTCCAAAGTTATTTTTATTTAACCTCCAGGTTTTAAGTTTGAACTTAGCAGAGCTGAGGATTTTTCTATTCCTGCTAGTTTAGCTATGCTACTGTACAAAGGTGATGGCTTAAGGACACTGTCTTTCTGTCACACCAGACAAAGAGGTTGATTTCTGAGGGCAGTTTAGGACAACAAATAAACATTCAATTCGACTTTCGAACTTGATGAAAATTGTATTGTCGGAGGTTAATCCTTTGTATGAGGGAATATCAGCAAGTTGGGTCTTTTCACTCTTAATTAGTATTGGGACAGATGAAAGTCTTATCAGTGGCTCTCTCGTTTTGATATGTTCAGTCGTGCTGTTTGCAGCTGTCTGATAGGAATAGCAAAGCAATGCCAACAGACTGTCAGATAAGGGATCAAGAGGGGCCGGTGAAATTGGCTTCATCTCACCTCAATTTAACCTTGACAGGAAGCTTCTCTGCCCTCAGCGCAGCGCCTGGTACAGTCGCATCCTCTGCAGCATCGGGGGGGTGAGGAGGCTGTCTGTTAGCCTCAGTCCAGAGTCTCGGTTTCATCACAGTCCATATCCTCTTTTGAACCGCTCATATTCCAGACTCCAGATCGTTTTTCACAAGGTGTGGTCACGAGGCCAAGGTAATCATTACACACAGTCACATGCCAGCAGCCTGCCGTTGATGTTTAATGTTTTTATGGGATGCTGAAGCTTTAATTTCAGAAAAGCAGGGACAGAACAGTGACTGCTCACTGAAATGAGAATGCCTGTTTGCCCCCTAGTGGTGAGGGTGTATTAATGCAGGGACCGCTCATCAGTGGGTTGATGGGTCGTGCTGTTGTTTCGGGGAGCTACCTTATCCAGCATCACCTGGAGGAAAAAGGCAAGATGGCCGCTCTGAGCAGGGTTCAGGGCCCTGTGCTCACAGGCGCAGGTGAATTTACCGACGTGTCGCTCTGCTCTCCCAGCCCAATAAAACTCTGGCCCAGGGCTCATCTCTGCAGCTCCAGCCCCTCTCCTCCAGGGGCTGATTTAATACACCTCGCTCAGTTCCTCAGCTGCAGGTAATCGCAAACATCTGTCAAATGCAGCTGCTTCTCCTTCTTTTTTTTTTCTTGGCTGTCCCAAGCTCATTTTTGGAAAGGACCCAGTTTATTTTTCAGTTACTATAAAGCACTGACATGAGATTGCATCTCTGACAGGAGACTGGTCCGTACACCAGTGTTGGGCGGTTGGTGGAGAGGAGAGGCAGTTCTGCTGAAAGTGTAATCGAAAAGCCTCGAAATGACCACTGTGATGGCTGTTTTCCTCAGGGTGCAGCAGCCCATATCGTAATCTCCATACTGTAGCATCAGATTAGCCAAGTGGCTAAGGTACTTGGCTGAGAGGGTTGGTGGTTCAAGCCCCAGACGAGCTACGTTAATATCTGTGCAGCTCTTGAGCAAGGCCCTGAGGGCGGAGGACTGTCTTATGGTTAGTCTAATCTACTGTAAGTCGCCTTGGATGAAAGCATCAGCGTAATAACTGTAATGTATGTATCTCGTACCTTGTGCGAGCTCGAGCGCTGCGGTCACACACGCCTGCGGGTCTCTCTCTGTGACGCATGCACGTTGCTGAGGTTTTTATTGGTGACAGGATTGTCTCTCGCCTCGTCTCGCCGTGCTGATGAACTGGAGATAGCCGCTTGCGTCAGACGGAAATAAAGCCCTGAAGGAGAACACACAAATACGCAAGCAAATGATGTGGCACAAACCAGTGTGTCGCCCCTCTGTGAGAGTAGTGCAGTGGTTGGGTATGTTTGCATTGCCTCTTCCCTTCAGTCCAGGGTCTATTTCCAAGGTCACCGTGCAGAGTGAGATTTATGTCCTGAGATTTAGATCCTCTGCTCTTCATCCAATTCAGCTTTATTTGTATAGTGCTTTTTCCAACAAGTTGTCACAAAGCAGCTTTACAATTGATCCCTGGCCTGAAACCCCCTCCGAGCAAGCCAAGGCAACAGTGGAAGAAAGAGAAACTCCCTACAAAAACATGAAGAAACCTTGAGCAGAACCTGGCTCAGAGGGGGAGCCCATCTGCTTCTGGCTGGTGCAGCGGGTACAGCAGGTAGACAGGAGAGTGGAGATGGCTGACATAAATCTTACTGATTCAAATGATAATTAAAATGATAACAGGAACAATAAGCACAATAACAGTTTAGGTAGAATAACCAGATTTGCAGTATAGCAGTAATCCAGTTCTTGGCGCAGAGAGGGCGGGATGGGCGGGACTGTTGGAACAGGAAGATAGACTTCTTGTTCTTTACACACTTACATGCTAAATCACACACTCAAGCACAAGACCATTTACACTCTCAGACAGACACAATCATATCTCATACACACTGCCTCTCATTGACATACACACACACACATTACTCACATATTTACACAAGCACACATACACCCACCTTTACCCTGCTCACATTCACTCTCATGCACTTACACCATCTCACACACACACACACATACACACACACACACACACACACACACACACACACACACACACACACACAAATTACTCACATATTTACACAAGCACACATACACCCACCTTTACCCTGCTCACATTCACTCTCATGCACCTACACCATCACACACACACAAACACACACACACACACACACACACACACACACACACACACACACACACACACACACACACACACACACACACACACACTAACTCCAGAGTCTCGGTTTCAGAGGCACATCTGGGCAAATGGAAAATATAATTTCCTCATTTCCTGGCCTGGGCTGGAGATGAGGGCTGGGAAGAGCTGCGCAGCCCTGCTGCTGCCCGCTGCGCTGGGGATGGTGGCCACCACAGCAGGGTGCAACGTGTGGCGCTCTGCCTCCTCCTTCCTGATTTAAACCATTAAATAATGACATTACGCCAGCATCGGGGACCGGCCTCTGAGACGAGCGTGCGGGTGCTGGGGAGATTGACATCATCGTCATATCTTAGAGAGATTACGCGTCGTGTTTCACAGTCACTGGCCCGTACTGATGTCACACAGCGCTCAGCTGCTCGGCAACATCTATCACTCTCCGGGTCGCCGTGGCGACATGCTGTGCCCTCTCCTTCCTCATCGCCCTTGTCTTGTTTTGATGTTGCTCGTGGCTCAGGCAGAGATGAAGCTGTTTTGATTTTGGAGAGAGTGGAACTTCTGATACACTACCATAGTACACACAGTGTGAGATGGTGAGCTGACAGTGAGAAAAAGAAAGAGGGAGAATGAGAAAGAGGGAGAGAGAGAGGGTGAAAAACAAGCCTCCAACAGGAGTCTGATGTTACTGTACAGGCACTTTGATATAAGCCAAAAAACATGAATTTACATACATTTTTTGGATGTAAATCCCATTTAGACTGTGTAATTGTGGCACCCTCAAACTTGGCTGTCAGCCTGTCATGCTTGGTTTTATAAGTATTTTTGTGTTCGTGGGTGTATGTATGTATGTGTATGTTTAAGTTTCCTGTAATCTACCTTCAGTCGTCTTAGGCACCCAGTCTTTCAGAGTCAATGAAAAATTCATCATGCACTACATTATATGTGGAAATCCAAGAGGCACGTTTAACGTTATTAATCACTTTTTCCCTGGGCTATTAATAATGTAGACCCTTAAGAATCATGGGATACCTTATCTGTCCCGGAGGTCTTTTTGGCGAAGCTAAATGCAGTCTAATATAACGGGTATCTGCCTCTCTGATGTTTACATGCTGCAAGTGAAGCAAACTGTAGATAAAGTAGTTCTAGTGTGACATAGCGTGTCTGCTGTCCTGTCAGCGCAGTGTTTGAATAGCCTTTACGCACCCATCCTGTGTAGCTCTGCAGGGTGATGGTGCTTCCAGGAGTCTGCAAGCAGCACAACAGTGGAAGCCACGGTGTGGTGTTGACAGCTGTTGAAAGTGTTTATTTTCCACTAAAACAGAGTCTGAAGCCTGTTTAAGCTCTGCGTAATCGCTGCTGGTAATGTTCCTCTGACAGCAGAATTTGCGATTCTTATTCCAGAGAATTCCTGGGGTAATTGAATATTGCGATGCCAGAAACATTGTCTCCTCAATTCAGCTCTGCTAATCTAGTTTTGAATGAGCCCTTTCCTCTCCTCCTCTGGGTCACCAAGGGTCGCTGGTCTCATTGCGAGATGGCATTAAAATTAACTGGAAAATGTTTGTGACCAAATGCGTTTTTTGTTTGAGATGGACTTTAAGGACAGGCAAACATTTGTAAGCTAATCACCATGGTGCGCATAAGTTGAAGTGTACATTTTGTGTCACAGAGAGAACATTGTATTGCAGAGAGAGAGCGATTTTGTAGAGCTAATCAGAATGATTCATGAATGAAACGGTTTCAGTCGCTATATTAATGGCTAGTTGGGAGAACAAAGATTGTAAATGCAGATATTATTAAAAACATTTAGTCCATAATTGAATACATTGTACGTCAGAGTTAAGACAGAGAGGTGCTCAGTTAAGGATTTGGTCTCATGGATGTGTATTTCTGTGTCCTCTGCGATTCGTATGGGGATGGTCAGCACTGCTGCTCCTGAGTTTACAGCGTCGAGACCCATTTGACAGGAATAAGATTTTTAAGAGGGAAGTGTGGTCATGTGACCAGATGGAGTGTGATTATTGATGAAAGGCAATATTGGGGGTGTGGTGATGCTGCCACACTTCACAGGTGTTTGTAATGGATCCAAACAGGAAGGCATGCCACAGGACTCTCACACCTGGATAAAGGGAAGCGTCTGTCTCAGGTGTGGGGCTATCAGGTATCCAGACGAGTGCTGCACAATGGACCATAGACACCATGGGGTCGTGTCCACTGTACTGAAAGAGGAGAGGATGAGTAAGAGACGAGCCTCCTCTCACACACACACTCACACAAACACTCACTCACACACACACACACACACTCACTCAAACACTCACTCACACACACTCACTCACTCACACACACAAACTCACACACAGACACACACTCACACACACAAACTCACACAAGACACACACACACGCAAACACTCACACACACACACTCACTCACTCACACACACACACACACACACACACTCACTCACTCACACACACACTCACTCACTCACACACACTCACAGTTTCTCTACACCCCTCAGCGTGTTGTTCATGTTATTTAGATCATGGCATGTCTGCCTGTTTGGATCCTGATCTGTGCACTGTACAGTTTAATTATTATTATGATTATCATGTATGGTGAATGCATTTCCGCACAGCTGGACAGCAGCCCAGGGCGTAATCAGCACTGAACATATGGCTGATGTCATATCATACAGTCATACATGCAGAGACTCTCGCTGCCTCTCTCTGATACGGTACAGAGTTCTGCCCTGAGGACTCTCGCTGCCTCTCTCTGACACGGTACAGAGGTCTGCCCTGAGGACTCTCGCTGCCTCTCTCTGATACGGTACAGAGTTCTGCCCTGAGGACTCGCTGCCTCTCTCTGACACGGTACAGAGTTCTGCCCTGAGGACTCTCTCTGCCTCTCTCTGACTCTCGCTGCCTCTCTCTACGGTACAGAGTTCTGCCCTGAGGACTCTCGCTGCCTCTCTCTGACACGGTACAGAGTTCTGCCCTGAGGACTCTCGCTGCCTCTCTCTGACACGGTACAGAGTTCTGCCCTGAGGACTCTCGCTGCCTCTCTCTGACACGGTACAGAGTTCTGCCCTGAGGACTCTCGCTGCCTCTCTCTGATACGGTACATACAGAGTTCTGCCCTGAGGACTCTCGCTGCCTCTCTCTGATACGGTACAGAGTTCTGCCCTGAGGACTCTCGCTGCCTCTCTCTGACACGGTACAGAGTTCTGCCCTGAGGACTCTCTCTGCCTCTCTCTGATGACACGGTACAGAGTTCTGCCCTGAGGACTCTCTGCCTGCCTCTCTCTGATACGGTACAGAGTTCTGCCCTGAGGACTCTCGCTGCCTCTCTCTCTGAGTTCTGCCCACGGTACAGAGTTCTGCCCTGAGGACTCTCGCTGCCTCTCTCTGATACGGTACAGAGTTCTGCCCTGA
The DNA here is from genome assembly GCA_022829145.1 of Albula goreensis. Taxonomy (NCBI): domain Eukaryota; kingdom Metazoa; phylum Chordata; class Actinopteri; order Albuliformes; family Albulidae; genus Albula; species Albula goreensis. The sequence goes on from CM040757.1 coordinate 28,725,424, forward strand.
GGACTCTCGCTGCCTCTCTCTGATACGGTACAGAGTTCTGCCCTGAGGACTCTCGCTGCCTCTCTCTGACACGGTACAGAGTTCTGCCCTGAGGACTCTCGCTGCCTCTCTCTGATACGGTACAGAGTTCTGCCCTGAGGACTCTCGCTGCCTCTCTCTGACACGGTACAGAGTTCTGCCCTGAGGACTCTCGCTGCCTCTCTCTGACACGGTACAGAGGTCTACATTTAGGAGTGTGTCACCCTGTTTAACTCGGTTGAAGCCTGAGCTTCCTGACATGTATTTGGCTCATTGGGACTGACTACAAGGCACAGATGAGAAAACTCTGTGAGCACCAGCACCATAAATTACCCTTTTTTTACTCTTTTTTTTTTTTTTTCTTACTCTGTTGCCTTCAGTGCTGGAAGCTGGAGAACAGGAACCGAGAACAAACCATAGAGGGATTTGAATGAAACTTTGTTAAACTTATTTCGTTTCAGAACTGCCGACTAAGACGAGCGTTTGGGCCCTGGGACTTTCCTTTCAAGCGCCGATCAGTTTGGCAGCGCCAGGCTGCTACTGTTTCTCTTTACATCTGTTGAGAATCCATGTATGAATAAAGATTTGAGGGAAGAGGGTGTTGCTCCACTCGCATGTGTATCAAGGAGTGAGGGGCGTGGCTGGGGTCTGATGATGTCATACGAACACTGACCTATTTTGTGTTGGTGGGGCGCCGCCCCCCCATCTCCTGTGTCATCCTTGCCCTTGAGAAATAAAGCACATCCGGCGTAAACCTTCCCTTACCGCCCTTCTGCGCCTCACCCCCGCCAGTGACTGCGCGCACGCACACGCTCGCATTTGCCTCCGTCCCATTCAGATCCACCCAAGAGCTCTATTCATTTTAATTATGAAAAAAAAAAATCTTTTCTGCATCTCCAGGGCTCCACGAAACCTTTTTTAATTCCGAGTACTTGGGGACAGGGTTGTTTATTTGCTGCGCCGCGGTTGCTCTGTATTGCCTGGGAGCGTGGGGGGGGACCTTGAGTCTGTGTTCCCTCACGGACGGCTCTTCACTGCTGCTCGGCGCTTTCACTGCGCTACAGAAAACCCTTCTGTCTCTCCACCAAGGTCCTGCTTTGAGTCACCGGGCCAGCGGGATTATGCTGTCTGGCAAAGGCTTACCTTCAGCCAGTTCTGCGTAACTCTAGAGACGGAGCCTGTATCTGCGCACCCGGGGGAGTGGCAAGGTGGCAGGCAGAGGACAGGGAACAGACTGTAATTTGAGTTTCAACCAGCAGTTGAAATCAGAGCCTGCTTTGTTTGTTTGTTTGTGCTGGTTTGCTGAGGCTTGTGTTCTGCTCTGCGCAGTTATGCGCAGCCATGTTTGAGTTCACGCAGAGTGTGGTTTGCATCCCCAGACTGGGGCGTAGCGCGGCGTCTGCTTGTGCTCGTCCTGATGTCCCCCCGCCTTCGGCCCCGCAGTGCTGTGAGAGAAGACCGCTCGCTGCCTGCCAGACACTCAGTTCCTCATGTCAGGCACGTAGCAGCGTGTCAGTTTGCCCTGGCTAACAGCAGTATGTGTGTGTGTGTGTGTGTGTGTGTAACGACAACAGGCCTGGTGTCAACCCCGGTCTAAACCGAGGAAACGGACGCTCAAAAGCAGCGCGGTCAAGACAGAGGGTGATTTCCCACATGCAGTTGGTGTGCACTCGCTTCAATTATTATTTCAAGGACAAAAATTGACCAGCTACTACCTGCTCTGTGGTCAGGGTGTGGTCCGCGCTTACCTCTCTCAGTGAAGTGTGTGGATCTCCCCAGAAATATGTGGCCTACTTCTGGTTTAAGGGGATAGCCACACGGCTGGAAAGCGTTCTTGCCCCTCCCACAGCAGACCGGTTCCATCCGGTTGAGGTGCAGCCATCTTGGCAGGGACTCCAGATGGAGACTGGTCCACTGATGGAGGGAGGGTTTAGCGATAACACTCTGTGGGTCTGCAGGAGGGATCAGGAATCTGGATCCCAGAGGACAGAGCTACTTTCAGTAAGAGCTAGCAGTCATGACAGAGTGTGACCAGAGTGTGCACTGAGTCCCACACTGGCATTGGACAGCCTGTGAGGGGAGAGGGCCGATACAGGCCGAAGTAAAGCAGGCAGGCTTAACCCGGCTGAGAGGAAGGTGTTACCTTATGACAGTGCAATCACATCAGATCATAGTTATTTCATAAAGACGTCCATAATATAGGCTTACAGCATCTCGCCCATATTTTTCCAAAAAAATTTCGGTTAGAATCAACCTGTGATGGTAAAATGTGTAAAACTAATAATAAAGACTTTGAAAATGTAAACCAAAGTATAAGCCTATTGCATCAGATATAGCCTGTGATTTTGATATTGCTAATATTTGATGAAGAGAAAGTGTCATTTTCCCTCATATGACAGGAGCTGCTCCCTCCAGACTTATTGAAATAAAGATCTCTCTCCTGGTGTTATAGTGTAAAGAATAAGTATGACTGCACATGATCGATATGGTGTCTGCGCTCCAGAAATAGCCTGCTTTCTTTGGATTATAAACAAAGTGAACAGTGACATAGTATAGCAGCCATTTGAGGGCGTTTGTTAGTTGGCATTTCTATGTTTCCAGTTCTGGCTGCCCGAGGCCTTCGCTCCACCTCCTCCCTGTCTGAAATGGAAGTGTGAGATTAAAGGTGTGCTTTTATGTGCCGTTTGGCTTTGCTTTTGTCATATTTCTTTCCAGTTTCTCTGTCATTGTGGGATCAAAGCATTGTATTTTATGGTGCAGACGCACAAGTCGCTCTCCTGACATGAGGTATTATAGCAGGCAGGTGAGAATGTAATATCACAGTATCGACACTTTCATGTCCTTGAGCTCCTCCTTCATCTGAAATTCCTTTCTGGTTTATTTTTTGTCATGTTTATGTAACTGACATGGCCCAATGACACCATCCAATGAAAAAGCCCTAACCACAATGTTACCGGTGCAGAATCTTCTTTTTTTCTTTTCTTTAAAGGCAAAACGATGATAAAACGTGGACTTAAACAGCAGGTTCTGACTGCGTTTGTCCAGGCATGTGCGTGTGTTTTGTGTGTGTGTGTGTGTGTGTGTGTGAGTCAGAGTTTATTGTCAATTAGTCTGATATATCGCCGCTGGTTTTTGATAGATATGAAATTGCTGTGCAATTGCAAACAATCTGCCATTGGGGAATGGATTCTCAAATGGTTTGGTTATCTGACAGGAAATGGGTCTGCCAGGGAATCAACAAAAAAAGATAGAGAAAGTGCCACAAATTCAAACTACGTCTTCGGCACAGTGCAAAGCAACAAAGGGAAATGAAAAATCCCTTTTTAATAGAAATGTATTTTAATCCTATTTCCCGGAGAGAGAGAGAGAGAGAGAGAGAGAGAGAGGAAGAGGTAGGCAAATGGGGGGAGAGAGAGAGAAAGAGAGGGAGAGAAGGGGGTGGCTCTTTGAACACACTCTCTTGAAAGTTTCTCTGCTTATTAATTTTGAATAAAGCTCATGAAAGCTGCAGAGAGTAATTCATCTGAGCCCCGTTCTCGTGGCTGTGTGGAGACCGGCCTGTGTGCGGGAGCTTGCTGGGTGGAAGGGCTCAAAGGGGTGGGGCTCAAAGGAGCAGGGTGGAGGGGGTCACCTCTCCCCCCCTCTTCCCCCACGGAGGGAGAAATGATGAAACACCTGCCTGATTCCATTGATTTTGCTCTGCGTAGCGCATGCATCTCTCACAGCCTGAACTGCGGTCCGCATCCATATTCACAAACACTGCCATCACGAGAAACCGCAAGCTGTCTGCGTTAAGCCCATGGTTCTCATTGTAAATTTAATAAAGTAACAACATTCAGGCCAGACCTGCGGTTTCTCAAACATAATCTGGCCCTGCCTGCCGGTTGGTCCATACCTGCAGTATTACTCTGTCACTCAGAACAGAAAACTGCTGTATTCCCCTCCTAACCTATTTACAACCTTAATGAATCATTTTCCTCAAATGAAGTTTGAAATCAGCATCTCTCCTAATTTGTGCATTGGGGAAAAGCAGAGACTGGCCTTGATTTCATTTTTAAAAGCTTTGGACTCCAAATACCTGCAAGCTGTAATAAAACACAGTCAAAGGATTACGCTTCTTTTACTTGTTTTTTCTGCTATATTACCATGAGGTCTAAAGTTATCTGCTAAACATCTCTGATACTTATACTACCAGCTAAGTTTTGGAAGTTAGCTCTGGAAACATAAATGGTGAGTCCTTTTGAAGCTTTTTTGAAATATTTTAAAGGCCCAAGCTACCACGATCCATTTTCCAATTTCCAATACAACTAATTCGTTGCCATAACCTGGACCCTCTTCGTCGCCCCCCCCACCAGTTACACCTGCACCTCTTCATCTCTCCTCCGCTCACCCCCCTCCCCCCCGTACTCCTCCCTCAGGACAGTATGTTTTTGTCCAGCGCATCAGCGTCACCGCTGAATTTCTGTGCCTGTGAACTTTATAAATGTCACTGTCCATTTCTTTGTGTTTGCTGGTCTTAGAGAAGGTCTTCCTGTGTACTCCGTGCGCAGGGGCGTCCTCAACACAATGCTCCGGCCGAAGCAGCCATGTTTTATGCAAGGCCTCCTGCAGTATGCAGACCTTTAAAGGTTTTGATGCTTAATGTAAAAATACTCTCGCATGATCAGGATTATTTCCCAGTCAGTAACATTGTAAAGCGGGAATATTATTTAATTGCCTCTGTGAGCATTGTTTTGCAGTGAGTTTCAATAAGTTACCTCACAGTCATTTTGCCGGTGCTTTTATCCAAAGCGACAAACCTGTGGGGTTAAGGGCCTTACTCAGGGGCCCAAAAGCAATGGTGTTCTTGCTGTGGCTAGACCAGGGCTTGAACCACCAACCTTAGTCTCAGTCATGTACCTTTGCCACTAGACTACAACATTAGACAGTTTTAGTTCAGTAAATGTGATAAATGATAGATGATGTCATAAAAACATGAAATGTAAATTTAATGTAAAAAAAAATATGAATATACCATATGCACAGAGGAAGGTAAGACAAAAGAATCAGCAGGTCGTATTGTAAATATTTATTTGTAATACCAAGTGTAAATTTACACTCGCTTGATAAATGAGGTCCATTGTGTATTTATTGTATGAAGATATTTTTGAGCTGGGTAGATGGGAGTTTTTGTTTACGCAAGACAACCTCACTGTTTGGAGTCCTACCGTGCCTTGCCTTTAGGGCAGAGTTCAGAACGATCAGAGAGCCCACAGCAGGATGCGACACCCTCGGCTGCCGTCAGGAGCGGTTTATTTATGGATCCATGTCTTCAGATTAGTGACACTGGAATACTGAGCAGACTGGATCTCTTGTTGCTCTGTGCAGCTCTGTGTCAAGTTTGAGTTTTGAGATGTTCTACTGCATGTTTTCATTACATTTGTATGTCCATATACTACACATTGACCGTTACGTATTTGTCTCAGAGCTTTTCAGTGTACTGTCATTTTGATTTTGGGGTGGGATTTTGTCTTACCCCAAAAAGAGGCTGGGATTGGGGGCATTGCTGTACAGGTGGGTTTGGCTGTAAAGCTGCAGGTGTTTTGTGAAAAACCAAAATAAAAGGTCATGTGATCCTAAGGAAATTAGTGTTTCTCACCGCAGTGTAATCCCCTGCTTAGGGTAAATTAGCATAGTGGAAATGGGTGTCAGTGCTCTGATAGGGGCTGGACTTTTAAAAAGGCCGTCTGTTCACTTGAAGCTCACGTCAGGAGCACGTCGGTGTTCTACCTCCCCTGAGATGCTGGGCTCCTTGTTTACAGGGTGAATAATTCATGCCTCTTCACAGTGTGCAGATTTTCAGTGCAGATTTTATGTAAAAACAAAAAAAAAAAAAAAAAAAAAAGAGGTAGCTCATTCGTAGTCTGTTTTGGGTTAATGAAAAACCACAAGACTGCATCCCACACTTCTGTTACAGACACAGGCAGACACCCTGACACGCACACACACACACACACACACACACACACACTGACAGACACAGACAGATACCCTGACACATACACACACGCGCACTGACAGACACAGATACCCTGACACACGCACACGCGCGCACACACGCACAGACACAGATACCCTGAAGCACACACACACACACACATGCACACTGACAGACACAGACAGATACCCTGACACACACACAAAAAAACACACAGCTGAATGTTTTGTTGCTTGACCGCAGATGTGTGCCATAACCAGTACCACTGACTGAGTCTGTGGGTGGACTGGTCTGTACTTGCACACATTTTATTTTATAGTGTTAGATTTAGTAAATGTTTGTAGGAGATGGTCAGGCATTCCAGGGTTCATAGCACACCGTGTGTGTGTGAAAGTGAGGGTTCATGGCACACCGTGTGTGTGTGAAAGTGAGGGTTCATGGCACACCGTGTGTGTGTGAAAGTGAGGGTTCATGGCACACCGTGTGTGTGTGGAAGTGAGGGTTCATGGCACACTGCGTGTGTGTGGAAGTGAGGGTTCATGGCACACTGCGTGTGTGTGAAAGTGAGGGTTCATGGCACACCGTGTGTGTGTGAAAGTGAGGGTTCATGGCACACCATGTGTGTGTGTGGAAGTGAGGGTTCATGGCATACCGTGTGTGTGTGGAAGTGAGGGTTCATGGCACACCATGTGTGTGTGAAAGTGAGGGTTCATGGCACACCATGTGTGTGTGAAAGTGAGGGTTCATGGCACACCGTGCGTGTGTGAAAGTGAGGGTTCATGGCACACCATGTGTGTGTGAAAGTGAGGGTTCATGGCACACCGTGCGTGTGTGAAAGTGAGGGTTCATGGCACACCATGTGTGTGTGAAAGTGAGGGTTTGAGCTTCCCCAGAGTGGTGCTGGCTGACTGGCTGTAGCGTGTCTGCTTCCTGGCCGAATCCTAGCAACAGCGGCCCGGGGAGACGGTGCGTGAGGAGACAGCTGCTCCGCCACAGCTGTGGAAGCGAAGTCCACACCGCGGATGGACCTGGATGGCGGGGTTCAGGGATTTGGGGGATAAAGACGGACTACGCTTAGCCAGCAGCCCGTCCGATAGGAACGCACACACCTGGGGCTCAGCTGTCTGCCTCTCGCTTGTTAGTTTATTCAAACATTTCCAGCACACCTTACACACACGCACGCACGCACACAAGCATGCACAAAAACACACACACACACACACACACACACACACACACACACACACACACACACACAAAACACACACACACACACACACACACACACACACACACACACACCAACATGTTTTTTTGTCCATATTTATTTGAAAGTAATTTCATGTTGCTTGCCTGGTCAGCAGACTGTTGTTCTATGAACAGTAAGCGAAGAGAAGGTGGTGTTACCCCCTCACCAGGTTTGACTCCAGTAGCAATATCAAACGGCTCTCGTCCCAACCTCCTTCATGGTGAATCATTCATCCTCCCTGCACTAGGAAAAAGGTTCTTTCAGACCTGCTGTAATGCCACCTTTGGCCAATGTTAGAGACACTCACTGCACTGTGCTGTAATCCTTCACCCCCAGCATTCGGCCTCCACAGAGAGAGGAACACATTTACTTAGAAGGTTTTCAGCCACATGAGCTGAGTGAAAGTTTATCAAGTCCACTGCATGAAAACTGATAGAAAAGGTCATGGCTTGTGTCCCTGACAGGAATGGAATTACATTATGTATGTGTTGCCATGGTTATAAATGAGCGTCAAGGATACGCAGTTCATTGGTCAGACGCGTTGTGCAGTTACTGACCCCTCTCCCTGTCCTTGTAGTAATTGTCACTCAATTAGGATTGAAAGGTTGTGCCATTTCATGACATTACAAGGCCTTCATGAAATCAATGAAGCCATTACCATAATCATGGGTATCGATCTCTCCGCCTGTCACTGTAAATAGCTTGAGGAAGAAGGCTCAAAAATGAAATACAAGCAACGCAATTCCAAGTCATCCACATAAATTAGAGCCATATGTATTATGTAGTTATGAAATATGTAAATTATCTTGAATTATATGTTCACATTCTGAATTTATGTAACTGTTTGACAGATCCTCATGACTGTCAATCAGCCTGCTACAGTGCAGTTCCTTCTTTTATTTTAGTACTTTTTAAAGTTTAATTTTATCGATTGTAAAACAAGTCGTTGAATAAGACGCTAATGAAATAAGGCTTAAAACGCCACTTACTTTTATTATTCACAATGAGAGCACAGTCTGTCCAAACGAAGCATTTTAGGCCACAAATCAGTCAGTCCACCAATTGTATTTTAGTTTGGCATAATTCCATCCATAGTAAGTGTTGCACCATGGAAATTGTTTCCCCCTTGGCATCATCGTGATTAGGTAATCAGTTTCAATGGTACTATTAGCATCATAAGTCGCTAGATCCAGCGTCAGGATCATCACCGATGCGTTTCTCTGATTCCTCATTATCAGACGAGAGCGTCAGGTGTGACTGAAGAGAACAGGAGCGTCACGTTCTCCCCTGGCTTTAGTCTGTAAGCCTGTGTGTTTGTCGGGGGAGGGGGTAAATTTGGGTAAGGGGGGTGGGACGATTTAGCTATCTGATTAAAGAAAAGAAAGAAACTATATATACGCACACACACTCACACGCGCACACACGCACACACTCACGCGCACACACGCACACACACATTTAATTTACCACTCTCTCTGGTCTGCTGGGTGTTGTTATAGTTGGATTTGGTGGGAGGCCTGGCCACACTTTCCGTTCACTGAAAGCTGTGTCTGCACACTCCTGCACCCTTACCCTGTGGTGCCAGGTGTCCCTGTGCTGTTCTGTTGTCTAACACTGGTGGGGACCCTTTCAGAGGAGAAGTTCTGTCACCTCTTTAAGTATGACTTGTACAGAAGACCTTTTTATTCCTGATTTTTTAAAAATGTTCTAAGCTTTGATTCAAGTAAAAAAAAAAAAATTCTAGAAAGTGTTTTGCTCTGACTTTGTATTTCTCCTTTGTAAGATTATGTTAAAAATAGCCATGTTGCCGTGCTTTAGCTCTCTGCACCAGAAAATGATGGAGACAGAGAGCAGCTTAAACTACATGCAGCCCGCTGCTGATTGGCTGAGAGGGCTCTGTCTGGAGGCAGGTGTATAATCAGTGGTGGGTAGTGACTGATTACCTGAGATATTTATTATCTAATCAGGTTAGAAATAAAGGTGCCAGGTGACTTTGGTAAAAATACAGAACTGTACAAAAAAAGTCAGAGACCAAACTTTTGTTGGATTTTAAGTGGTTGTTATTCATTTGTCAGTGTCAGAAAAAAATGCAGGGAACATAATACACAAAAGCCTGGGGGTCATGACCCCTCACACTGCCCATGCGTGTAGCGCCATGCCCTTGGTGTTTGCTCAGGTGTGCCACACCTGCCCGTGAGAACGTTCGCGTCGCTGGTAATGGCTGATGGAGGGACGGCAGTAATGAGTGACCTGTCACACAGATCCGTGTGGAACGGCAGCTTGAGCTCAGAATGTCACTCTGAGGGGTCTTAGCCGAGGCGCTAGCTCCTGGTGTGCGTCATCGCTTGTGCCTGGCTCTAGCAGACTACAGTGATGAAGCGTGACATACAGCATGTGTGACTCTGCGTCTGTACTCAGAAACCACCACCTGCATGGAGGAAAGTATGGTATAATAATGAAATGAGTGTCACTTAAAGTGTCGTTTCAAAAATGTTTCGTAATGGTGGGCCTAAGCTAGCAGTGTGCTTCACCACCCCAAGCTCATCAAAACATTGTTACTGTGCTACAGGTATAGCTGGTTATTTCCTGAAGCAATTCAGTATCTCAAGCTACCTTACTTGAGGGTACCACAGTGGTGCCCTTTGGGAATTGAGCCTGCAGCCTTGTGGTTGCCAGGCCAATTCCCCTAACCATTATACTACACTGCTGCCCCAGCTGCTGTCATTGTGAAGTGTCTGTGTGTTCACAGGTGGCCCAGTGATCTGGCGGATGCTGACCTACCCCCCTGCCCGCAGAGCGCTCGTCGTCGGCTGCGGACTGCAGATGTTCCAGCAGCTGTCTGGGATCAACACTGTCATGTAGGTACTGGCTTGCACAGAGCCGTCCACCAGTGTGCCTGATTTTATTATTCTGCGGTGTCTGGAAAGCTGCCGAATTTCCTGTGGAAGAGGATATGCTGTAAATTGTCATTTCGGTGTCTGTTGACTAACCAATCTTTCATTGAGTTTGATTTGTGCCTGAGTGCAGTTGGAAACGGGTGTGAGTGGTGAGCACCGACAGTCATGTGTGAAGCAGAGAGGCAGGCCGTCTCAGATTCTGAGACTCAGGAAGTCACTCCCCAAAAATATCTGTCCCACCTTATTGCTACTGGAACATTAGGAAACTTCCATGTTATGCTAATTTTGAGAATGGTACAAACATATAGTACAGTCTTTTCTCAATAACAATTTAAACACACCTTTCAGTGAAGTGGACAAAAAGAACGGATTTTGAGCACCAGTGGATGCTGCGTACATGCAGGTGTCCCGTCCCTCCTCTCTGTTCAGGTATTTGGAGTAAGTCCATGGCCCATAGCAACAGGAAAGAGGTGGTAGGTCCCCTGGGCTGTTCCAGTACTGGGGGTGAAACTGGACTTTTGGGGTCATGCCTCTTCTCACGTGGCTTGTGAAATAATTGGAGCATGCCCATAACAGCAATAGGATTCAAACCCAATTTGGTCATGTGCACAGAGACACAGGGACATGCTGGTTTGATTGACAGAACAGAAGTGACAGGTTAGTTCCTCTGTGTGGGTAAGTATGAGAGTACCGTCACTGCTGGAGGCGTCTCAGATGCAGTCCCTCTGTTTGAGCCGTTTATCTGAAACCTGTGGATGTTTGCTGAAAAACAACCATTCATAGGCTAAGTGCTGTTCTTTCTCAGAGCCTGTCTGAGTCTGCCCACCCTTTCATTATGCTCAACAAAACACTGACTAACACTTCCTTTTTCCACCGTAATTCAGTCTTAATTCAAAGAACGGACAATTAGATGATTTTTTTTTCCATAGACTTCCTCTTTGCATCTGCGTGCACATTGGCGTCCGTGTGTGGGCACGTGAGTGGACATTTGTGCGTGTTTGTGTGCATGCGTGAGTTTGCGTGTGTATGTGTGTGTATGTGTGCGTATGTGTGCGTATGTGTGGCTGTTTGTCTGTCCATATGCAGAGATTCACGACAACTTTTTGGAATTCCAATACCTACATTCATTAACGTCCGGACGGGAAGAGTATGCTTATCATACTACTGCAAAATACATATTCTCAGCCAGCTGTTTATATAGGAAAAGTTGCGCCCAGATGGTTTTCCTCATATATAACTTCATATATAAGTCTTGTCCTGTCAGCACATTGTCTCACAAGAGTTATAGCCAACTTTACACCCGTGTTTTTATATCATTTCGTCCCTTGATGTCCCCAATAACTCCATCTTAAGAGAGCATGTTAGGCCTAAGAATAACATTCTGTTCGTATTAAAACATCCACACGTTACCGATGGTGTGATTAAGGAGGTGGGTTCACAGGTGCCAGGTAAAATCTCAGGTGAGGCTCGGCTTTATGCCTTTGGTAAGGGAAGGTATTAAACTTGAGTTTCCTCTGTGATTATCAAGCAGTGCAAATGGGTGATGTGTGAAATATAACAGGCTTTGTGAGTTGCCCTGAATAATTGCAGTGTGGTGTTAACAGTGTTAATGTCATTTGGAGGTAAATTCAGGAGGGTGAGATTGTTGAAGGGCACAGTTCTTACACGGATTATTACCTGCATGTTTCAGTCCATCTGACCTCGTTTTTCATCTCCGTGTTGTACACCTGCACGGATCAGCTCAGTGCTGCCTTTCGCTTTCCAGTTTTAATGTTCACGCTTCAGCGGCTCTGCATTTAGAGCACTTAACACTGAATTAATGAGGCGTGGTGCGGGTTCGACAGCTCCAGCCTGGTAAGCTCCCGTTGAGTCTCGATGTCAAGACATTTCAAGCCATTTTTCATCTCTTAATCCGCAGGTTTACACACATCGCACTGCAGCGCTCTTTCTCCCTGGCCTGAGGGTCCCATGTGCCAGGCTTTAGTGCCAGTTTCAGCACTAAAGACCACACTCTCTACATGTATGACTTTTTAGTTATCTCACTTAAACATCTATTAAAGGATCCTTCAAAAGGAATTATGGGTCTCGCATGAGAACTGCTTTAACTGGAGTCTTTGAATAATTGTCACGTGTTCCATTTCTATGTGGTATTCATAACTATTTCTGACACAGTGTGGCCTTAAAATTACGTGTCTAATGAAGAACAAGCAATAATAGATCTTTACAGTTTAGTTGAAGCATTTACCAAATTCATGGTTGAAAGAAACACCAGGATACAGAGTGGATCCCCAGAGCTGGGTTTGGGAAACCCTGCAGCACAGTAGTACACAAACGTCTCTGCACAGTGGCTTTGACAGGTCCTGCTAGGGGTTTGAAATTACTGGGGTTTTGAAATGGTTTTGTAACTTGAGACTGGTAAACCTTGAAAATCAGTTTATGGTGTAAAGTCTTTGACCCTTCACTAAGTCTAAATATGTATTCACAGTTATTTAATTCATTGCATGTTCAGTGCAAAAGCCATCTCTCAATCTTAAAAGCCACATGAACAGAATCCCATAATTTAGCCTTTTTTTTAGTGAATACCATCTCTTCCGTCTGTAATGCATTTTGCATTTAATTCATCCTCAGCCCCTAGAACTCAAAATATTATTTAGAGCATTGTCAACAATAATCCTTGGATGCGTGTTGTTGCTAGGCAACCATCCAAGAAGGTGGAGATTTATTTCTTAAGGCAGAAGTCAGACTTTGTGTGTGAAAGTGTGTATCTATCTATGTGTCTGTCTGTCTGTCTGCATGTGTGCATCTATGTGTATGTGTGCAATTGTGTGTATGTGTCTGTGTAGATTTGTTTGTGTGTCTGTGTGTCCATCTGTCTGGCTGTGTGTCTGTCTATCCATCTATGTAATTGTGAACACTTGTTCCATTTGTGTCTGTATATCTGTGTGAACAAGTCATTCTATATCTGTGTGAGTGTGTGTGTGTGTGTGCATGTGCATGCTTGTGTGTGTGTGTGCATGCGTGCGTGTATGTTTGTGTGTGCATGTGCGTGTGTGTGTGCATGCATGTGTGTGTGTGTTTGTGTGTGTGCATGCATGTGTGTGTGCGTGCGTGCGTGCGTGCGTGTGTGTGTGCATGCGTGCGTGTGTGTGTGCATGCATGCATGCGTGCGTGTGTGTGTGCATGCATGCGTGCATGTGTGTTTGTGTGTGTGTGTGCGTGCATGTGTGCGTGTGTGTTTGTGTGTGCCTGCATGTGTGTGTGCATGCGTGCGTGTGTGTTTGTGTGTGTGTGCATGTGTGCGTGTGTGTGTTGTGTGTGTGTGTGTGTGCATGTGTGTGCGTGTGTGTGTGCATGTGTGCGTGTGTGTTTGTGTGTGTGTGTGTGCATGTGTGGGCATGTGTGTGCGTGTGTGTGTGCATGTGTGTGTGTGTGTGTGCATGTGTGTGTTTGTGTGCGTGTGTGTTTGTGTGTGTGTGCGTGCATGTGTGCGTGTGTGTTTGTGTGTGTGTGTGCATGTGTGTGCGTGTGTGTGTGCATGTGCGTGTGTGTGTGTGTGTGTGTGTTTGTGTGTGTGTGTGTGCATGTGTGTGCGTGTGTGCGAGGTTGTGTCTGAACACATGATTCTCACTGTAAGATATCCATCTAATGCTGTGACATGCCAGTCCGATAGAGCTGACAGTTCCAGTCTGGTGCCCTGAATCTGTCAGACCTGGATGGAGCATCAAATATTGTGAAATCCAGGTTATAAATGCAGAGACTGTGGCATTGGGCTGATATCACTGCCCCTGTGCCCCACGTGGTGTACGTTCAGGGATACTCTCAACTTTAATTAGAACATTAGCATAGCAGAATAAAAGCCCATTTCCCTCCCTTCTGCATGGTGTCCCAAAACGCTGAAAACAGTATAATTCAAGCTTGGTGACTGTGTTTTAAAGTAGTGTGATTCATTATTCTCCTTGAAGTTGGCTTTTTTTTTAAAAAAAAAAGCAATATCATATGTGAAGCTTTTAACCTAGAGCTGCATGAGAACACTGGCTGACTGGCTGCTCCGCAGTGCGTGGTCAGAAAGCGGAAAGATGAGTTTGTCGATACCTGTAATAAGCCAGAGGCCACCTGGGTATTTGTTCAAAATTTCATGCTACATCAAGACATTTATCTCAATTGCTTTGGTCCAAGACGTCAAGAAATCAAAACCAGGACATTGGTTGCCAAATGAGTTCTTTTGGCAAACGGCAATTTCAGAACCCAGGATGGTGCATCTTTGCAGGAGTGAATTGGTGATGTCCCAGAATGCATTGCGGCTGGTGAGAACATAATGTTCTGTCCTGTTTTTAATCAGGACTCTGATTATCAAGGAAGTGCAGACTGCATTTTCCGCGGGAGAAGATTTCCTTCAGATCATAATCTTTAAAACCCTAATATGATTTGGTTTCCCTCACAATCCAATTGGCAATTGCGGAAAGGTCACCATTGACTGGCAGTGATTGCCTCAGTGTTCGACATGTGGAGACAGGAGGGGAAGGACGTGTCCTCTGATTGGTTCGCTGCCAGTAAAGATTGCCAGAGGATACAGGGACATGGCATGTGGGACACCCTCGTCCTCGCAGGGCCGAATGCACCTGGTCCTCGCAGGGCCGAACGCACCTGGTCCTCGCAGGGCCGAACGCACCTGGTCCTCGCAGGGCCAAACGCACCTGATCTTCGCAGGGCCGAACACACCTGGTCCTCGCAGGGCCGAACACACCTGGTCCTCGCAGGGCCGAACACACCTGGTCCTCGCAGGGCCGAACACACCTGGTCCTCACAGGGCTGAACACACCTGGTCATCACAGTCCTGACACACACCTGAGTCACACTGACTAACGCCAATTACATGCACATCAATAATGCCATTTTAACACAACTGATACAATGCTGGTAAAGAGTCATGTAAATTCACGCAACAATTCAGTTGTTTGAGTTTAATTTCGCTAATCAAAGTATGGATAACCATATTAACATGCAAGGGTGGAAAACTCCATCTTAAATATGTATAAGTACTGCCATGTATTTCCCCTACGCATGCTTTAAACCAGGTGATTCTATTAATTGCCCTCTCTACCTGGCTGAGGAGTCGTGCTCGTTTGAATCTGCTGGTTTAGTGTTGCAGTGGAACAAATACTTTTCATGGTTGTGCTTTCGCTTTCTGAAGTTGGAATTTTCCACCTCTGTTAATATTTGTGTATTGCTGCAATCCTAATATCATTATTGTATGAGGGCTGGAACATTATGCAAACGCCTTAATTGCACGATTCAGAGATGGGGGGCTCAGGTGATGCAGACAGAAGGAAGGCCTGCGGACGGCTGTCCC
This sequence comes from Albula goreensis, assembly GCA_022829145.1. Lineage (NCBI taxonomy): Eukaryota > Metazoa > Chordata > Actinopteri > Albuliformes > Albulidae > Albula > Albula goreensis. Next base: position 28,740,915 of record CM040757.1, read on the forward strand.
TTGGCTGTTGAGCCTCTGCCAAACCGCAGCCTCTAACCCATCGTTTCATTTAGCTGGAGACAATAGCGCTCCAGCACTTTTTAGACGAGAATTAAGGAGCTTAGCGCTGCCAGCAGAGTGATTTCGCCATTTCCAATGTGCAGACCATGAGATTTGAGTGTTGTAATTTTGGCCCTAATCAGGAACCAGCAAGCTGTTTTTACCCCGCCAGGCTGATTAACCCGCCACCTCAGCACCTATTTGGCTAATCCTTCTGAAACACCATCACTCCCCTCCATATTGCCATTATAGTACTTTTTTAAAAATACATTGTTTTACAAATGCAAGACAAGCTGTTGTTACTGAACATTTCCATGAAAATGAAAACAGCACTCTACCCAAGCTCATACCAAGGTTGAAAATAGCCTCATATAAAAAAAAACATTACATTTGTTTGGTATGGCAGTGAGCTATATTTATAATTAAATATTTACAGTGCAGGTGGGACTGAATGTTGCACAGTGAGATGGGAACACAGGAGTCTTTATCACTCTCCTGTAAAAGGTTAGCTCTGCTCCTGTCTCCAGGATGGCTCTGTGTTTTCACCTTCATATTGTCTCCTCACTGCCATTGCAAAGTGGAAACCGGCTGTTTCATGTACTGACAAAGCTTGGAAGCGGGATTTATCTTTCGCTGGTCTGCTGAGACATTCTCTGATCTGACTTTTGACTCATCTTAGAAGAGAGAAGTCCTGCTTTCTCTCAGCTTTTCCCTGGCCTGGGGTTTGCCTGCGGTTTGCAGTTTAAAGAGCGCCCTTTCATGCTTGAATATTACATAGAACTGAAAATGACTCTCAAGCAGTCAAATGAACAGTCTGAATATATTAGTTTCATTTGTATTAGTCATCATAACAGAGTTCCTGCCACGTTATTAGGAGCCCAGCAGCTGGTGCACATGTTTCTCATTAGCCCGTCAGTGTTGCATTTCCATATTGCTGTTTTTATCATTTAAGTATTGCAGATTTGTACACACACAGTAGAAACATTGCGCTAATTCACTGGTTGACAGTAAGGCTAAACTAGTTTGAATTCAGGGTATTTTACAAAGGGGGAAAATCCAAATATTTTCCAAGTGCATTATGGGATGTTAGGCTTCACAAAGTCAGTTGGTACGGATACACCTCTATATACCTGACTTGCTGAAGGTTATTATGCAAAGGAACGTGCCCCTAATGTAAAGTTAGGGCTGCCTGAGTGAGGTATTCCAATGCTTTCCTGCTCCTCACATTTCTGAGTGTTCATGTGACTGACAGCGCTTTGCTGGTTGCCAGGAAGGGCTTTTGGATGCCCTCTAAGCTTCTGATCAGCTCTGCAACAGCCTCTCGAGTTAATTGCATATCCTCTCTCTCCGCAGAATGCTCGCTCAGAACGATACACTGATTACATCTGCCTGTGTGATTCATCCTCCATCTTGAATTTTCGTTCTCCGTCTATGACTTTTCTGACAGTCGTACACAGAGAAGTCCATTTTGCAGAAGATTCTGGGCTCAGGTTTGAGATAATTTGTGCGGACGGTCTTCGGATGGAGAAGGCGTGGGTCCAGCGCTGTTTCTGCGCTGTCTGGGGTGATTGATTTCCTGTCTGATGAGAGTGATTAAGTGTTTGTCCCACTGTGAGACTGAAATCATTGCAGCAGCAGGGGAGGGGGACAGTGTTATTGTGGGCCTGAGCAGAGCAGGTAGAGCGGGTGTACAGTGCTGCTGTGTGTGTGTGTGTGTGTGTGTTTCCTGTGTCCTGTGTGTGTGTGTGTTTTGTGTGTGGACTTAGCTGACAAGAAAGGCCGGTTTCACAACTGTAACACAGAAATGTCTCTCCTTGCTCTGCACCAGTCACATGATCATGTGGCTCAGTCAGTTCCATCTGGTCCGTGTGTCCAAACCAGGGCCACATTGTGGGCCAGCAACTTGCATCAAGCACCTGCACAGCGCCATGACTTTGGGTCTTTACCACCTGTGAAAAGGCCCAGTTAGTGCTCAGCTCAGGCTGTGCCAGAGCACAGGTAAATAAACTGGTGAGTGTGAATGGAGTCAGTGTGGTGCTTTTCCTTAAAAACAAAACAAAGCTAATGACCTACTGATGACAGATAAATGGTTTGTTTGTGTTCTGTTCTGCTTGTGTTTTAGGTATGTGCTTTTGTTTCTGTTTTTGTTTTTGTGTGTGTGTGTGTGTGTGTGTGTGTGTGTGTGTGTGTGTGTGTGTGTGTGTGTGTCTGTGTCTGTGTGTGTGTGTTTCTGTGTTTCTGTGTTTCTGTGTGTCTGTGTGTGTGTGTGTGTTTGTGTGTGTGTGTGTGTGTGTGTGTGTGTGTGTGTGTGTGTGTGTGTGTGTGTGTGTGTGTGTGTGTGTTTTGTTCTGGGGTGGAGAGATGTGCTGTAAAGCAGTTTAAGTGAGATCCTGTTCTGCTTGAGGGTCTCAAATGAGCACAACCAATCATCACAGGCGAACATGATCATGTGACTGGCGAGAGACCTGTGGCTTACAGCTCACAGTGCTGTTCTGATGAGGAGTTCTGCAGGCCCTCTGACTCTGGAGCCTTTTCTCTCTCACACAGCACAAGTCTACACTGTTTGTGTCCGCGGTACCGTCTGTGCATTGCTGTGGTGTCTCATTATACAGTAATGACAATATGAAACACTCCACTGTGTCTGCATGTCTGGCTTTGTTAGTGTCTGTGTAGTTGAGCTTTCTGTGCCTTTGTTCAGTAGAATCTAGTCAAAAGATTTTGTAAATATGTGAGTGATGTGTTATATTTTTAACAGTCTTGTGATATCTACAGGTGACAGGTCATTCATATTTGTGTGTATTACTTTGTCATTGTATTCAGTACTGTGTCCATTCCGTGTTGTCTGTGTTCTCGGTGTGTCTGTGTTCAATGTTGGCACCCTTACGGCAGGAAATAGGTCAGTTCCCAGGGGCGGTGTCCTCTCTTCTGTATTCTGTGTGAGTCCGCTTGTGCACAGCATGCCCTGTACATCTAACAGTCTGACTGTACCCAGCATGCTTTGCACATTCTCAGTCTGACTGTACCCAGCATTCCCTACACATGGTCAGTATGACTGTATCCTGAATGCACTGCACATGCTCAGTATGACATCAGTCCGACTGCATCCTGCATGCTTTGCACATGCTCTGTCTGTTTGACTACACAGTCCACCTGCATTCTGGATATTCTGTACGGATATGTGTCTGACAGGCATACTGTGCATGACTCTGGTTCCTTATTCAGAAATTATAAAACGCCCCTGCTGTTGCCACGGTTGCACCGCGAGATGCTATGATTGTTCATGGCAGTGTGTGGACACTGAGATTTTCTCTTCCTGTGTAAATTCATCACCTTTTTTCCCAGCTGAGTCAAAGCCAGGACTTCTCTGCTTGTTGCTCATTATTAAAAGAGAAGGATTGTGGGTAATTGTCCTGTAATAGTCATTAGCCAATTGGTCACCTTGTTTTTTTTTCCGGTGCTTTGCTAAGTGGAAAAATCATCGCTGTTGTTGCTTAAGGTGAGACCTGAAGGAGATCGCTACCCTGATAGAAAATGTTGAGGCCGTATTAAAATGATTAGAATCTGCAGCATGGCTTTTACTGAGCAATACATTCAATGAGATGACAAATTAAATCCCTGCCATTGTCACTCTCAGTCTCCTTTTGTGTTGGTTTTAGATAGAGTCCGCTATAAATTGTAATGTGACAACAGCTTTTTAAAATGCATTGTACAGATAAATTCTTGTCAGTTTTCACCACCTTTTTTTTTTTTGTGTTGTTCTTTCTTCCTTTTCCTCATTCACATCAGGGTAATTTTTCTCCACCATGTCTAATCCCTCCCTCTCTTCACACCTTCTCTGTGGTCTGCTTGTGCAGTCTTGTGTTAGGGAAAAGGTGTGAATGCCGTCCCCCACAGCGGTCTGAACTCGGGTTCCTGCGTTTCCGTTTTCGGCTGAGGGTCAGGGGTGCTCCACCTCCTTCCAGATGCTGCTCTTTGAGCTACTCCTGTGTGATGCGCTTACACAACATCCATTTAGGAGTCATATTCATCAAATAATAAAAGCAATTACATTTCACTAGGAATCAATTATTGCAGTTTGCTTTTATGCTCTGAAAAGCCCAGCGATGTGATCAGTAGTTATCTGAGTATTCATTTATGTTCCTGTACAGCAGGAGGGATGACATATCAGTTTATGTTATATAATTAAACCCTATTATACTCTGTGTATTCCATATTGTATTTTGTATTGTGTGCCATACTAGTCACTACAAAAGATGTATTGTCCCTTTCACCTGTGCTGCAGTATTCTATCTGATGAAGAATTTTACCTTACAATATACTATTATTACATAGTATGATGAAAGGATCAGTAAATTTGAGTCATCTGTCTTTGTATCTGAGTCTACCTAGTAATAGAAAAAGAATAGCTTGAAAAATCATATTGACAAAAATGAAAATAATTAAGGTCTGCTGAGTCTTTGGATCCTGGAGAGATTAGCGCACTGAGGCTAGCCCAGCATGTCTCTATAGGGCACTGACCTGTGGCTAGGTACATCATATCTGAGGTGGTTGCCATGGTAAAGAGACATCCAATAAGAGCCTCCCTCTGCAGGATTCTGCAGTGGGGAGAGCTTGCTTTGGCCTCCATGCTGCTGGAGAGGGTGGCCTGGCTGTCCACTGGATTCTGCAGTGGGGAGAGCTTGCTTTAGCCTCCATGCTGCTGGAGAGGGTGGCCTGGCTGTCCACTGGATTCTGCAGTGGGGAGAGCTTGCTTTGGCCTCCATGCTGCTGGAGAGGGTGGCCTGGCTGTCCACAAGTCAGTCCCACAGAGACCTCCTCTTACACCAAGGATGTCCAGCCTCCCCCCAGAGGGGCCGGAGAGGGTACGAGCTTCTGCTCTACTCCGGCACTGAAGCACCTGATCCAGCTAACGCGCCCGTTTAGAGTAGCTGTGTTAGTGCTGGGCTACAACAAACGGCAGGACCCACACGGCCACTACTTCTCAGATAGGATGGTACGCTGCTGTTTTACACGGTCAGGCGTTAATTTGACTTTGTGTTAAGCATTCAACATGGTTGATGTGAGTTGATGTGATCACTTTGACAGCCTTAAGTCTAGTCATGTATGGTCAAGGTTTATTTTATTTCCAGGAATATTAGTACTAAGGAGCTCCATTGGTCATACATATACCCCTGAAAGGAGGTGAGAGGCTAAGGAAGCGTAGCGACCAAATCCCCCCTCCACCTGTTACCCTGGTTGCCAGATTGGTGACCCAGCAGCCTCCTGTACTGCACTATCACACTCTGTGCTTTCCCTTAGCTGCTGTTTTCTGCTGTGCAGAGGCAGTTTGTGCGACTGCAGCGATGTGGCCCCTGTAGAGTGAGGGTGGCCTGAGAGATGCCTCTGTCTGTGGGTAGGTACAGAGTCTTTGTCAGGGCAGGGCCTTTTTCAGCGGCCTGCTTTTCTGTCGGCGCGGAGCTCTTGACCTGCTGCTCTTAAAATTGCTCAGCACTGAGTGGGCAGAAGCATGCTGCTCTGACAGGAATAAAAGAGCAAGTTCTACAGCTTCTCAGAACTCGCCTGGAAGCTTATTACCGTAATTTCATCCTGCTTTTTTGTATTTCGGGAAGGCATCTTTAGAAATGTACTCTTGAGGTGGCTCACAGAGCAAAAGAGCCCGTTCTAGGTGCAGCAGTAGCCTGTTCAGGTCAAAGCCACCCCATGAGCAGCTATGGCTGGAGATCCTCACCACAGTGGAGAGCAAGAACATGGGCTCTTCCTCACTGGAGAGGGAGAACATGGGCTCTTCCTCACTAGAGCAGGAGAACATGGGCTCTTCCTCACTGGAGAGGGAGAACATGGGCTCTTCTTCACTGGAGCAGGAGAACATGGGCTCTTCCTTACTGGAGAGGGAGAACACAGGCACTTGCTCACTGGAGCAGGAGAACATGGGCTCTTCCTCACTGGAGAGGGAGAACATGGGCTCTTCCTCACTGGAGAGGGAGAACATGGGCTCTTCCTCACTGGAGAGGGAGAACATGGGCTCTTCCTCACTGGAGGGGGAGAACATGGGCTCTTCCTCACTGGAGCAGGAGAACGTGGGCTCTTCCTCACTGGAGAGGGAGAACATGGGCTCTTCCTCACTGGAGCAGGAGAACATGGGCTCTTCCTCACTGGAGAGGGAGAACATGGGCTCTTCCTCACTGGAGAGGGAGAACATGGGCTCTTCCTTACTGGAGCAGGAGAACATGGGCTCTTCCTCACTGGAGAGGGATGGGATGAAGCAGTATCAGTCCTCAGTCTCATCCCTTCTCGCCCTTTCAGACATGCTGGCTCAGTGCCCCTCCCCACCCTGAACACTAGGGGGCACACTGAACACTTATTCATTTCACTGGGGGGGAGGAGGGATTTCAGTGCTGCAAAAAGACAAGAAAATACACAAAAAACTAAATTCCTTGCACTGCACTGCGCAGTTTGTGTATGATTAGTGGATACTTTCTTGTCTGTTGTGAAATGCACTATTTTTGATTGAAAGGACAGTTTGGCCTGCACACCTGTAGTATGACTCATTTCTCGATAGATCACAGTCTTTAAAAACACACCCACTGTGTGATTGACAGGACCTCCCACCAATCCCACACTTAGCAGGTGTCAGCAGTCTCCTTTCTGTAATTAAAAGGTGGAAGAGGTGTTTGTTTCCCCCTTACTTTCATGACCAAGTGCCCTGAGTTCTGTCTCCGAGGAGTGCTATTTCCATGAGTGTGTAAGTACATTGACCTGTTCTCCCTCCCATAGTAGAGGCATAACTCTGTTATATCCTGCTGATATGACTAGATTTTCATTTTACTCCCATCAGCAGTAATGACACACAATCACTGCTGAGTTCCAAAATCACCCTCATTTTTTATGCTTTAACTTTCACGTTCTCACTTGGAATCCTTATGTTAGACAAAGAAACTAGACTGACATTTAAACACATTTGACCAACCTGCGTGATTTTGATGTGTCGTCTGATGAAAGATCCGTAAGTGTTCATCACGTCTACTAATTGGATGCCTTAATCGACCACCCTGAGCTTCGCATTATATTTTAGTTCTGATTATGTGTTCCATAAAACTTTTGAAATCTGGTGGCTTTGGAGTTTGCCAGTCGTGTTTTTTTTTTTTTCGAAGGGGGAGAAAAAACACAGAAGAGCTGATACAGGCTCTCCTCTAGCACAGTGTGTGGATCCTCTGTGCCCTGCAGGTGGGGTTCGCTCCAGTAATGACGGCTCCTCTCCTTTCCTCGCTCTCCATCCTTTGATGCTTGGAGCGATGGAGTGTCTTTCCGCCCACTGAGCCGGGGAGAACACCTGCAGCATTAGCGGCTCAGACAGGAGGGATAATTACCACTGATCTGAGTTCGGTTCTGGGGGCGCATGACTGTTTGGGTGCGTGGGTGGGTTGGTTGGGTGCGGTCCAGGGAGCCGCTCTGTGGTAACTGGGCCCGTCTGTTTGTGGCGGGTGTCTCGTAGTCTCTGCGGGTGATTTGTGCCGGAATGGGAGTCGAGCTACACCATCCTCCTGAAGCTGGAGCCCTAGCCACTGACAATAGCAGAGGTCAGGACAGTGGAGGGCTGAGAGGAGCGTGGTCTGCATCGGGGACACACTGTTAGCGGGAAGTCACACAGAGGCTTATGACACTAAGTCAGAGGAGGGAAGGAGCAGTCACGGTTGCCTGGGTGATTGCTGTACCACAGTGTGATTGGCTGAGAGTGGAGTGAACGGTCTTGAGTGCGATGGAGCAGGCAGCAAGGGCCCTCTCTGAGAACCAAAGAGCCACAAAGAGATGGGGGGGCAAGAGAGTCTAAGAGAAAGAGAACAAGTGTGAGTGAGTCAGCTGCCTGTACGTCCCATTAACAGTGCAGAACAACACTGCTTAGTCACGTAAACTCGCATTTGCATACTTCCAGGGATGAAGAAACTGCAGAAACTAATCTCTGCATTCAGCCACAGACAGCAGAAACACTGAAGCTAATGCCACAATGCAGGCAGTATTTAATCTAGTTGGTTTTATGGATCCAGAGTTAGCGTCTGGTGCTAGAGATAATGAGATCTGAAGGTCAGTGCCCTGCTCTTTTTCTGTAGGTACTACAGCGCCACCATCCTGCAGATGTCAGGAGTGCGAGATGACAAGCTGGCCATTTGGCTAGCGGCCGTCACGGCCTTCACCAACTTCCTGTTCACCCTGGTGGGGGTGTGGCTTGTGGAGAGGGTGGGCCGCAGGAGGCTAACGATGGGCAGCATTATCGGTAAGAGGGGGAATCATGTGGTAATGTGTCATTAGGATATGCGTTGATTTAGTGTTGAAAGGTTAAAATTCACCTTGTGTGAAGCTGATTGGAAAGTCCCAATCTCTATTACATATTATAGATGCTGGACCAGTTTCCCAGACAGTGATTCAGTGTAGTCTTAGACTAAAACAGTTGTTAATTTTCTTTTAGTCTAGAACAGTGGTTTGAATTTGAAAAACTAGCTTGTTAGCTTTGGCAGATGGTTTTATCCTACATGTCTTATTTTTTTAATAACAGGCACTGTTTTGTCCCTCAGGTACTGGTTTGAGTTTGACCCTTCTGGCCACCGGGTTCCTGCTGTCGGCCCAGCACACACCCCCTGTCACCCTCCACCCAACTGACCCGGCCGCGCCCAACTCCACCTGCTTAGCATATGGGTGAGAGCTGTGTGAACCCCCTGGCCGGGTGTTGTGAGGGGTTTGAGGGCCAGACTCCGTGGCCTCTGTCCCACTGTCACTGTGCGCCGCTCACTCTGTCTTCCTGCATCCCCCAGGTCCTGTGAGCAGTGCATGCTGGATCCTGACTGTGGTTTCTGTTACCGTGAGAACGGGACATCGGTGACCGCTTCCTCCTGCCTGCCTGTCAATTTGGCCTCTACAGGGGAAGCGGCATGGGGCAGGTAAGGTGGGGGGGTATGGGGAGTATGGGGGGTATGTCAGAAAGGGGGAGGATGAGGGCAGTGAAATGGAGGTACAGGAATGGCATGGGTGAAGATGGGGTTTTGGGGGGTAAGAGATGAAGAGAGTGTGGTGAGGAAGAAAGGGGGCGAGGGGGTCAGCAGCCCTTGGGTTGTCTCTTGCGTCCTCTTTTCCCCTGCGCTCATTGCTCTTGGTGTATTGGTGTGCCCTGGGCCCTGTAGGTGCTCAAACAGCAGTCACATGGCAGAGGGAACGTTCTGGGCCTACAACTACTGCCCCACCTCCTACTCTTGGATCGTCCTCCTCGGTCTCATCCTGTACCTGGCCTCCTTCGCCCCAGGTAAGAGGTCCCGCCAGCAGGGTCCAGGCCATCATCATCATCATCATTATGGTCGTCATCATATGCACCATCACCAGATTGGTTTGTGGATGTCTTTATCTAGGAATACTTATTCCACAGACCTCATATTTGCTGTATTATTTGTTTATGTAAGATGAACATTTCAATGAATCAACTCGTTTTCAGTACCTAAATCATGGATACACTTCGTGTCACAGTATGGATTCGAACCTGCAACTTTTTCAAAAGTGCAGTCGTTGCTGTGCCCCACTCTCTTGGAAGTGTAAGCACAGCAAGCACTAAAGTTATTTGTAGAATTACTATAGTTACTTTATTAGGTATGAAGTGGCATTAGCCCTTTTGCATTCGGAACATTAGATGGTTTTTATCCCACACCGATGGGTCTATCATGGCCAGTTCATGTTCCAATGAAAGGTGTTGATGACTCTTATGTTGGTTCTGAGGTTCTGTGTCTCCCTCCTCAGGAATGGGTCCCATGCCCTGGACAGTGAACTCTGAGATCTACCCGCTGTGGGCCCGAAGCACCGGCAACGCCTGCTCCGCTGGGGTCAACTGGATCTTCAACGTCCTGGTGTCGCTCACCTTCCTCCATGTGGCACAGTATCTCACCTACTATGGTAGGGCATTCTCAGATACAATCACCAGAAACAGCGCTGTGCGATCAACACCAGTCCCCAGAATAGTGGGATGAATTCCACTGCGCTCATATATATGATGATGGTGGTGGTATCTTTCTTCTAGGATGTGCAACTTAGTGTTTGATGAGTACAGTCATGCAACACGCTGTATTTACCCCGAACACTTTGGATCTTTAAATAACAGCTTGTTTTATGTAATGCTAAATCACAGGTATCCATTTATAATTATGAATTATAAATATTATTGCTGTGCTCTGCATTTTATGTACGCTCAAGCAGGACACATGCGGTTGTGTTTGACGGGGTTTCCTGTCATGTTCACAGGGGCGTTCTTCATGTACTCTGGCCTGGCCGCTCTGGGGTTCCTCTTCATCTACGGCTGCCTGCCGGAGACCAAGGGACGGCGCCTGGAGGAGATCGAGTCGCTATTCGAGAGCCGGCTGTGCACGTGTGGGGCGTCCGACTCGGACGAGGGGCGGCAGATCGAGTACATCAGGGTAAAAGGAAGCAACTACCACCTTTCCGATAATGACGCCTCTGATGTGGAGTAGCTGGTGGGGGGCCGCCTCGTCTCCCTGCCCTCCTCAGCCGCAAGGCCTTCTGGGACAGCTAGAAGCCGTTGCTGGGTGGTCCTCCCACTTTACTTCTGATCTGTCGCAAACATGGGTCCTTCAGTCATATTCCAGAGGCCAGGAGGCCGTTCCCTGCTGGCACATGTTGAGTGAGCTGGATCTGTGTAGGATTTCAGATCCTGATCTCTCCCCTTAACATCAAATATGGCACTTCAACATCTTAAAATGAAACCATTGCTGTATTTTTATTAGTAATTACTGCTTAATATTTGTTATTTGAATGTACAGAATCCTTGAAAGGATATGTAAGGATTTTAATGCTTTAGAACCACACAAAGCATGTGAAACAGTCCATGAAATAATTATGAATTCATGAGAAGGTATACCCTGTATTTCCAGGCAATACAATATCATCAGCATTCTCTGGAATATCAATCTGGACATTTCTTTAGTTCTTTGAGACCTGTGATCTTTCACTTTGTGTTGTGCAAATATACAGAGATGGTTATAGTGGTATACCTTTCAGAGATCTTTCTGACATTCCAGCTTGTAGCTCTGCTGATAGTGTCCTGCCATTTTCTTGGTGTTATTTCGGTGGTGGGTGGGGATGAAGTAGTTTCGACATCATCCTGCAGTGCCACTTTTACTGTTTGTTCTCTAAGTGTTTACTTTTGAAAGTATGTTTTACTTTGACTGTAGGCACTGTCAACCCATTTGCATTATGCTTGATCCTCAACTTTGAGTAGTTAATTCAAGCAAGTGTCTATTTTACACTTAATGAGTTTTTCTCAATACCTGCCATTCACAAACAATCGTTCCAACAATTTTGGATTCTGATGATATAGGAAATGCCAACCTAACACTAATAACACTTGCCTCTACTTATCACACAAAGTTAGAGCCCTGTGATGTAATAAGGCCAGGAATTAATGAACCGGTTGATTAAAATGAGCAGGTGTCTAATTTTCTAGCCTCGTATCGAGTTGGGACAGTTACACAACAGAGTCCTGGAGCCAGACCATAGCATTGCATACATATCTGTAAGTATCAAAATACCCATATCGCCAACGCTATTCTCATTTATCATGTCTTATCACCGTTCTGTGATAAATGGTTAAGTGAGCATCATGGCTGAATTTCTTTTCCTGTTTATGATCTAATTAAAGTACTCTGATTAGCTGCTTCTGGTTTACAGTAAATTCAATTCTTTTTTCCAGTTTCAATAACTGAACAGTTGTGCCTGACTGTGAAGATGTGTGAATAATACTAAAGCAATGCTCTACACTCCAAGAGGCAGAAGATATTTTTGTATGTGGCATATATATATATTATTTTCATGTTTTAATGGATTGAATTTATTGTTTACAGATCAAACACATAAATTGTGTACGAAATTATGTGCAGGTTGTCTTTTTTTGTTTTCATCAAAATGAATTAATTTTTTTGTCTTGTTTTGTCTTCCTCGTTAGCCTTGTGTACAAATGAAATTGGCCTAATCATCCTTTCAATGGCTGAGTGGAAAACTCATGTATTAAATGTTGGGAGATGTACTGTAGCCTATTCTGTGTCACTTTAATATGGTGGTAGTGTTGTACTGTACCTGTTGACACATTGGTAGTCAGGTATACAGTATGCCGAATAGCTGCCTTCTTGTAATGGGTCAATGGCACATGACCTAGATGAGAACATGTGCATTATCTGTGATACCGCGTTAATAGGTATTTACACACCTGCAGCCAACCCAATCACATAGCCCACAGTATAGTATGTTGTCATATCTTGTGGCCTGTAATCTTGTAATCAGTTCCTTCAAATGAGGAGGCACAACAATGTTAATGTTTGCTTATAAGTTAACTTAGTGTAAATAGGCAGGCAATAAAATGTGTTATTTATATAAATCCTAATATATATATATAGGTATATATGAAGTAGAAATAAACGTAGCCTTGGCAGGATGAGGGACCGTTTGACTTATTCAGGAGTAATTCAGTGGCCAAATCAGAGGCTGACGTTCAGGAGTATTTAATTACTGATTAATTAGTCCAGGGATTTGGTTCCTATTTAGGTTTATTTTTAAAAAAAAAAGATTACTGGAAATGTTTTATTCAGCTATTTTCATTCTGAAATATTACAATCATTTTCAAAAAGAAGGGGTTCACACTAAACATTTGAAATGACATACAGCCATGTAACAAAGCATTCTTGCATTTGACAGTCATGTAAACGTATTCTGGCTGAAAAATGCACATATAAGGGAAGAATATTGGACCTTTACAACCCAGTGTTGTTCTGAGGTTTAATTACTGACAGGGATGTCCTGTTTGTTTTGTGGTGAAGCGATTTTCCTGTTTAATAAGTGTTTGTACAGTTTATGATTAAGTCATAATGAAATAAAAATATCAGTGCTGTAAAGTACTTTTGATTATTGTTTCAGTACATGTTTTATTAGATTTTATCTTTATACAAATAAACGACATAACTTCATGAAATCTGATCACCTACGTATGTAAATGGTCAAAATAAACACTAATAATCTTGCAGTGTTTGGTTCTGCTTTAATAAATATTGAATAAGAATGATGCATATCACCTCATGTCTAATTTTCTTCTGTGCATGCACACACTGAGGCACAAAAGCATAAAACATGTGTACAGTGCCCTCACTCACAGACAGATGTAAACAGACAGACACATGCTCACACTGAAGCACAAAAGCATAAAACATGCGTACAGTACCCTCACTCAGACAGATGTAAACAGACAGACAGATGCACACACATATGTTCTGCCCATAAAAGCCATTTTTTCTTCTTCCGCTAAGCCTTGTCTTTCTCTTTCATCATTAGCAAAATGTCTGCAATTTCCTGCAGTGTTGCAGTCTCCGCTGAGAGCCTGTCCGTCACAGGTCCCTGGACTCCGTGGCCCTCCCCCTCTCCTCCACCTCTGCTCTCTGCAGGGTCCTGTGTTGTGTGGTGGTCATACATCTCCCCCAGCTTCACCTGCTTCTCTCCTGCCTCCGTCTCTTCTTTCCACAATGCATCCCTTGTTTCTGGCAGAAAGAAACCCCAAAACCATTAAAGAAATGTCCTTTTCTTTGGCTGGGGTAAACTTTATAAGCACATACCAAACAGTACAAGGTGACTGAGTCTTGAGACCATTACTGATTAATCTTATATAAAATATGACATGAACAATAAATGCAGTACTTTATACACAATGTTCATACACAAAATGCAAAATTCAAACCTGTTGAAATTTTCGTGGTACAAACAGTATCCGCTAATGTGAAGATAAGTTTTGCCCATGTCCTACCTTGAGTGTTTAGAGAGGTGTGCCTGATGGCTGGCGAGGGGCCCCTCTGAGCCCCATTCTCTGGACTGCAGTGAGGTTCAGTGTCTCCTGAGCACAGCTGGTGACCTGTTAAAGCATCGCTGTGGCTCTGCTGTGCCGCTACTTCAGATTTAGTCCTGGACAGCAGCTTGTTTTCTGCTATGCCTGCACATGAAGCCACTTCCTGGAGTTCACTGGCTGAGCCATGCTGCCCCCTGGTGTCCAGGTTGACTTCCTTGTGCCAAACAGAAGGGGAAGAGCACACTGGCTCCGGCGTTGGACTATACTGCGTGGAAGCATCACGTGTGCACCACAGAGAGCTGTCCGTTTGCGTCCCAGTTTCCCTGGTTTTCTGAGGCTGTGTCTCCTGCACCGTCCCACATTTCTGTGGGCGCGCTGTCCGAGTTTGGAGAAAAGACAGCACAAATTGGTCCCCCTCATGGCTCTCCACTTGCCCCCCTGCACTGTTTTTCCTTGTCGCGTCTGTCTGTCTTCTGCAGTCCCCAGTGGTCATTGTGAGTGGTGTGGAGATCTGTGTGTTGTCACAGCTCTGACCACATGAGGGCGCTGTAGACATGGGTGGTAGGGGGGCATCTTCACAGTCTGAAGAGCCTGCTTCCCTTCTCTGCAAACCCTGGCAGTTTCCTCCTTCCCCCTGAAACACCAGGGTAAAACATTAGAAGAGTAAATGGTTCATTCATGACTCATTAATCCGAACCACATCTGAATAACAGTCCCAAATGACTGTGTGACTAATTTAACTCATTTGTTTGCGGTAGCCAACTACTGTTTCATGGAAGACATGCCATTTTTTCCCAAAAATATATTGCACTGGTACATACCAAGCCATAAATTTTGTGAACGACTAAACCCCTACAAATGCATACTGATTTTCATTCTGCCAGGACCACACTTGACAACCCGACCAACGCTATATTAACTACCACGATGCTTACACTGTCGGAGCCTGAGCTAGACAGACTTCCACACGGATGGGAGTACAGGGACCCACACCTCATCACCGAGCCCTGGCCCAGTCCACCGCAGGCTGAACAATCCTTAGGCTGCTTCATTAACAGACAAGCAATGATTAACACGGCTCAGTATTCACATAAATATTCACCTAGGTAACTACAGTTTTCAGAGGGAATATGACGCACTTTAACATATGTTTTAGACAGAATTTTAAAGTTTACCATATACATATACAAGTTAAATTATCTTTATTTGCTCTAAAAGGCATGAGTGCAAGACTCCAGTCCTGAGGAGCTGGTGTGTTGTTTGTGGTTTCCTTCCAATGAGCTGCAATTTCAGCCCTGGAAGAAATGTGAGGGCTGTTTGGCCAACTCATTATTTGTGAATGTGGCAATATAAACCATAATTCACAATGACCCTCACACAACCAAAGCTGTGCACTGCTGATGTGGATAATAACAATCCACCCTAGCCCTCTACCTATACAAACCGATAAAATAGTATTCTCTTTCACCACAAGAGGGCAATATTTCTTCATTATATGAATATGAAAGTTGGGGAGAATTTTTTCCACAGTATCCTAATCCTGTCACCCTATAAAACTATGAAATAGCAAAAAAAAAAAAATTCTTGCAAAACTCTATTGTGTAACTGCATGTGTCTTTTGTCTTATCTATTTACATTGCAACCACATGTGGTCACATCATGTATATTAAGGGAACATGGTGAGGTGTGAAATATTGTGATGGAACAAGCTGTGTTTGTTTTTACTTTTTAACTTTAAGCCCCGGATGATCCAAACATCCATTCTGTGATAAATGGCATAAGATCACACCATGTCTGCTGTAGAGTTATAAAATACTCACTGATTTAGCTGATAAGGCTTAATCCTTAATTATTAAGGCTTATTCCTTAATCAGTGCATCTTCACCACAAATAAAGTCTTTTGTCCTTGAGAAATCTTACCTGGGACAGAAAATCAGCTTCCTGGTGCCTGTTCTGGGATTCATTTAGATCCCTTTAAAATAAACATTACCACAATCAAAACAGTTCACCTGAAAACCTTGTGTTACTCACTGTCCCTCCTATAGTACACGGAGAATATCAGTGTTAATACAGTACTTACTCAAACAACACAGATTCCCGTGCTGTTTCTTGAAAACTGATTTTTCTTTTTGGATTGTTGAATGTGGTTGCTGAAAAGTAAAAAAGTGATTTGTCATTTGGGTACAGGACTGTAAAGTGGAGACTGCAGGTCAAATTAGTAAGTCAGCGATAATTACCTGCACCCCCATACCCTCTGCTATCAAACCCCATCAACACTGTGTCCTCTTCCTCCTCCTGGTCTTCACAGAAGTTGAGAAAGGACCCAGGGGTTTCCAAAGCGTGTCCTGTTCTCCTTGGCGTGCTTATGAAGCTGCTGGGTGAACACATCCACAGACTTACACGTGTGTGCTGTGATTTAATGAACGTAATTCTGTCTAATACCTACATACCTGGATTCCATGCTACCAAACTGGACCCTGGACACCAGAGGGCTCGGAACCTGCACCTGTGGCCTGCGGGATGGTGTCATCCATGGTTTGACCTCTCTCATCCCTCCTGGCTGAGAGAAAGGCTGGAACTGCAAAGCCAAATATGCAGGTGGATAATATGAATGTGCAGCTTATTGAACAATACCAATGATGTGTATCATATATTTTGATGGATGTACTTGAACTTGTTTTCTGTCCCTGTAATATATAAACAAACAATAAAAAAACTTGTGAAATATGCTAACTGTATTCTAAAGAGTTCCAGTAATCCCTCCAGAGAATGCTTTAATTAGTGTGTATGATTTTCAAAGTGAAAGAGTCAGGAAAAACAGCATAAACATACTGAAAGAGGAACTTTTTGCAGCTCTGCAGTGAACAGGTGTGTGCCATTAAAAGCAAAAACTGCATTTGTGATCAGTACATTGCAGCATATGGTAATTCACGGTGACCTCTCGGTTGCTGTGTTTGCTGTATCTGATTAAAAACGTGTACCTCTCTGCTCGGTCCAGCAGGGAAACTCCCACTGGAGGATCCGGAAGTGGCAGAGGAGAATGGGCTGTAGGTGTCCAAGATGCCGTGGCCATACTCAGAAGCACTGCAGTCAGAGAGGTTGGACTCTAACACCGGTGAGAGCTGGAGGCACAGCTGAAAGTGAGGTCACGCTTACCCTAAGAAGGGAAACTTGAAAAGGGCAAAGACTAACAGGCAAAATGTCACAGCAGTTTTGCTGGGAGCGGTGATGCTACATACTCCCCATAGTTATTCTCAGTGCAAAATGCTTTGAAATTTCAGAGCCACAGATTGTGGGATGCACTGAAACTACCAGTAGCTTTGGACTTAATTTGCTATGAAAGGGAATTCATACTATTTCTCTACAATCCCATCTGAAAACTGTAATCATGATTAATTCATTAATAAATGAAGGGGAGATAATAAGTAAAATGCATAATTCCCAGCATTTCTTAACAATTTAACCCTCATAACTTTCCAAATATAAGATTTTAAGTGCTACATTTTTATTCATGTTATGCAATATACCCAGCACAATATGACTTTTTAATCCCAGAAGAGACAACTTCACTATGAGTAAGAGATGGTAAAAGTAAAAGCAAAATTCACAATATAAATCACATGAATATGAAGCAGCCCATTTGACAAAAGTGGCATAAAAACAGTAACAACATTTTAAAGCAGGATGGGTTAGTGCTACTGTGGTACTTCAATGTTTGTAAATCTGAACCCCACTAACCTGTCTGTGATGTGACAGATAAGGCTTTCTATTTCTCAAACCTAAGGGCTGGATGCTATAGAGAGTAAGCATAACAAAGAAAAACTGCAGTTAACTATTACATATTATATGTATTTGAATCATAGTTTAAATGTGTTACATTCATATGACTTTTACACGCTCATTTTATTCTGGTGAGATTTGTAAGAGATTTCCACAATTACGGATATCACTTCTATGAACACCTTTGCTTTAGTAGCTAGATGGTAAAGGATTTTAATTAATAACAATACAGCAGGCTTTTTTTTTTTTAACCTGTGTCGAGGCTGGCTTTCCGCCAGACAGAGGCGTGATGGAGAACAAGGGCTCATGGGTAATTCTAATGGCTCCTCATTTCTGGACCACGGGGCTCCTTTCTGACTGAAATGGGTAACTTTGTGATTGTCTGAAAGAAGCAATATATTAATTTCTGTGTCTTGTTGCAACAATGCCATAGAGGTGTTGTCAAGGTATTTTCATACAAGCAAAAAGAAATACTGACATCAGTCTATAACACAGTTTTTAATAGTATGAGTACTTGCTTTTGGTCTCCTTCTTTGCTGCAATTTGGTTTACAATAAATAACGTGACCAGGTCCATACTGCCAGTCGCAGCTCCTGTTGGGCCTGCAGGTAAACGTAAATGCTCTATCTTCTTCTGCATCTTTTTCTTTTCAAAGAACTCCTGGGGGAAACATAGTAATTAACACTACAAATACATCTTAATTATGCCTTATGTTGGTCACATAATATTTTGTCTGTTATACTAGCTAGATTTGAAGTAACCAGAGAATTAATACATTGGACATATCAAACACATCATCTGTTGCTATAACTAAACTAAAACATTTGTGCATATTCGTCATACCCTTTGTCTTCTCACGTCATTTTTGATCATAAATCGGTTCCTGAAAGACATAATAAATAATTCTGTCAGTTCATTAGCAAGATGGCTTATTTAACTGATCTGTATCTCATCAGATATTCTAAGATGCGTTTATTTACCTTTATTGTCAGCAGCTATGTTTGTTTTCTAACTGAGATTAAACATTTGGGATATGATAGTTAATTAAACACATTTTCAATTCAGGGAAATTGTTGATAGCCTTTCAAAACAACAGAGCCTATCTAAACAATTAACTTACCGTGAACCCCCAACCCAATTCATTTTGAACGAATAACCTATCAAGCAGCAAACTCCAGATAGCTGCCACAGCTAATTCTACGTATCAATAACAGGCCCAGTTAGACTTTCAGCCTTAGCTAGATAACGTTAATGCTAACCGTTGGCTAGAATAATCTAATTTACTTAGTGATAAAGTTTAACCTTACAGCTTTACACAACATGAATGTGTATCCAAAGCTACTTAGAAAGTAACCTAGATGGTAAAGTACCGGGTAGTGAATTAGTCAGCTAATGCTAATGAGATGGTATTGGTAACCTAGTATTAGCTCATTAGCTTGGTTACGCTAGATCTGCTTTACGGGCCTTTTACTAACGTTAGAGTCACATTCCCGCACGCGCCTGTGAGATATGACTTGCATGCGCGTTCATTTGTCTGCGCAGGTGGGATATCTGGGAGCAGCCTGTGTGTCTTGGGCCGTTTCTGAAACGAACTGCTGTCCTTAAATAAATCAGTGTGGAAAAATCAAGTATTAATGTTCTTTGTTTATTTGTTGACAATGAGAGACAGCATTGCAAAAACACAACATCTGGTATCAGACACCCTGAAGAGGCCAGTTTTCAGAAATCAGTTTATAGTTTAATGTCTTATTTCCTTAAGATGTCTAGTGTATCTTCATGGGAAGAAATAAAACTCCAAAGCGGAGTGTCTAAAATGCACGCAGCAGATCTCCTCAGCAGTGGCAAGTTTTTAATCTGGATTAATGTGTTATTATTTTTTTTACCCTTAAACGCTGATTTTAGGGGACTATTTGGGAGAATGTATCTTTATGCTGTAGTGATTTTTTTAGAAACATGGTGTAAAAGTGCAACATAAGCCAGAGGGGAACAGGAACACTCATTTTGACTCCTGTTTTGGAATAATACTGAAAGACAGAGAAAAGTTTATAGTTAAGTTGGAAAAGTAGCACACTTTTAAATGAGTCTTCTCCATTCGTGCCAGTATTGAATATTGTGTATGACAACATATTTTGTTGGTGACAAGTAAGACTCAGAAAAAAAGGTTCCTAAAGGGTTCTTCGCATGTCCTGTTGGGGGAACCCTTAAAGATTCTTCTGTGATATGGGTTTCACTCACAGGTTCTCTGTAGGACCTTATCCAGGGGGTTATATAAAGAACCCCTTCCAAATATCTGTATCTACGATGAACCTTTAAGAGTTCCCCCAACAGGACACATGAAAAGCCTTTAAAGGTGCTGGAAAGCACGTTTTTGTTCAAAGAATGTAGGCTTTGCACTGTTTACTTGCGGTCGTCACGGTACTCACTGCATGAGCTCTTCAGTTAGCTGCATGTGTCAGTAAGATGTGCAAGAACTGCAATGTCGTTTCTAAATGTAAGAGTTAAAATGTATAATTTGCAAGCGTGGTTGGTCAGAAAGCAGCAACCGTTGCCAACTGTAACCAGCCTGACTACGTAGATTCACAGCGCAGGTCAAGGAAAGATCACAGTCACTCACTGTATTTGAATTCGTCGCTCATTCAACCAATCGTCTCCTTCCGGGGGAGTTGCCAGCAAGAAACACTGCAAAACCTATTGACGGAAACGTTCTCGATCTAGCGGTGCAATCCCCAAAAATACATTTGCGCTCGGTTTTCAGCCTGGATCTGAGCATCATTTGTTATTTGACACTCCATGTTTGCATTTTCTGGATGGACATGATACGGAATATCAAAGGAAACGAATAGCTAGCAAGCTCGCTATCATCGCCCTGTGTGGAAAAATGTCTAATATATTGCATGCAGCATCAAACGTGAAATGGAATCAGTCTACTGCGGCGAAACGGGCAGCCTTTTTCGTGGCCGCTGCCTACGGAGTGAAAACACTCTACCCCATCATTTGCCGACAGATGAGCAAACGGAAAGACCTCAAGACCCAAGGCACAAGAGCAGGAGAGGAAAACGGACTGATACTGCCATCATCCGCTGAGGCAGCCCCAAGCAAAAGGTCCCCTGCTGTAAATGCAGAATTCTTCAATCAGATTCTGGAACTCGTCAAAATCCTCTTCCCAAAGCTTATAACCAAAGAGCTCGGATTGCTCTGTCTGCATTCGGTTGCTCTCGTTTCCAGGACGTTTCTGTCTATTTATGTGGCAGGATTGGATGGCAAGATTGTCAAGACTATCGTGGAGAAGCAACCGCGGAGCTTCGTCTTTAAATTGATGAAATGGCTTCTGATAGCCATTCCGGCCACATTCGTGAATAGTGCAATTCGTTATCTGGAATGCAAGCTCGCCTTGGCCTTTCGCACACGACTGGTTGACCATGCATACAGAACCTATTTTACGGACCAAACATATTATAAGGTCAGTAATATGGACGGGCGGCTGGCGAACCCGGACCAGTCCCTCACAGAGGACATCATGATGTTTTCGCAGTCCGTGGCACATTTGTACTCGAACCTCACCAAACCTATCCTGGATGTGATGCTGACGTCCTACACACTAATACAAACGGCGAGGTCCCGGGGGGCCAACGCCAGCGGACCGACCCTGCTGGCAGGGCTTGTGGTGTTCGCCACCGCGAAGGTCCTGCGGGCTTGCTCCCCGAAATTTGGGAAACTGGTGGCAGAAGAAGCACACAGGAAAGGGTATCTGCGTTACGTGCATTCACGGATCATTGCCAATGCTGAAGAGATAGCGTTTTACAGGGGACACACGGTAAGGCAAATTGAATGTTAGAATGCTTCGGTGTAAATATCCAGCTGGCCTGTCATTTTGTGTGGTTGTGTGATTTATTAATTTTTGAAAATCTGCTCTTGGTATTTGCCCGTGTGTTTGGTAAGCTACAAGTTTAAACCTAGACAATATAAATATCGATGAATATTGGTACTGTCTTGCATGCAGTGCTGTATGATAGTTCCCTAGTGATGCTCGAAATGTGATGGGTTATTTTTCTGCCGTGCCCCAGGTGGAGATGCGGCAGCTGCAGAAGTGCTACAAGGCCCTGGCTGAGCAGATGAACCTGATTCTGTCCAAGCGGCTGTGGTACATCATGCTGGAGCAGTTTCTCATGAAGTATGTTTGGAGTGGGAGTGGCCTCGTCATGGTGGCCGTGCCAATCATCACCGCTACCGGCTTTGCGGACAACGGTGTGTGTCGCCATGTTCAGTTCTGTAACGAAACCGGGGCTCCTTTATGTACTGTGAAGTTATCATCTCATGATATGTACACTCGAGAAATGACACTTATTTAAATTTGAAAGAACAGGTGTCACAAATGCTGGATAATGCTCATCCCAAGTGTATTTCAACACTGTATGTCACTGTATCCGTAGTTGGAGCACCACGCATCTCCTGCTTTCAGTAGCTGTGCTGTTTTTGTGTTTTTGTGAGGGAAGTGTAAAAGCTACCGTTAGGCCTCACTTATCTCGGGGGCATCTTTTGCTGCCTGCATATGCTAATATCTTGGGGTTAGCGACAAAAAAAAAACCACAGACCTAAAAGGTGTGGTGAGAAAGTTAAGAGTTGACTGAATACTGCTGGTTTTTATCAGTCACGCTGAATTTGGGCTTGTGTTTGAAAGATGAAGCTCATAAAGAAAGAAGGAGATTTAATGGTGTACTTGGATATTTAGCCACAAGGAAAGTAAATTTATAATTAACTCATTCTAGTCAGCAATTCATTTTACTGCTGTCTGCTGTTTGAACCTTGAGGATTTGAGCCAGGTTGTATAGTTTGATCTTTTTAATAGCCATTTTGGCATGCAGCATTAATTAAATGTTGAGGATTCAGGAGTATACCATACTGTGAATTTGATACACCTGAGTAACAATGTGTTATGAAAAAAGGGCTTAACTCCAGCTGTCACAGCAGGTCTTTGTGTGTTCGGGCTGTTTGGATAACAGTAGAGGCTGCAAGCTTAGCAAACCTTAAATGAATTGAAGATGCAGAACAAACGTGGGATTCAGTCTTTGTCATGTAGCCCCAGGCTGCCCCAGCTGTCACCCAACGACCTCCGAGGTCAGTTCTGTGGTCAGTTCTTTGTTGCTGCCGCCTGTCTGTCTTTTGTTATGCCGGTCACTCCTTCAAAGTGAACGAGGGTGCTTTCATTTAATTGTCTCTCAGCTCATAGTCAGGATATTGCAGTTCCTGATAGCACAGCACTCAGCTGTATCTTGTTATCCTGAGTATCTTTGATGGTGCGCTGTCAGTCATGCAGAAAAAAAGTTCCACTGCTCCCCTTGGAGGAAAAACAGTGGTACGTTTTAGTTTTAAAAAGGTCAGTGCTTCACCAGGGTTTGTGTAGGGTGTGTAACTTTGGAGCTTAGATGTGTCTCTCCTCTTGCAGAGCTTGCTGATGGCCAAACACAAGTGCTGGTCAGTGAGAGGACTGAGGCCTTCACCACGGCACGGAATCTCCTGGCCTCCGGAGCAGACGCCATCGAGAGAATCATGTCTTCCTACAAAGAGGTGAGATAACATTGGTGGATTCAGAGGAACTGAAGTGAGTGGGGCAGCAAGAATGCAATATTATCGTTCATGTTTTATCTGCTGACAAGTCTTTGCAATTTTACATTCTCAGTTGTAAATATTCACTATCTATAACTGCATTTTCACAGAATGATGTCTGGCATATGGAGTAATGCTTAGCATGAAAACATACAGCTTCTGAACCTACTGTGACAAACCATAACCAGCAAGAGGTTGAAGCACAGAGGGCTTAACACACACAGAGCTGTGAATGTCTGGTTAGTGAATTGAATATTCAGCAACTGAATTACCCATTCCAGGACAGTATACAAAATCTTCAATGAGTCACGAAGCTCATTGTGCTGTTCAGTGTTAAGGGTATGTTTCTGAGATAGAATAAAGATGCAGGCTGAATGTGCTTTGTTACTGGACTTTGTAGCCTCATGGCCCATTTCAAACATTTCCGTGATCACTTCGGTAAGTTACCTATCTTATTGCATCTAAGCTTGTTTCAGTCTGATTTTGTCACACAGAGCAGTTTCTGGCATGATATGGTATATCTCGTTAGATTGGAAGTGACAGTTTTGAACCTCTGAACCAGATGAAAAGGAGAACACACAGTTTATATGCTGGGAATGTGGCTCATAGGACATTACAGTGGGACTCATAACACACCTTCCAGGTGATGAATGTATTATGGTGTTGTTGGTCATGCAGAGGCTACTTGCCATGCAGGTGAAGACAGGTGGCAGGTTATCTCTTTGCATCTGTCACCTGTGACCTCCTCGCTGTTACCTTCACGTTTATCTGCCATGGTAACTGATGTCTCTGTTGCTTTCTGCAGAGGTGAATGCTCTTGAACTGCAGTATGTTCTACAGATCGTTTCACACGTGCACCTGAAGGCAAAATACTATAGCGTATACATATGTTGCTGGGTGTGTATAAATAAATGTATCTAATATTTCGCTCACATTTGCTTCTTTCTTCATAAATTATTAAGCAATTCCTAAATAAGTTGTCTGTATGGGTGGATTAATATCTCTGCAGATCATAAGCTGTCAGATGTCAATCAATCAATCAACTTTTATTTATATGGTGCATTTCACAAACAGTTTCCACAATACGCTTCACAGTAAGCGCTGGCCTGAACCCCCACAAAAGCAAGCCTGTGGCGACAACGGCATGGACAAACTCCCTATGTCACTTCATTGAGATTGCTGATTCAGTTTCTTCACAGGACTGTGCTTCCTGGCTAGTAACAATTAGCTGAGAGCTGTCATCATTCCCCATTTTATCCCAGGCCCAAATTTACAGCAGTAGTGACCCCAGATAACAGGGAGCCAAAGTGCAGTTTGCATGGCGAAAAGGCTCTTCGGATGTTTCTATCAGTCACTGTTCTGTATAGTGGAACAGTGAAGTCTTGGCAGATTTATAAGATATCATGTATGTGCACACTGGGGGGTATTCTTGGGGGAAAATGAATAGTGACCAGAAGGCTTGTATGTTGTCATAACCTTCAGTACATTGTGGTGGGAACAGCGGTCTGAAGTTGGAGACGGCGAAGGACATTCAGGGATGAATGGGGAAGGCCCTGTTCACTGCAGCATGGGCAGAGCGTCTATTTTTAGCGCAGAAAACAGTGCTGCCCATTCATGTAATTTGGAGGGACGATTGAGTAAATCCCCTCCGGCTCGATCACGCTACGCGTAAGCGGCTTTTCCGCCAGCGGGGGCCCTCCCGTCCCGCCCCCGCCGCTGCCCCGACTGCACCAGGCTGCGGACCGCGCGGGTGCACAGCTGCATTCATTTGCATCATCTGCTGCAGCGAGTCGGCACGGTGACCAATGCGCATGTCCCCGCTGCTGGAAATACACAGATAAATGAGTGATCACGTGCCCCTAATGGAACTTAAGGAATATACTGTACCAGTCTGATCTATAATCAGCCTGTTTTGTGACTGTGTACACTTCACGGGAATTATGGGAAAAAGGCAGATGGCCCCTATGAAGGCGGGTTTCTCCAGACATCCTCATGGGCAGCTGAGAACGGAGGATTGAGAGATATTAGCAACATGCATTTAGCACTGCACATCTCACTACATACATTCTGTACAGATACCACTTTTAAAAAATGTTTTTTATACTTGAAGTCCTTAATGGTTCAACACTTTGGGTATTATAAATGGTTTAAAAGATACCCTTACCCATGACAGCTTGCAAGTCTTTTGTTTTTCTTTGGCTTTGTGCAGGTAAATAGTCACTGAGGCAATTAGGGTTAAGTGCCTCGCTCAGGGGTGCAACAGTAATGGCAATTCCCACCTGGGGATTCAGAGTGCCGGCTAATGGTCTCTTGTCATTTCTTAACCCTTTCAGCGTTCTGCCAGTGAGCAGCAGCTGTAGCACATGCTGTGGAGTACCACCTGACTGCACTTAAAAGAGGGTGATAGAGTGGAGTGTTATAGCAGTAAAACCAGGCTTTTGAGCAAGGTTAGAACAGGATGTTGGAGCAGTTTAGAGTATGCAATTAGCCAAGTAGCTCTCTCCTCTGTGTGTCCTGTCTTGATTCTGGAGTATGGGGTGGGAAAGATGCCAAAAAAACAAAAACTCAAGAGTCTTAGGTGGCTTGCCTTTGGTTCTGCTGCTTCCACAGCAGTAACCTGGTGTGAAGATGTGATCAGTGAAAGCTGGTGGCCTGTCATCTGGCCCTGTGGCTAAGGCCATCGGTGTGGGCGCGGCATTAAGACACTCTGTTTCGCCCTGGCGGCTTAGCCTGCAGGGGAATAATCCTCCATCTGTTTAACATGCAGCGGGCCTCTCAGAGTCAAGTCTGCGCTCCAGCTCCACGCCATCCCAGCATACCAAGTAACCAGGAAGAGTTTCCCCCTCCTGTCTCATTAAAGCACCCCCTCAAAGACTCTGCATCACCCCACAAGCTCTTTCATAAGGCCCTTTTCCTGGAAGTTAGTCTCATTCAGTGCGAAAGACAGTCCCCAAAACACTCGCATCATGGGAGAAAATGTGTCTTTGTTGTTGTTTTTCTTTAGTAAAATGGGGTGCATTTGAATATCAGTATAGTTATCTTTAGATGGTTTTCCACTCCGTTTTTGCAAGAGAATGGGCAGACTCTGAGAGTCTG
Source organism: Albula goreensis (assembly GCA_022829145.1). Classification (NCBI taxonomy): domain Eukaryota; kingdom Metazoa; phylum Chordata; class Actinopteri; order Albuliformes; family Albulidae; genus Albula; species Albula goreensis. The sequence goes on from CM040757.1 coordinate 28,767,304, forward strand.
ATCCCACCAATATATATAGTGTGTGTGACATGCTTAGTTACTGTTAAAAACACAGGTTATGCTTTAAGTATTGTGGTCCATCCCATGCTGCCTAAAAGGGCACCTATTTTTGTGTATTAATGATGTGTCAAGTGTTGATATGCCGCTGTTATGCAGTTAAACAGTACTTACTCTCTGAGCTGGTCCTAATTAGCTTAGGCTTGGAGAAAAAAGAGCCGCCTAAAGAGACCCTTTGAGCAAATTGCGTTATCGGAACAATAGCCTTTGGGCAGAGCACATGACTCTCGCAGTATTGGAGGTGCTGAAAGCCTGCTGCCAAGAGCTGTGAGGGATTACTGCTTTGACACCAGCTGCTCAGCTCAGATGACAGGGTGCACAAGTGTAGATGTTGTGGAGAAGGACCGATGACATCATAGCATGCCCTCCAATGACGACACTGCCTGGCATCTACATGCACTGCAGGGGAGAGCCAGGGAGTTCATAATTTTGTGTTAAGGTTTAGGGTGGCTTCTGAGTCTGTGCAAAGACCCCCCCCCAGTTCTGTGAGGCGTTGCTGTGTGTATTTGGGCCATATGAGACTGCATGAGAGACCACAGCGTAGGGTGAACTTTTATGTGACTGATTTCACTCTTCCTGTATTAAAGGTCACAGAGCTGGCGGGGTACACTGCCCGTGTGCACAACATGCTACGGGTGTTCAATGACGTGCAGAAGGGGGTCTACAAGCGCTCCACTGTATCCCAGAATGCCGTGGGAGAAGGAAAGGCTGCAGCCAAGCCTGAGATGCACATCGATGGCCCTCTGGAGATGAGAGGTACAGTACTGATGATGTCACAATCACCCACTGCACACGCCCAGTCCTTTGTGCAGTCACAATGCGGAGTCCTTATGCTGAGTTCTGTAACTGGCCTCTAAAAAAAACAACCTTGCCAGCTGAAGGAGTGTTAAATCACGACTAGGTTATAAAGCAAGATAAATGCCATACACTTCCCTTTAATTAAATTCAATATCAGAGAAAAGAGTTTTCTGTAAAAGAAAATATGTGTGTTGACCTTCTCTTCTGCCTACACTCACTTCGTAACTGCTTGCTCTTCGTGCCATAGTGACGGACAGAAAAGAGGACGAGTTCTGAGCTGTCTGTACATGCCTACATATTTTCAGCTCAGCTCAGCACTTTTATTTGGCTCGACGTGAGCATCGACATGTACATGGACACAATTAGCTACTGCTATCTCTGCATCTCTTGGGCTGTACCTCCTGTGTTTTGTTTTGTAACAACTGCACAGGAGCCACACACAGAGACAAGGATCATGGGATATGTTTTTACCTTTCAGACTGTGGTGCTCCAGGCTCAGGGTTGCAGGCCTCACTGATATTTAACATGACTGTGTCGTGTATAAACATGTAAAGTAGTTTCCAGGGCGAGGGTTTTGGGGCCGGTTTGGAACTGCGCATTAACTCATCCTCTGTGGCATGTTCAGGTTTTAACGGTCTGTGCCGCGCAGAGCCCAGCCTTGCTGACGCGTTACCTGGCCGTGAACCCCTGTCACCTGATAGGAGCGTTATAGCGCAGCAGCAGTGTTCCGCCAAGGTCACGCTTCAGCTGGGATGGAACTCATCTGTGCTGCACACCTCGTAAAACGTCCAGGGGGTTCGCCCCCATCGGGGCCCCAAAGACCACTCTCCAGAGCAGGCTGGTTTGTTTATTAGATGGGCAACATGCCTTAAGAGACTTCCTTTCAGACTTCCTTTCTCCTCTGGTTGTTGAGAAAAGGTTATCTCTGTAATTATCTGGGGTCCAATACAAAGTCCCCCCCCCACACACGCATTAAATGATACAGCCGCAATCGTCACATAATCTGCTCTTAGTTCACATCTTAAGCTTATTTACCCAGGAGATGATGTTGATGAGTGGTGCTGCAGAGACCGTTTGCACCCCCAGCTCCAGCCTCAGCTCTCAGTGAGAACGGCCTGCTTCAGGACCGCAGATCATTAAGATTACAGTCATTCTCAGGGTGATACGGAAATAACTTCATATGAAGTGAAGTATTACTCTTGGCCTTTGGGTGGCTCACTCAATAAAGACACTTGTTTGAGAAATTCAGTGAATAATTTTCAATGAATATGTAATTATATATTGATATGAAGAAAAAAATATATATATGAAAATATATATGATTCATTTATTCCTGATGTTGCAGTGGATTTCAGTTCTGTCACAAAGTTTTGTCACACTGATGTTTCTCTGTGGCTGTGTGTTTTTCTCCAGGAAAAGTAATCGATGTGGAGAAGGGCATAGTGTGTGAGAATGTGCCCATCATCACGCCCAATGGGGATGTGGTTGTATCCAGCTTGAATTTTAAGGTTAGTTTCCTTTGTGACATCACTATCAACAAACAAATGGAAGTGGATTTTGTGTTTGTTCCATGTTGTCATAGGGCTGTGATTCACTGCTCTCTCAGGTTCCAATATCGCACAAGCATGTGGGTAGATGGATCTCCAAAATTTGAGTGTGTCAAAGTATGTCAATGCGTGACAATGCGTGGTCATGTACAGTAAGTGTGACAGTGTGTTTCTGACAGTGTGTGTGTGAGAGAGAAAGATACTATGTGTATGTGTGAAGCATAGTATGACTGTGTGTATGTGTGTGAGATGTTGTGTATGACTGTGACAGCATATGTAAGTATCTGTGTGTGAGAAAGGCAGTGTGTATGTGAGACACTGAGTCTGAGTGTTTATGTGTATGTATGTGACAGTGTGGGCTCTCTGTCTGGCACAGGTGGAGTAGAGGTGTGTATGTGACAGTGTGGCTAAGTGTGTGTATGTATGTGTGCATGTGACACTGCGGCTAAGTGTGTATGTGACAGTGTGGGTTTTTCTCTCTCTCTCTCTCTCTGGCGCAGGTGGAGTAAGGGTGTGTATGTGACAGTGTGGCTAATTGTGTGTATGTATGTGTGCATGTGACACCGTGGCTAAGTGTGTATGTGACAGTGTGGCTAAGTGTGTGTATGTATGTGTGCATGTGACACTGTGGCTAAGTGTGTATGTGACAGTGTGGGTTTCTCTCTCTCTCTCTCTCTCTCTCTCTCTGGCGCAGGTGGAGTAGGGGTGTGTGTATGTGACAGTGTGGCTAAGTGTGTGTATGTATGTGTGCATGTGATACTGTAGCTGAGTGTGTATGTGACAGTGTGGGTTTTCTCTCTCTCTCTCTCTCTCTCTCTCTCTCTGGCGCAGGTGGAGGAGGGGATGCACCTCCTCATCACAGGGCCAAACGGCTGTGGGAAGAGTTCTCTGTTCCGCATCCTGAGCGGGCTGTGGCCTGTGTACGGAGGCCTGCTCCACAAACCCCCGCCCCAGCACATGTTCTACATCCCTCAGAGTACTGTACACCCTACAGCACCCCACAAACCCCGCCCCCATTACCCTACAGCACCCCACAAACCCCGCCCCCATTACCCTATAGCACCCCACAAATCACGGCCCCCATTACCCTACAGCACCCCACAAACCCCCGCCCCCATTACTCTACAGCACCCCCTTCCCACCACACCCCAGCTCCAATCTCTCCCCTCACCATAAACTCACCCCCAACTCCACATCAACCACATACCCCTCCATCCTGCACACCACCCATTCTACACCTGCCTATTACCTATTAAACTTTTAACACCACAAATGCCAAACCTCTTTTTCATTGGTTCGTTACACTCACTCACTCACAGGCTGCAAACGCTAGTTATCTGTGAGCTCACGCTCTGTGATCTGCGCTCCGCTGGTAACCCGAGAGGCAGAAACTGGACCCGAGAGCGCGCTGTGAGCAGGAAACTGGACCCATGGCGGTGAAATATTTACCAGCTCAGCCAGGTGCCAGTAGAGGCAGGGTCTCCAGAGAGGACTAAATATTTAATGTGTTAAACAATCGGGTCAATGGAGAACAGATCTGACCTGTGCTTGCCTGCTGCTCACCAACAGGAAGCTGAGCCTTTCTGCTGCTGACCAGTAGGAAGCTGAGCCTTCCTCCTGCTGACCAATAGGAAGCTGATCCTATCTGCTGCTGGCCAATAGGAAGCTGATCCTTTCTGCTGCTGACCAATAGGAAGCTGATCCTATTTGCTGCTGGCAAATAGGAAGCTGATCCTAACTGCTTTTGGCCAATAGGAAGCTGATCCTATCCACTGCTGACCAATAGAGATCTGAGAAGAGACGTACTTCAGTTACCTTACAACAACCAGATTTCGTATAATATATATTAATGAAACAATTTCTGCTATGATAATGAAACAGGAATCTTAATTTGTGCTTTATTAATCAAACCATTCTGTTAAGGGGGAGTGTTTCAAATGAGCCTTTTTTGTGAAAGATCATCGAATCTTTTAAAACTGTTCTTTGAAATGCGTTAGGCTGCTGAATGTCATGCCATGCTTATGAAGTGCTGAACGGCCTGTGCATGTCACAACGTTCGTTCCTCCATGTTCCGGAGCAGTATAATCACATGGCCTCCCTCCCTAGGCCGTACATGTCTATTGGGTCGCTGAGGGACCAGGTGATCTACCCAGACTCAGTGGAGGACATGCAGAATAAAAGCTACGGAGACCCTGACCTGGAGAGCATACTCAACATCGTCAACCTCAACCACATCGTCACCCGCGAAGGAGGTACGCACACGCACCCCAAAACCCTGAGACAGCCATCTCCCTGTCAGTGAATGGTGCAGCGCATTTCTTTGAAAGTTATTCCACTTATGAGATAATGGTGGCTGAGGAGGGGACTGGAGGTTCTGGTGGAGGTCCAGCTATAGATGGTAGGCAAAACATGCTACCTCCTTCTTGGGTTTGGTACCTTCTACCATCTGGACATCTGCGCAACTAAAAAGGAGCAAAAAGAGGAATTTTACCTGTGGATAAGTCAGCTTATAACTCATTTCATCTCTTTACACTGATCATTTTCATATTTTTATATTTCAAATTTCAGGCCCCTTTGCTCTTCATTTGTTTGCACCTACAAGCGAGTCTTTTTCCCCTGTATTTAGAGACACAGACCCTAATGCCTCACACAATGGAGAAGCTGGTTGTTGCCTGTAAATATTTTGAGGCTAAGAGCCATTTGTTCCTGTGTAAATGAACATATGAATGTTTTCCAGCTGAAGATTATGAAAGGGAAATTCCCTTTGTAATCCTGTTTTTTTTAAGTTGGGTCTCCTCCAGCCTCGTGCTTATGGCACCCCCGCACAAAGCGGAGGAGCGTTGCAGAGCCCACGTATGTGCGTCACACCTCGGGCTCTTAGTCTGGATTTAAAAGCATTAGATGTGGCAATTCTGCAGCATTACAGAGTTTTATTGTTTCACAACGGAGGGGCATTCATTCCGATTTCAGCTGAACACAACAAAGCAAATAACTGCATCTGCAGCGTATTGGGACTGTAATTTCCCTCGTGTTTCACAGCCTGATCGGTGTCCTATTTGATGTCAGAATATTCCAGAGGTGTGTGTTTTGGCTGCCTTCTCCAGCTGATTGAGTAACTGTGATAGTATGATTTCTCTTCAGTGCGCTGTAAAATTGTCAGTGCTGAGTAGTTCTTAGTTCAGTGTTGTGGACACCTGGACGTGCTGCTGATTTCAGAACTGACTGGATCTCAGCGTGGTGACGGTGTCTTCACTGGCTGTGCTCAGTTTGGGCATGGTGTCAGTGGTGCTTCTAAATATGGTCAGTGTGACCTTTAAGACAGGTTATCAGTAGGGTTATAGTGTCAGTTATAAACATGGTCACAATGAATTTGAAGGCAGGTTCTCAGAGGGGTTTACAGTGTCAGCGATGACCTTTGTCAGCACAGTAACAGGGGCAGAGTTGACTTGTTCTCAGTGCAGTTGCAGGTTCAGTGTTGTGTGCTGTCCCTGCAGGCTGGGATGCAGAGACGGACTGGAAGGACGTGCTGTCCGGCGGAGAGAAACAGAGAATGGGGATGGCTCGCATGTTCTACCACAGGTAAGATCTCACCTGTCACCTGTGTGCTGCTCTGCTGTCATACCCAAAGCGCCATCTCACTGTGTGTCTCTGGCTAATCTCTGAGAATGGCTGAACTCATTATTGCTATTATTGATTTCATTTTTCCCAAGGGAAGTTTTTTTGTGGCTTAATCACATTTAAGACACAGACGATATGAATACAGTAGGGCACCCAAAATAAGTGCATGTTAATTGCTGTCTTTCCCCAGGCCAAAGTATGCCCTGTTGGATGAATGCACTAGTGCTGTCAGCATTGATGTGGAGGGGAAAATTTTCCAGGCAGCAAAGGATGCTGGGATCTCCCTGCTGTCAATCACCCATAGGCCCTCCCTTTGGTGAGTAATGAGTGGCTGCTCTTGGATTAACAGGTCATGGGACCTGTGAGCAGGCTTCGCAGTGGTTGGCTAACCAATCGATGACTGGGACTGGCGGAATGTTCCTCACTGTCAGCTCATCGATATTCAGTCATGCATTTGTGGTATTTGTTTTGATATGAACGGTATCGTTATTGACGTGTGAGCCAGCCCCTCTGTTGCGTGACCACGGCTTTGGGAATGACTGCCACAGGCCGATAAAGGTAGGGGGGTGGGCTGTGGGGGTTTGGGAATTTGACCAGAATGCTGCTCCTATTTTGTTAAGCACTATCAGGTCCTGCTGTGAGATAGGAGTTTAGTTTTAACACTGCTTTGAGAAGATGACACCTCCTCCAGTACTGTATCCCCATTGCTACACTGGGGCATTGCACTCTGTCTCCTGGTGCCTCACTAGCACCACTGCAAGCAGCACCCGTCCCAGCCCCTTCAGCCAGCTGGCAGGAGAAATAACGTGCGTCTTCCTGCACCCACAGGAAATACCATACGCATCTGCTGCAGTTCGATGGGGAGGGAGGCTGGCGCTTTGAGCAGCTGGACACCGCCACCCGGCTCTCCCTGACAGAGGAGAAGCAGCGCCTGGAGACCCAGCTGGCGGGCATTCCCAAGATGCAACACAGACTGAACGAGCTCTGCAAGATCCTGGGTGAGGACTCCGTTCTCAAGACAACTGACCCCGAGGAGTAAGAGAGAGTGGCAAAAAAAAAAAAAAAAAAAGCGCACATTGTGTGTGAAAGAGCTACTACTAAGAGTGTACAAGAGAAAAACGAGAGAGAATGAGGCAGAGACACTTGAATGGAGTATTACCCACACCTGCAACACACACACAGCACATTGTTACTCTTCCAGTTTTCATGTTTTAAGTGTGTTTTACTTTATTTGTTCATAAAAAAGTAAGGTCAAAACGACATAAAATCAGCAGCAAATGTAGAAATGCGGCCAGAGATAATTATTTATTTGACCAAACAACGTGGAAACAAAATCCCGCTCTTCTTAGCACTTTATCCCGTCTCCGGAACGCCACGGCCTCGACTGAGACTGCAGTCACTTCCTTTAAATTATCCTTTGAATATTACGGTACGATTTTATGTTATGTATACTATGAATATTTAATCATCTTTTCATATTTGAGGTTAATGTGCATAGTCAAGGGTGAGATGCAGTATTTCATTTGAATTTTAATTTTGTAGTGTTTGATGTTTTGTATTGATTTATTGTTTGAAGCGAATGTTTACAGCTGGTCCAGTGCCTCTCCTCTGGTCATATGGAGACTCTAAACACACTGCTCTGTGTGTCTCATTTCCACAGCCATTTATGTGCTCAAGAGCTGCTTCTGCTACAGGATAGGTATCTCTGCCAATAAAAAAAAAACCACCAACAAACAATAAGGCAATCACAGGGATACTGAGCCCGGAGCTCAATCCAGATCCAGCCAGCGTGTTTCATCCCCCTGACATTAATATGACATTCCAGTCTGTTGAGAGATTAAAAGGTGTACAGCGCTGTATAACTTGTTAGCTTGAAGGTTGCCTTACCGTTGCAAAATCCCAAAATCAAACCATACGTACAATTAACACATGTGACTTTTATCAGTTCTATGAATGTAACAATATTGCCAAAATCCAGAATCAAATGCCTCGCTGACGAACTTTACAGTTACATGTCATATTTACTTTTGCTTAAAACCAGAGCATGTTCTTGTGAGTCACCATATTTCACTCCAGAATGAGAAGCATTGGGCATTCCTGTGTGTGTTGCCATAGAGGCAGGACTAAATCTGGTCATAGTATACCTATATGTATTTATATAGCTGTATATATATGTGCACACACAAACACACACATACACACACACACACAGTTAGGTTTAGTATACCTTCATAGAGAGTTAGGGTTGACATGCAGTCAAATCCTCATGAGCATTTTGCCCTGTAAGGACCAGGAACAACGCTGAGGCTTGATAAGTGCAGGTAGATTATCTGAAGTCGGGTCAGAGTGAGGATAAGGGAGTGAGAATGTAGCGTCCTTGTAATTAAATTAGTGCTTGGTTTTGGTACCTGTTCATTATTGTAAAAACTCACAGCAATAAAGTGCATTGAATGTGAAGGGTCTGCTAAAATGTTTTGGCATCCCTCGCCTGGCTTTTGCCACAATAACATAGCTTCAGAAACATATCTGTTTATTCAAAACATACAATTGTATCTTTATCACAATAGTTTTTATTGCAGATTGATCTTGTCCCCTTTTTCATACTGTGAGTTTTTAATTGGAAATGGTGTATAGAGTATCATCCTGGTGGACAGTGCTGTTATGGGCTCCCACAGTGAGGTAGCCATGCATAAACAGGGAAACTTGGCAGCCCTAATTGAGGATTTGACTGTGTGTTACATGTATGACACCATTCTCTTCCAGATACATATGTTATTTCAGAGCCATACTCACTCACACACAGCAGCTAGCTTTGATCCTGCCTCTGCACCAACCACACGTCCCTCTACTGTACAATCTTACACCCGCCGTACCTTCAGTCCCGTGGATTCCACTGAAACTGCAGTCTTTTTAAGAGCCCTTTTGTACACAGTGGACTGAAAGCTCAGAATCCAGGGTAATAGGTTTCCGGTGTACTGAACAAACACAATGGTGTGGGAGCTCTGTGCTCCGATTTTAGCAGATCACAGCAGCCACAGAATCTCTGTCCCTTCCCACCCAACCCCCAAAATCCCAGAGTGCACTGCTCCAGAGTGAGTTATTTTTCTCCACTGCTGAGAAAAATAGGATCACAGTCTGCACCACAGGGCAACCATGCTTAGTGGAACCTGTATGAGTGTGTAATTATCTTCATACTTCAGTCAGCCCCTTATCAACTATGGCTATTTTATCCTTTGACAGACATGGGACTGTCAGATTCTGTGAGATGTAGTGTATCTGTGCAAATCTGACATTTGTTGTTTTTTGGGAAAAACAAAATGAAATGTGTGCAGGTTTTTAGTAACCACTATGTACTGACTGTAGAACATACTGATTTGACTTCATAGAAAAATTAGTGCACAGAATAATCATTTAAAGGGAAGTGATAAAGGGGCATTCAAGTCGAAGTCGACACTTTGATATATTGTGTAATTCTTTTGAAACGCTAACCCAGAGCTGAACCACAGTCTCAGTGCTTGACATGACCAGATATAAGACAGGTTAGAGCTGCTACTGTAAGCCTGTGGGAGGAAACAGGAAGTTATACAAAGCAAATCGCTTTCATTGCAGCATAAAGCACATCTTTCATTTGTAAGGGTATTTTAGATACATTTCCTGTAGGTGCACAGAATTACCCTTTGCGTATGGACACTGTTTATTTTACATATTTGCTAATAACTTCCTGTCTCCTCCTGTTTACTTAAAGAATATGCTCTGAAGAGCCTTGGTTTAAGCGCCATCTTTAGTGAGGGTGAATGTGGTTTTAAGAGCCTCGGTTTAAGCACCATCTTTAGTGAGGGTGAATGGGGTTTTAAGAGCCTTGGTTTAAGCGCCATCTTCAGTGAGGGTGAATGGGGTTTTAAGAGCCTTGGTTTAAGCGCCATCTTTAGTGATGGTGAATGGGGTTTTAAGAGCCTTGGTGTAAGCGCCATCTTTAGTGAGGGTGAATGTGGTTTAAGCGCCATCTTTAGTGAGGGTGAATGGGGTTTTAAGATGTGTGCAGTGTAAAAGGAATCATTCTCTGTCATCAAGGTAACGTTTCACACATATTACACAGCATATCAAATGGTATCTTTTTAGGTGGGGGCATCCTTTTAAATGTGATATGGCATATTTCATTACAGTGATGTCTGTGTGGTTTTGTACAATGTACTTAACTATACATCATCTGCAGCTCTGTGACACCCCAGCCCCTGACCCCAACCCAGTGCTGGCAGTGCTGTCTTATGTCCTCCCAAGCTGTATGCATCTGCAGCTCTGTGACACCCCAGCCCCTGACCAAGCTGTTTTAGACATCCTCATCAGAGCTGTTTGGAGATGCAGGAGGCTTCCGTGTGACAATGACAAAAACCCGATACGTGCACAGAGCAGCTACACATGTTTTGTGCATGGTACCTTCCTCTTTCCTGTTGGTCCCATTGCAACTTTGTGTTAAGTTTTTACAATTGTGTTCAGTTTTGAATTTTTACCACTGCAATTTCCATGTCTTGTTACCACTGAAGTGTTTTATTTCATGGTTAATACAACTATATGTTCATGTTCCATTTTAGACGGTGTTGTTCTGCTCTTACTTTTATGTATGGATCATTGCAACTTAAAAAAATAATTTAAAAAAAATCACTTTAGCAATGACATGGTGTTACAAATGAAATTTGGTTTGCACTTTGTGTTACATTTGAACTGTACATTTGTTTCACATTTCCTGTACAATAACGTTTGTTACCTGTACATTTTAGAAACCACTGAGACTTTGTGTTATATTTTAAACATGACCTCAACTATTTGTTGAATTTTAGACATGATTGCAAATTTTAGATGTTTTAAAAATGATTGTAACTTTTGTTCTTTTCCAGATACCATCTTTGTGCTACAGTTAAAATGTGGACTGAACTTGTCTATCCTCTGTCTTTGACCAGCTGCCTAACAGACTGTTATACTGTGAATTTTGTTTTGGACAGTTGCATGTCATGTGTTTTCTGTCATCGATTCAAGCATATTCCTCATTCCGAAAAACAGTTTTAGACTTATTTACATGGAAGAGCCTACGTTTTGAACTTTTTTTAATTTGTTAAATGAATAGTACTGCAGTATCTAATTTTAAATGAAACTGTTAGCTGACTGCATTTAAGTTGTCTTTTTTCCCCCTCTCTGCTTTGCACCTTGGGAGTCCTCTCTACTCCATGGCTATCATAGTCTCCTCTGATGTGACTTAATAAGAGCAGAGATAATAATAAGAGATGTTGATAAGAGTTTTTTCGGGTGCGCCGGGCATGGCACTGTCTCCCTGTGTATGTCCACACAGCATGAGGTGAACCTGCCCAGCCTCCCTATTGCCAGAGTAGCACGGCTCATTGTGTCCTGTTCTGATGCTATGACTGCAGCATCTGATTAAGGACGAACCCATGAAGGCCTGTTGGTGCTCCCACGTTTCACTCACACACATACAGATGTGCTGGAGCCGTCACTCTTCTCATCTGTCATAGTGGCACACTTTGACTGACAGTTCAATGAGTGACACTATTATTCCCTCAATACCAAGCACCTAATTTCCCATTTTTCTTTCAGATTATCACTACCGTTACCATCACAACACCTCGTTACACATTACTCTACCATATTAGCATTATGCAATACAGAACTACCCATAATGCAGTGTGATTACCATTACATCCTTACAACTAGCTGCTGAAACCCTTTTGTTTTTACCATTCTGATAACAACAAGAGACTGCATGTGTAGAAAAGGAATATCTTTGTAAAATTATTTCTAATGTTCCTTGGTCCTTCTTCTCAGGCCCCTTTGCATTAGAATGATGCAAATAGGTTTATTAAAAGTTATGAATGTGTACCAATATGTATGGTTTGTAAATACATGATGCTTGTAAATATTGCCCCTGCATGGTCTGGTGAATGAGGGGGGCTTGCAATTTAAAAAGAGAAAAATCTGCCACTGGCTCCATGTCAATCATGCGTTCTAGGGAGGGAATGTGGGCGGGGCATGCACTGTGACTTACAGCGAAGACATTGGCCTTGTTCATAAATATAATTAGTCTCACTGTAATTAAAACATTGCTGTTACAAAAGCCTGTCTTTTATGTGACAATCAGAGTGTCCTTCAGTGACATATACAAGATATATCTTGTTAAATAATCTGTAAAATTATAAGACATCTGAAGTAGCTTTCTTGAGGAAGTTATTTGACCTAACGCCCTTTGATTGCAGTAAAAACCACTATGCCATTATTTTTTCAATTGTATTGAGTTACACATGTAAAATGCACATTACCCTCAACATACAAATGACCTCTGCAATGACTTTCATAATGCATTATTGAGTGATTACCATATCATCAGGGTTCTACTTTCACTGGAAATGTCCCTCCATTGCCCTTACAGGGAAGACCTTTATGTTTGAGGGGAAATAAATACCTTTTGTTTAGGCTGTAGCATTTTTTATGTTTTCTTAGTAACCACTGCATATTTTATGATACAAAAATAGAAGGGAAAAAATGGCATTCTGTGGCTGCCTGTACCCTGACAGGGCTTTGTTCTGTAATCTTCACTATGTCCATGGGACGTCATTAACACAGTACATAAAACTCTCTCAATATAGCACCTGTTACGCAGTTCAAAATGGCGCAGCATGTTAAGTGAAATCATTCGACCATGCTATACGTAGCTGTTCTTACATTTCAATATTCTATCTTGGTATTAATCTGGGGCTGTTTTCACTATTTTGCACCAGAATAAATAGTGATGTGACTAGTGCAGTGAGTTAGACTGTCATGCAAGTTTTTTTCCCAGATTTAATCTGGAATTTGACCTCATCACCGAATGGTCCTAAGGTCAGTGCCCTATGTACTGCCCTGCTGTTATCACTTGTGTGCAAAGACCTTCAGAGTGACCCTAACAAGTCAGCTGTGAGCAGAGGGGAAGGTCCTGTCCAGGCCACATTCTGGAGCCAGGAACTTCTGGAGTAGGGTATATTTGTAGCAGTTGCATTACTAGACAATAGTCCGTGTGGCACTGAACATGTATGACGATTTTGCAAAACTCACTGCTATAATAACACATCTCACCACCCAACATCCCCTCATCTTAAACTATTTTAATTATGCTAAGTCACTAACTTGCCGCTCTGGCGGAAACTATCAAATCTCTCATCGTGAGAAGACAGAAACTTTCTCCTGAGAAAGTCCTCCCGCACACATTCTTCCCAGGGGGCGGAAACCTGCATTTCAATGTGCGCTGCAGCTCGTTGCCTAGAGACGACACATTTGCCAGGCTAGCCTGGGATTCGGACTCAAAACCAAGGGAGTAGTGCTAAGAAACCGACGCAAGTCGAGACAATGCATAAACTGCGAAAAGGCCTGCAAGATGATATATGATAATACAAAATTACAGTTTTTTTTTTTCTATAATCATTGGATTTAACGATTGTCATGTGATTTTTGTGAGCAAATTGTCAACGAGTGACCACGAGACTGCATAAAGAAAATGAAAATAAATTTTTACCTGTCATTTTCTGCCATCTGTTGGTCCGAAAAGGTGATGCTTTGATTGAACGGAAATATTCACCTTTTCCCTTCATGTTTGTCCTTTTGGACTGCACTTTGAAGCCGGTAAATGACTTGCGAATTCGTGTGACTCGTGTCTTAATTTGCAGTTCTTTCCAGATGTAGTCATCTTATGTGCCTATTGTCTGCTCTGGAGTAAAAGGAGAGGGTATAGTCGCCTTTCAGGCAACAGTGCGTCATTCACATCCGACCACAAGGTGGTGGTGGCGCCGCTCTTTCTGCTCAACACAGTCACATTATTGTGTTAAGACTTAATTGTTGGTCTGCGCATCCTTTCCCTCCATGATTAAAGTGTTCCTTATAACAGCCTGCAATTATGGGTGCACAGAGGTTTCACGTTTGACTGTAATACTTACAGAGTCATTAGTCACATATTTCCCACAGGTGTTATTCATGGCAAAGATAGAGCTGTACGCAGCTACCTTACAGGTCATATTTTAGCATTTTATTGTGTAGAGTATATCAAAACATTACATCGGTGTAGATTCGACTGTATTATCCTTTTCATATTCGTATTCTGCAATAGCTTATCTCATTGCACTGCTCAATCAGTGCTGCTGACATCCTTAATCTAGGGATTTTACAGTCAGCACTCTTCAGAATGCATTTTGGTGTGAACCAAGCAAAAACCAACACTCCAGTGTAATAATGGGGACGCAGTGCTGCAGTTGAGATGAAAAATGGGGACCTGAGTCACTGAGGCACCAAAGCAGAACAGCAGTGTTTGTGTGAGGGAAGTTAGATTCCCAAGTGTTTTGCATTTCAGTTAAAATGTCCAAGTTTTATCATTTGTAGTGTAAAATGGCTGCATTCACCACCCGCAGGAGGTAGGTTTCCGAAAAGATCCCTGATAAAACAGCAAAAATATTAACTGATATGGCATGACACGCCTTCCATTTTGCTTGTCTAGGCTACATTTAGCGTGGCAAATGGTGGTTTAAACATTAAAGCCAGGTAGCCTATATATGCAAAAAGAAAATTGGGGGTGGGACAATCCAAACAAAAACAATTAGTCTATCCCTGCTTAATTTGTGTAAAGTAACATAAAAAAAAACAACAGAAATACCTGTATGAAGCAATACAAAGGTATTACAGACCTGTCTTGCCAAAGAATTAGTTTCAAACCATCAGATATTATCTTATTATTCTTTAATATTCCGCTGCGCGTGAACCCCCTCCATACTTGTGTCGGAAGAGGTGAGCATCAGTTATCAATACTATTAGATTTACGCCACCTGTCGTTAAATGACACGTTTTAAGAAAAAAAAAAGGGTTATTAGTGGATATGTAGGGTAGATCACGACTTCATAATGCTGTGTATTGTTTCAGGCTCCGTGTATGATAGTGCTAGGCTATGATATTGTAGCTAGCTCCCTAACGTTATGTGACCACCAAACTGCCTTCTCCTGTGACGATCTGGTCCAACGGTCAAACACTGTGCCAGCATTCTGTTTTAACTTCTTAACTAAGAATTATGCTTCATGACAGGAGGGGAGACGGGGTATGGCAATGCATCAATTGTGAACACTGGTAGCTATGTCTCACCCATGTTTGTTCATCCATTCACATTAATATATGTGTTAACGTTAAAATAAATTGACCGACTTAACATTTATTCTCTCAAGATTTACAAGTGTGTGTGGCTGATGTCGTTTTCAGGCTAACAACCGTCGCCTGTGCCATTAGTTAACTGTTTCATAGTTGCATAATAGTATTGATCTAATTCCAGTGTCTTCGAGTAAATTAACTACATTTCCTCCCACAGCCACATCGATTTCATTGTCAGGAGACTCGTTCAGCCAGGGTCAGGGAAGTTTAAAGGGGAGTCATCAAATACCTGAGGCACCAGAAGTATCAACCCTGCGGCTTCATAGCCAAGGCTTCACATACAATGTACACTGGCTACCTGAGCAACTTGGTCAGTGGTTTCTGTTGAGGTGGGCAAATATTTTTTGGTGAAGTCATCCACTGGAAAATATTGTTCATAGCTATTATAGATAAAGTTAGCTAGTGACATCGAGATACACTGTATACTTTAGAAATAAGTGAATTGTGTAGTCAAAAGCAACGTAAGAAGGTGGTGACAGTTTCAGAACTAAATTGCTGACATGATAAATTCAAACAGTGGATCGTTAACATTTTAAATGGGTAAGGCTGTCCTGGTTTGAGCTGATTTGTCTCCCTGTGCATTATTACATGGCTGTAGCACAGCTCACTAGCGTTAGCTTCGTAGGTGTAACCCGCCGCCAGTGCGTTACCGCTCAGAGGGCGTGGCTTGGTGACGCATTGCGGCTCGAGAACCCAGTCGCAGGATCGCGCGTGTGTCCCTGCTGTCCCAGTAGCGCAGACAGGCTGGCTTAGCAACGGCAGGGGGAGCGGGGCTCTGAGCGATGTCACTGAAACAACAGCGAACATGCAGCTTATGCAGCTGAAAAACAGCTGAGCAAATTAACTTTTGCTTGTCTCAGAATCTCTTTAATTATTTCAAATATGGCTGAGAGACGGAGGTGAGCCAGCGCTGTTGCTCTCGCAGTCTGGAGCGACGCACTCGCTCTCGCCGGCCTTAAAAAAAGAAAAACAACCCCCCAAGATAGAGTTGCTCATACTCCTCGTCTGTTTTTCTTTCTCCATTCAATAAACCCCGGACTACAGAACCATGTCGAGTGGACAGGATGAGAGCTCGGTCCGCGTGGCTTTGAGGTAAGTCACTGACGTTCATTGCTTTTGCACAAATGATGCTCCTGCTGATCACGCATTCAAGATGTACCTGCTACTGCAGGCATGCATCTCCATTCAAGCCAAATGGCTGCTTTTCAGTGTTAGGGCCTGGTGCCTATGAATGATTTAGATAGCACTACGGTTACAGCTGTTATCGGCGTACATTATAATGCATATGTTGTATTAGTAAAGGTATAAAGCCAGTTGGTCTGGTTTTTGAGGATGACCGTTCCCCAGGCGATAACTGTCTGCAAATAAATATTGCAGTTTTCGTAGCAATCCAGCTCACGTACCAGTGGACATCATTATTATTATTATATAATATATTAACGCCATGATCCGTGAAATCCGTGAAATGACATTTTCGGTTTTGATAAAGAATGAAAAGATCAGGTTTATGTCGAAGATACAGCTCTCCGTCTAGGGAGTGGAATGCAAGGTGAACATATGGGTGGCGCTTTCACTGGTCGTGCATCCAGACGGTGCCAAATGAGTGACATCATTACGTTTTGGTAACGGGTTCGTCTTTGGAAAATCTCGATATTTCGCTTTGCATATTTCTGATCTGCTGCACCGGTTGAAGAGCTCGAAATCGTAGGCCTCCGTCCAAACAGGACGGTTGAACGACTCGAATCGATGAAAGGGAAGCTTTAATGACACTCCAACTGACAGGAACAGCCCGCCCTGCCAACTGCTAAATGTTGAAATTGTTGCTGAAAGCAGGATTCTTTGTTTACAGCTCAATCAACCGCCCTGTAATTAAATGCTTCGCAGTGACACTACAAAGCCTCCACCAACTTATCAGATTGAAGAGGGCCTCTTCTGTGCTGCGTTATCACTGCATTTGTTTTATATTTTAACCAAATGCAGCTTAATGACAAACCCTAAGTATCTCATGAATAAGCCAGAGCACATAAACTTTATTTGACTCCCAGCTAATCATTTTTAAATTGTGGTGAAACTGACTTGAGAAGCTGATGAATGTTTGTACATTGTTTTTGTGGGCAAGCAGCCCAGTATTCGCAGTGAAGCACAGAGGTGTCAGTGTTAAAATGAAAGCGTGTTTTCCCCCCCTGCCTCCCTGTGTTGGAGGCCTGGCACCCGGACAGGCATGTGGCACTGGGGGGGTTGGGGGAAGGGGGTGAATCCCAGGCAGCACACACCATTAAATCAGAAATGTCAAAGTGGCATTGAAGCTGTGCGTGGCATAGAGGTCTAACAGGGAACGTCACTGCTCCATATCATGCCAGTGTTGCTGTCACCCCCACCACCCACCCACAAAAAATATTCTGCATAACATGCCTCTGCTTTACCGCTTGTGCATTTTAGCCAATCACCTGCTGATGCAGGGGGTATCAGGGGACAAATGCGACCTCTGTCACTCCCTGCCTCCTCTGTCTCGTGCTGTCAGCAGTTAGCAGTCCACCTGAATTAAGCAGCAGTACTCAGACTGTCCACAGAATGTTCTCTGCCTTGCAGATATGGTCTGTTGGCTGCCGATGAATGACATCCATCATATATACAATAGATACAGTCTGTTCTGCTTGCAGACTGAAATGTCATTGTTTCCTTCTCAACACAAAATTGGAGATGCATCAGTTGCAGGCGATTGGTTGTAGATCGTGTTTGGCCTGTTATCCCAGAACATGTCATTCCGTCGTTCATGTAGCTTAATTACAGCCTGTAAATGTTTACTGTCATCATAAACATGCCATGGGAGGAAGTCTTCCCTCCCTTATTGTGGCGGATCCTGTATGATATGTTTTATTTATTGTATCTGTGTGTTTTGTGTTATTTTGGTCTAGGCATGGAATCTACTCTGAGAGTGAAGGACAGTAGCATGTTTTTTTGTCCTCTGGCACCAGCCATTGGTTTTTTTCTCCAGTGCAGACTGAACAGTGAAGGGAGGTAATGAACTCCACCTGGCCAATCCCTGCAGACCAATGGGAGGTTTGGTCACATCAGCAGTGGGGCTCATCTCTCTCCCTTTGTAAGGGTCCGTCACTCAGCCTGACTGGTGATCAGAGAGGCAGTAATACTCTCATTAGAGAATGGCTATGTGCGGGTGGACCTGCACTCTCACTGCAGAGGGTCTGACCCCCCCCCACCCCCTGCTCGCTCCAGCCCTGCAGTGAACATCCTTGACAGTCCGCTAATACACCGTAAGCTCCACGGCGGTTCTCACGGTCTCTCTTCTGTCTGCGGTCAAGCCTGGGGCACGGCCTCTGTGCTGGTTCACTTGGTTCATGATCTTGTATCCATACACCCTCAGGAGCGGCTTGGTTACCGCTTTACCGGGCGAGTGAGCTCCCTGCTGTAAGGCTGGGTGGACAGCCTCGACATGGACCCCCGCGAACGTGTTCCTGGTTGTGCAGATTATCACTGCCTGGGGCCCTGACCTTGGCTCTCCTTTGTTTCCACTCACACTGTAGCAGTGCAGGAGATAGGGCTTCTCAGGGTAGAGTGTGCGCGTTTCTTTAGAGTGAAGTGCTGAACTGGGTGTTTCACCATTAAGTGCTATGGTTTTTCAATAAATAATGCGGATTCAATGGTCTGTGCTGTCGGGCTCTGACATTGGATACTATTGATGGCCGGGCAGAGGTTGTTTAGAGGAAGAGAGTGTCAGTCGAGATCGCTGTGTAAGGCACTTCACAACCAACAGTGATGTCATGATGTCACCCCCCTCCTCCCCCACCCAGAAAGTATTCTCCGGGTTAACAATGTGAACCTTCTGTTTAGCGAGTCAGTTGTATCATATCAGATGATTTCAAAGGTTGCCCGCAAAGCGAATTGATTAGCATCGGGGATGGCTGCAGTGGTTGAGCGGCAGGCTAATTTACTTTAATATTGGATAGTAGCAAACGCTGCATTTCTGTCCCTGCTCCAACCTTGCCTGTTACATGCATATTATTTCAGCAAAATTACTTGCATATCTTTTCATGCAATGTCAAAAAAATTTGGTATTCAAAGACAGAGCTGTAGGTGAGCCTGCCTTTACTGTATTAGCAGTGATAGAGGAGGTACATACAGACCTGTGCTCTTTCTGTTCCCCCTGCTTCCTGCTTCTCCCCCATCAGATTCGCTCCCATATCCTGCACTGGCTGGAGGTCATGTGTCTCCAACCTGCCACCCTTATGATTACAGTACCATCACCATTAATGACAGTGCAGTGACTGATGGGTCATTATGGTACAATAAGGCCTGGTGTGGCTGAGCAGGTAACCATGGAAACCTGGAAGGGCAGATCAGTAAGCCGGTCAGTCAGCTTTTATGTGATGTAGTGCACACGGAAAAGGAAATGTCACTAACTACATTCTGTTCAGTGATTGAGTAATAATAACTCCATGTTTTCTAAAGGAAGTAGAACGCTTTGAAAATAAATCACCCTGAGTGATAGAAACAGAATTAATGAAATGTGATTAGGGCTGTATTAGCTGTAAAACAGAGATAAGTCAATGAGAATAAAAGTCTAGAGTCTGACCATGCTGTCACTGGTGTAACTTTGACATGCTGTAATGGCCAGATAGAGGGGTGTGAACCCTCTGTTCCCCTCAACCCCACATCTTAGTAATGTCGATCAAAAGGTTGTTGAGTGTCTCCAGTGGTAATTGATAACCAAACAAGTGGTGTGACTGTACACATACCTACTGTGAGTTAATCGTGTCAGCCTGGTTCACATTGATAAGAAAGCAAAAGTACACAGGAGGTTTACAGAAGCCAGAACTCAATGGCGAAAAAGCAAAGATAGTGAGAGCCCGTTGTGCAAGGTTGACAGTAGGATAGAGATTTTCTATCAGTTGTAAAGAGATATTTGACTTTGCATAATTTGCATTGAAAATTTCTTGGCTGACATAGTTGAACAGAATTTTGCTTCACCTGGTTCAATGATAGACATTACCACTTTTTCTTCATGGTGTGCCGTTCAGTCTGTCCATACTTTTGTTAACTATAGCTGGGATTCTGGCGGGGTGCCACATTATTGGCTATGTCGTTGTGGAGGGAGGGAATGAATGGCAGGAAATTTTAGCGAGGCATCTGGCTGAAGGGGTGCAGCTGAGCTGCTGAATTGCAGAGTGAAAAGAAATAATGGCGGGCTTCATTTTTCAGCGGATACACATGCTAGTTTGGACCCTTCTAATTTAGGACTTTTCAGCGATGGGCTGGGACGGGTGTGCAATTACGATCCGGCTCTCCAGATTGAGAGCAAAAGAAAAATCCAGAATAAAAAGATGTTAAAAAAACAGAGCAAAGGCCTGGTTTGCAATCGGAACCCTTCAGCTGAAGTAGGAAGTGGAGCAGAGTGCGTGGTCTCCCTGTTCGTATACTGTCTGCATTGTAGTGACAGCTGGAACACAGTGTTCTAATGGGCAGAACAAATCAATGGAGACCCGTAAGGCTGCGGGAACAGGCTATATTGATTTCTCTCTGTGCGTTTAGTTTTCTTTCTTTTTTTTCATGATACAGGCATGCGCTTAGAAAATTGGAGATGAGAAGAAACTGAACACTGAATAAAAGAAACACAGACACCGTCTTATCCATAAAGCAATAAAAACTGCTCTGATAATGAATGTGCAGTTACCTGCAGCACAGAGAGCAGTTCCCTTTCCTTCCCTCCCTCTCATCCTAGACACACAATGTACATGACACAGTATGTCAAATCAAACGCAATATTATGTGTGTATGATTGTACAATTATTAATATATGTCAATATTCACAATGCAGTAATACTAGGCTGTCAAATAATTTCTCGATTTATGTAAAGCTCCATATTGAACGGAAATAGACTGAATATAGTACTGTGCAATTTACACTAAGACAGGCTTTGTGTGAACATTCATTGTGCACTTGCACAAAGAGGGGGGTGGGTGCCGGGGGTGCGGGGCTCTTGGGGAGGACTCTGGTCTGTGTTTGCTATGTGAGACAGACCTGTTGAAGACAAAGGCCCGCCCAGCACAAAGGCACTCCCGCTCACGTTACATTGTTCCGGTCCGCTGGCCCAGCTTTGTTTTGAAGACAGGCTGATGTGAGAGGGGACTGAGAGGGTCTGTGGTGGACTGTGTGTGCTCACCCCCCACGCCCTGCTGTCCTGTTAGCACTCAGGAACACAAAGAGCAACCTTCACCTCTTCCTAACTCTGCAGTCATTTTCAGCTTTCGGACTGATTCAGTTTCATGGATAGAATATTTATATGTAGTCCCATATATTGGCTGCTACATTTACTTTGTCCAATCTAATAGCACAATAGAGGCATTTTCATATGTGTAAATTCACAGTATACAGGCTACTCGGTGTTCATGTAGAGAAGTCTTACTTGGTCAGGGTTAGGTCCATTCCAAACCCGATGTCTGTCAACGGCAAGCTGTGCTGAACCCTGGCAGTCCTGCCCTGTCATACACTGATTATTTCTGTGCGAGTCAGCCCTTAGTATAGCCTACAGTTAAACCTCACATGCACAGAAATAAACCGAGTGTCAGTGGACACGCGTGGCTACGAGGAGGCGACTGCAGTCTGGAAGCGCAGCAGCCCCTGAGACCCTGGTGCAGTCGGCCTGCAGTAGCTGCTCTTGCGTCAGCACTGCGCAGCTGTGCCCTTCTGCACGCTCTGCCACATGTGCGATTGTTTATGAGATTAAGGCACAGAATGGAGACCCACCTACCGCGGCCGGGTTGTGCTTAGAAAGCAGGCACTTCATGCAAAACAAATGAGAGGTAATTATATAGCAGCTGGTCTGTGCACGCCCCGCCCTTGCCCACTCTGTTGCACTGTCTCACTTTCCTTTTTTCCCCACATTTCCTTTGAAATTCTTGATGTGGAAGCAAAATCTTTAACAAATCCTTCCAAATTACCAGATTTACTGATCTGGGTTCTGACATGTAGTGTGCTGTTTTGTACACCCTAATACAGCTGCTTGGATTGGCCCTGTCTTAAAGCTACAAGTGGTGCCCCCTCTCAGTCTGTAACACATTTTAAATGTTTAAATGTTTGTGAAAACAAACACACAAATGATTCAGGAATAAGTCCATATGTACGGTATCTCAAACAAAATTATGCAAAAATACAACCATGCATAAGGAAACTTCAACACACTGCCAGCACAAAAAGTACAACACACAGCTAGTGCTCAAAAAGTACACCACACTGTCCTGCACACAAAAACTACAACAGCCAGCCTAGTATGCAGAAACTGCAACACACTGTCCTGCACACAAAAAGGACACTGCACTGCACTGCACTATGCAGGCACACTCTTGCAGCCCCATTCTGCACTCCACACAAAGGCATGGGCAGCAGGCCTACCCAGAGGTCACACAAACCCCAGAGCTCTCCCAGGCCTTCAAACACAGATAGCACTGTGTGTGTGTGTTTGCCTAAGCTTGTTTTCTCTCCTTCAAGACTTTTAGTTTTGACGGCCTTTGTTTCTGAATCAGTGAGTCAGCAGGATTTTCTCTTTGTGTCTGAGAGCCGCTTGGCCGTGTGCAGACCTCTGTGGGGTATTTTAGAAACGTAGCCCAGTACTTTTCTCCTTTCCATTTAGTATTTTTAGCATGAAGTGGCTGTTGCTGTGTCAAATGAATGAATTACTTGTTTTATTAGCCTACATATAAATGCAAACATTTTCCCTGTTACTTAAACATTTCAGGGACAGGATAAGTTACTGTCATTGTAGTCCCAAAACTGCACATTTGTTCACTCCCCCTAAAAAAATCCAGCTCATAATTTCTTAATGTTGACACGTGAAAAAACAGAGACGCAGGACAACCTTTTAATTATTGCTTTGTTCTGTAGAGAAAAGTGGTACCAGCATTCTGAAAAGAATCAGAGAAAGAGTGAGTTATATGTTTGTGAGAACTTAAAAGCAGAAAAGCTTTGAAAAATGTTGAAAACAGAGCTATTTAGTCGATTGTAGTAGTCTTTGTGGAATCCAGTGCAGCTGTCTAACCCTGTGTGTGATACCATTTCTACAGACTACGTAGCCTAATGCTCTGTTTCTACATCAAAAGGGGTTCCAGTGATATTCATAATGTTCATAATTTGCAAAGTGTGTGCCTCATTTGCTTCAGTAAATATTTGCATATCTGAGGTAAACCTAACTGTTGATGCTTGCAACTCAGAAGAACTCATCTTTAATGCTTCTGTGATGTAATTTCTGATATCTGGAGTCATATCTTCAGAAGAGGATTATTTATTCACATTCAAAACATATTTGTTTCATTTATGCCCCATAATTCCTCCCTTCATGTTTTCAGATTGAGAATGTGAGACATTAATGTATTCAGCTTGACCATTTATCCCATACCCCCCAAGGTCATCTCCCATTCAATAATGCAGTCTAAATAGCAAATTATCATACAAAGCTGTTTCACTAACTGAAGGGAATAATGTCTCCTGCTGTCGGTGGTGGCTGTCTGTGTCCTTGCTGTGTTGTCAGTGTGGTGTCGAGCAGATTTCCGTATTTGGGGTAGAAGTCACTGGAGCTGCTGTCAGTGGGTGATGAGGCAAAATAGGCCTGTCTCACAAAGCTGTGCTGCATCACTGTGCTAACCGCTAACCCTGGAGAAGGAGCAAACCACAGGCCGGCTGGATGGAAAAGGGACTGAAGGTGGCTCTCTGTCGGTCGCCTGTTTCCCCCGCACACATCCCCGCATCTGTTTTACGGCTGACTGTGTCATCCTGGTTAAGACCAATACAGGACACCATCCATGAGCTGAGATTAGTCAGACTCTCCTATTATCTGATAAATCTCAGCAGTGACAGTGCACATTTCAGGAGGAAAACCATTTTCATGGAGTAAGTAACAGGCTCAAATTTTCACTGTATCCTAAAACATTTTTGGTTACCCTGGTGATGCATACATCATCCCTAAGCCCCGCCCTCACCCTGTCAGCTGCACCCCCCGCTGCTGGCAGAATCGCTGTGTCATTCCTCGCTCTGGTGGAGACCAGCCTGCTACTCGACTCCTCAGCCACCACTGCGGGTCCCTCGGCCCGCAGCCCACCCTGCGTTGGGCCCCTCCTCAGTCTCACCATCTCTCCTCCACCCCATGGTGCAGACCACCAAGATGGGGCTGGATTATGTTAATTAGCTAGCCCCCCCTGCTGCTTCCTCACAGGACGATATGCTAATAGAGCTAATCTGCACATACATATTCATGAGGCTGCCATGAGAACCCGAGAGTGAACCGAAATGCGGGCGTGTAACTCCAAACGACCTGTCCATCACATGCACCATCTCACCAAAGACTGCACTCTAAATTGCAGGATCCAAAATATAAGGAAATATCACTCCTTTTTTTAAGCGAATGAGAATAAAGACGTATACACACATGCGCTCCCCCAGGCTCATCTGTTCTCACTCTGACTGTCTGACTGTCTCATTTCTGCATTTTGGTGTCGGACTGCAGTCTGCAGACAGCGACCCTAACCTCCCCCACCCCTCCCTCCCGGGTCGCCTGTTTTGTCATTGTCTGTGGCGTGTCTTTGTGGCAGTACCCAGGCCACTGGCTCTCTGTTTGCACAGCGATGTCAGTCCTCTGTCAACAAGCCATGCCTGAGCAGCAGTGAATCCTGAGTTTCTGAGGGGGGCATTAGTGTGGGTGGGGGTGCTGGACGTGGGCCTGTGTACCCTTTTCAGAACCCTGCTGTGTTCTGCTGCTGTATCAGTGGGCCAGCTCAGTTCCCAGCCAGTGGGCCTGTCGGCATTCCACTGTTGGGGACCTGGAAATGGGCCGTCTGTTTTGTCGCCTGGAGTTGGACTGGGGCTCTGCATTCTCAGACTTAAAAAAAAAAAAAAACACTGTTCTTTGTTTTTTTCTGTTTGGAAATTTGCAATTATCGAAACGGTGGCCATAAAAGCGTCTGGGTTTGTTAAAAGCACAGTGACATGTCTGTACTCCAGGTTCCTCTTATCTTGTGTTGTCAGAGTTTCCCCCCTGAGCATTGGGTTTTATGGCCCATGTAACTCCCACAGCATGTCCATGTATAAACTGCGTATCTCAGACGTTTTCCTCTGATTTCGCCTTGTTAAGAGTGCGGGATATGTGATATAAAGTCGGACATCTCTGGGCTGTGTGCCCCTTTTCTGTTAACAAAGGGAATATCTGCACTGTGACCTCTGACCTGGGAAGTAGTACTACAGCTGGATACGAACCAGGTAGAAGAGACCTGCGGTCATTCACATGTCCTGCAGTGTGTAGCACAGAGCGAGGCCATCAGGATGTTTTTGAAAGGGTGGGGTCGTGCGAGTGTGGGCCGTAGATAAAGTCTGTGTGAACATCAGGAAGCAGTGACAGGATTGTTCCATAGTTACTGCGTTTGTTGCCATAAAGGAAGCTAATAACGTAATAACGCCCAACAGTATTTTTAAAGCTGGCGGGACTCTAATTTTTTACTGTAGTTTGGTGATTTTACTCATCCCCAGGCCGGAACCTGTTTTAACCTGTTGTTTGATATTAGCACAAGCGTCAGTAGAGTGTGAAGGATGGGTGTCTGAAACACCAGAAACTTTGAGCTTAATGAGCCAGACCTGAGGGCAAACAGGAGAGAGGGTTAGCCATCAGAGGATGTGTTTAATTTCACTGGGAAATGGTCTAACTGTTGCTGCTGTAACTCACGCTGATTGTTGTTACTCTCACTCTCCTCACATTTCAGTCATATTAAAAGTGGGTTAGAACTGCTTTATGGGCCACCGTCATATCTTTAGTAAAAAGGCCAGCAAAATTATGCTGTGCACAGAGCATTTTATAATGTTCCTCTGGTTGCATAAATAAGACCAGATGCTTCTATAAAAGAAAGAGAAAATAGATTTTGCGTTTTCAGTCATGGGTCCGAGATGGCTGCACGCAGTTCACGTCTTCAACACAGACATATGCGACAGCCTGCATGGCAAAGCAATATTTACATTAACAGTGTCCTAATTATAATCTGAACGTAATTCCACCTTTGGTGTTTGTGGTCCAATGATAATGTATTAGTTACTGTATTTGGTTATTCGATCCTGTAGCAAAGCTGAATAGTGATAACGTAAAATAAACCCACAACTAAGTTTTCAGCATTTCTGAGGATTTAACTTGCCGGCATCGTGTCCATTAGTTTGACTGATTCCCAACGGCGAAGGTTCAAGTTACACGTGGCGCGTTCACAGAACGGTCGAGCGTGAAAGGGTGCTGAAAGGCAGAGGAGCCACAGCGGCCTTTTTTAATGTTGCCATGGTGATGTCACCGCTGTGTGACGGAGAAGGCCGCGCTCTGCGGGGATGGGGTTTGGCCTGACGGTGTGAGGGGAAGCTGGGCGCATCGGGCCTTATCTCCCCTAGGCTTCAGGGACAGCTCTGCAGCCCACAGGATGGGGAACTGGTTCTTCAGCCTCGTATGTTACCTGGCCTCTGTTACATAAAGCAGGTAATTATCTGCAAACCATAGGTAGTTTGTAAGACAAAGTGATTTGAAGCCATTCGAGCGTTGGAAAGAGAGAAAGAGAGAGAGAGCGCTCCTTCTCCCTTCCCTGCCAGAGGCGTTTTAATGTTGAGGCATATGGACAAATTGTCTTCTCTTTTACCTTTGTCTCACGTACCGCTTTGAGACTGACACAGCCTCCTGTTCCTGTGAAAGTGCAAAGACTTAATTGGGTACGTCTCCATCATATCCTCATTTCAGCACAGGCCCGGTGTACAGCTGGAATGATCTCATAACGACAACGAAAGGAACAATTATGGATACATTTTTGCATGTTTATTTTACTGAATGTCGCATCAACAAAGAGAGATGTACCAGCACAGTTTAATGCTGTGCTCATAGCAGCGTGTGTCTCCTGCATTCTGTTATTAGAGGGTTGTTTTTGGTCGCTGTGATTATGCCTTCCATCACGTTTGACAGCACTGACATACTGCGGCATCAGACACAGACGGCAGCTTCTCATGTCCGGGCCAGTGAGTCAGCAGGAGCAGGGAGCCCGAAATGAAATCAGCCCCCCGCATCCATCAATAACGTCCCTGAAAATGGCTCTGTTATAAACGGCTGGTATAAGCCGTAACCAGAAGACCGTACAGAGGAAATGTTAATGAGCGGCATAATGTCATCGCCCTTTGCCTATAACAGATTACACTGGCTTTATATTATGGGCTTCCAGATGTTTCCAGATGAAAC
Source organism: Albula goreensis (assembly GCA_022829145.1). NCBI lineage: Eukaryota > Metazoa > Chordata > Actinopteri > Albuliformes > Albulidae > Albula > Albula goreensis. Next base: position 28,794,797 of record CM040757.1, read on the forward strand.
TGAGAAACCTGTCTTTGGGTTATTAATAAGTGTAATTGCATTAAGCAGGGCTAGGCTGGGCAGAGCAGGAAGCTGCTATTATTTAGTACTATAGATTAGGGGTCTCAAAGCCAGTCCCGAGGAGGGAGAGCTTGAGCTTCAATCATCAGTCATTTCAATCAGATATTGGAAACAAGGTGTGTAGACCCTTTAGCCAATCAGTGACTTGCATGCTGAAGCACCCCAAAAACCATTAGGCACTGTACTGCTCTAGGACTGAACTTAAGGATCTCTGGAGATGGGAAATGGGAGAGAAATGGAGGCGTGTCTCAGACTCTCAGACTAGGTGTTGGTAGAAGCACAGCCCCGGCCTGGGGGGGGTAGGGGGGGGCTCTGAGTTTCCTAGTGACTGTAATTGGAGTAATGAGGCTGACAGCTGGGGGTTAACTAGAGGAGTCACATGATGCAGCCGGCTCTACAGGGCTATAACTCCATGCACAGTTGGTTTATAACACAACTGCATTATAAATCCATACACAGTGAGTTTATAACAGAAATGCACAGTAACTCCACACTGTCATTTTATAAGCTTTACTGTAACTTCACACTGTGAACTTATAACATGACCGTTCTGTAAGTGTATGCACAGTGAGTTTATAGTAGGACAGAAAGTGAGTTTATCAGTGGAATAATAACCATAATGACCCACTTTGCAACACCTGGAAGAACAGCACCCCAATGTCCTCCCACCAAATACCTCCCAGCCCCCCCGCCACCTCACCCAATTCTCTTATATCAGGCATACAGCCATTTTTGCAATAGAACTGTGATACACACACACACACACACACACACACACACACAGAGGAGCTGGTCTGTGAGCTGAGAGTCTCCCCGCTCCTTGTGCGTGGCAGTAGAGACTCTCTTTGCCTTCTTTGCTTGACTTGCTTTGCCTCTCAGGGCTCAGCTTTCAGAGTCTCCGGTCACCCCTGTGGAGGATTGGAGCAGGGGTCTGGGGGCCGGGGTCTGGGGGCTGGGGTCTGGGGGCCAGGGCCGGGGGTTAGGGGGGCCATCAGCCCTATGAACCTCTCATTCTCAGCTCCTTCACACTCCTCTCCTCTAAAACCACATGCAGTGATTTATGTAAAACTGCTGTGTAACCGTGTTTTGGGTCTCTCTGCAGGTCTGGGCGAGTCCAGAAGCTTGTCGAATGCTGCTTCACGCCCCCAGGACAGTGTGAGCTTTCTGGCTGCCGCACTAAGGCAGGACTGAACAGCATAAACGGGAAAGAGAAAGTTCACACTAAGCCCCATTTACACAGGCCTTGCTGTGTGAACCCAGCTTAACCCTCGGGCTGCGTCTGTGCGCAGAGCCCCAGTCCTCCACCTGCCCTCTGGCCCCGCGCGGTCCCTCTGATCAGGGCTGCAAAAATACCCAAAAACACCCAAAACAAGAAATACTTTTCATGAAGAACTCAGAGTGAATCTCCTGATCTCTGTATTGGAGTGTTTTGTTCCCCAGTGTAACGTTGGGATAGATGGTCCGTAAGTCCATATGGATATGCATATGTAGTTAACTGGGTGGCCTGATCCTCATGTTACTTGATAGAAAAGGTTTAAAAGGTGCAGCCTTGGCTTATTCCAATTAATTACTATTCCTGTGCTTAATATTATGAAATACAACATGCAGTCGATAATGTCCTGATGTGTACTGGTGTGCCAGACATGGAGGGAGTTTGTGTTTCCTGTTGGTTATATCTTCCCATATTCATACAGCTGTTTTCACTGATTTTTTTTTTTTTTTTACAGCAGTCCATTGTGTACCATCCTGCTGGCTGGTTTTACTGAGAGCCAGTTCTCTGCAGTCCTATTGGAAGATTTATCTATAGCCAGGCTACTCTGTCTTAGCTAGTTTTTGCTCAGAGCCAGGGCTTTCTGTCATTGTTTAGATTAGTTTAGTTTAGTTTTTTTCCCAGAACCGCATGGCCATGGCTCTGGGGTCTGCCGCATTGTCCCTGTGGATGGCATTAGCATTCAGCCGAGTCAACACTGTTACAGAACTGCCTGGAACCCAGTCAGTGCCGTGCGCTCCTCACCTGGGCTCGGAAAGTGCAGACACCGCACCTCTCCCCTGAAAACTGCCAGACGCTGCCTTTATGGAAATAGCATTAATGAATATCAGCGCGCTCTCACAGCCCACCTGCTTCCCTCTCTCATTCAGGCCACAGTCGTGCACGTGTACAAACACATTGAAGCTCCACTCTACCTAAGCTTGTTGGTGTTCTAAAGTCACTCTTAAACAGTGGGGATTACTCTTTGATGTTACCGTCAATGGGTATGTCTTTAAGCCTACAGCCTGCATTTTTCAAGGCATAGATTGTAGCTGTCAAAATGTGCAAACCCAATGCAAAGATGCATGTTTTTCTCTCCCTAGAGCAGTAAGGGTTTGTGTGTGGTGAAGAGTTTCTCTGGTGCTGTCGCAGCTTGCATTGTTAGAATGCAGCTGGCTGGAACTGTAACGTTACACCTTGCTTGACACGGTTATCACTTCAGAAACATGTCTGTTCATAATGTCTGTTCATAGCCTCATAATTCCAGTTAGAGAGCTGAGGGAAAGCTGTCATTTATAAGATTGGTAGAAGTTGCTTAACGGTATTTGTTTACTTTCTTAGTCTGGCTGATATGTTCTCTAATCTGCAGGTGGAGCTGAGTTCCCTCTGACACGACTCAGCGCTGAGCTGCAGCACTTTGCTGAAGCATGCACAGTTTCTCAGTTTGTTTGACGTAATGACCATCATGTGTCCAGCCTGGCATTTTCAATCCCCTCCCCAAGCCGACACACACCTCACACACATGTGCATGCACACATGCACACACATTATGCTTGTGCACACATATAAACACACGCACTTTGCACAAACACACATACACCACACACACACACACTCCTGTGTGCACACACATGCACACACACTCCTGTGCACACCACTCGGTTCCCCCTCCAGGCCTCATTCCTTCCCCTGTGTCTCTCAGACATCTGGTCCTGTAGCAGCCCTGACCTCAGCACGTTCCCCATATCCTCACCATCCCGTGGCCGCAAATAGAGCCCCCGCCCCCCACCCACCCCCCTGCTCTCCCCCAAGTAGGGCACAGCTCAAAGCTCTCTCCCCAAAAACATGAGCAGGGGGCGAGGAGAACCGGGGCTATGGGGGAGGGTCTCTAGTTTTTTGGTCGTTTTGTTCTCACTAGTTTAGGGGCAGTACCAACTACTATGCCTTTAACTGGACTGGTTGGTTCTCTTTAAAATGCCTACATCTGCATAAAAACATGAAGCCTTTTTTTAAAACGATATAGAGGCTCTGTGTGGACAGGGGGTGCTGTCTCAGCCTGCACGATGAGCCTAAAATAATCGAAGTATGATGTGGGGTTGGTGAGGTTCACATATTCAGTACTCTGTATGTTGACAATAGTTATTGAGCAGGTGAAGAAATCCATCGCTAATAATACCTCATGCCACCCTGTTTTTTGCGCCTGTTCTGTTAGTTTTTCTATGAGCAGAGAGAGGCGGATGGCCAGACAATGGGAAAGACAATAAGCTGGAGAAAGCGTGTAATTAATTGAACAGATTAGAGCCTGTTAAAGCCTCGAACAAAGACTGCCTTTGGCGATGGTTTTGGATTAGTGCTCTCAGTGTGCAAGAAATTCTGCATTATGTATTCAATCTATAGAAGACCTCATTCTTTCTGCTGCATTTATCGAAGGGAGAGAGAAAGTGTGTGCGTGTGTGTGTGTATGCCTGTGTGTTTGTTCCAGATGCTAAAAGCATTCATTCAGAGTTCTGGTGTCTGTGTACCGAGGAAGTGAGCTCCACGCTTTCTGCGTTGTATAATTTTTCATAGGGCTCAAAATTACAGACATGTTGTGGTGCAGTGGGCCACTAGTGATGACCTCATCGTGGGAGAGAAAAATCCTCAGCAAGAGTACCCTCCCTGTATGGACAGGGTGTTTGAGCAGAGCGCTGGAGCCAGGCTCTCATTACTGCAGGCCTGGCTGCATCATACACATGTAGAGAATCAGGAACCCAGGCTTGTATTCACCACCTGGAAACCAAAGCAAACCTGCGCGCTTTCTGTTCACTGTGATCTAAGCGCCTCTATCTGTGTGGCCACGAATATGCCTTTTAAAGGCTTGAGTCAGGGTGCATTCTGCTAACGGTGAATGCAAGCCTAGTTTCATCATTCCTGTGCTCATTTGACTTTAGTGCATTATAAATAATTATGGAATTGAATATTATTCACCGTATTGATTGTGAACATAACCATGATTTCTTTGTGTCTACTCAGGTCAAATTGTAGTGAAGTGTACAGAATGTACTATGAGTTTCTTTCTGTTATTGTAGTACTGTTATTTATTTGTGAGCTTCTGAAGAAAAGGCCAGCAGTGATAACGAGAGAATAAGGCATTTTAGCACCAAAATGAGCAGGTACCAGTAACTTCCTCATTTGAACCAATCATTGTTTGTTGTAAAGATCAAGACCTCTCTGATTGGTTTAAAAGGGACAGTGATTGACAGCTAATTGTAGCTCCAGGCATTTCTGGTGTCACTGACCCCTCACTGGTCCAGGCTCCCAGTGGATCTCACTCACAGGGAAAACCCAGGTGCTGGAACCTTCTGTGGTGTTTACTGACCTCGCTGTTTCTTCTGAAATCTGGCTGAAGTCCTGATTCCTTTCTAATGAGGGGATTATGGTACTGATGTGCCAGTCATTAAACTGGACCGGCGCCAACTCCGTGGGCCAGACTCAGCTCTGCGTGTAGTACGTTTGTGTCTGCTATCTCAAAGTATTTTTCAGTATTTCACAACAGACCGCCCTCATAAAATGGAGGTGTTCTTCATTTCACTAGCACAGCTGCTTATCCAGCCTTTTTAAAAACCGTATCATTCTTACTGCAGAATACGGATTGATTGGAAATTGTGCCATTTCTGGAAATCTGGTCAGTGGGATTAATTTGGATTCTCCCTGTAAATCCTGACCATTTGTCAGACACAGTGGTGCAGCAGGGAATGCACACACACACACACACACACACACTCACTGCAGTGTGCTGGGGAATGAAAGCAGGTAGACATCTAAACAGACAAACACACAAATTTGAATTAAAATGCTTAAACGGCACACACACACACATCATGAGAGAGACACACACACACACACTCTTCCAAGCCTCTCTCTTCCATCCTGCCCTCCCTCTCTTCATCCTTCATTGCCTGGGTCCCTGGTCCCTCCCTCCTTCTCTCCTTCCTCTCCTCTGTCTATCAGATCCCCAGTGTGATCTCGGGGCAGGGGTAGTAGGTACAGTAGCTGGGGTTTGGTGTCACTCGGGCACAATACCAGCTCTGTAGTCCAGGCAGAGCTTCGCTTGCTTTGTCCTGCCCCACAATGCAGGCCTTATGCAGACTGTCATCATCAGGTGACTCTGCAGCCGGCCGGTCAGTTCGTTAGCTAAAGTTTTCCGAACCAAACGACGCGCCCGGAGGACAGAGGGCGGATTGTGATGGACCCATGTAGAGGGTGTGTGCCCGTGCGCAGGGAAATAATTCCTGTTTGTGTCCAATAAAGAAAAATAACTCGACAAAATGCAGAGTGTCAGTGTTTATCTAGCCTGTTTCCAGGGTTTTTCCCTGAAGCACTGGACAGAGAGAGCTCTGTTTCTGTGTGGTGGTGGAGTCTGCAGGGAGCACGCTCACACACATGCACACATTCTCAAACACACACACACACACACTATTTCACTACACGCACTCACATTCTCGAACACTCATTATTTCACTACACACACGCACACTCAAACTCCCTGATAAACACCATCATGTGCAGCACACACAAAATACAGAGAAGTTGACACACTCCTTCTTTTGCCCACATGCATGAACACACACACACACACAGTCGTGGTGCCCAGGGAGCAATAAGAGGATGAACCCAGAGGAAAGCTTAGAGAAGGAAAGCAGCAGCCCTCTCTCATTTGTGATAGTGTTCAGTCATATTCACTTCATGTACGCTCCCAGCAGAAGCTGCAGAAATGCATTGTGAAAATACTGTGCACATCCAGTCATTATTGGCTGTCATATTAAGCGGGCCTGATGTTGTGTTGTGCTCTGTATGTTTCCTACCACACTCTGTTCATGTGTTTCCCTTGTGGAGTTCCCAGTGCAGGGAGCAGCTCCATGTACGCTTCCCACATACCACAATTCCAGGCATCGGCATTCCTGAGACAACATGTCAACACCTTCGGAATGCCGAATGACAGGAAAGGGCCGATCTTTGCCGTGATAATCCATGCATTTCCCTGTGCCCCTCTCCCGCAGGATCCGCCCTCAGCTCCCGCGCGAGAAGATCGAGGGATGTCACATCTGCACCTTCGTCACCCCCGCAGAGCCCCAGGTGATCCTGGGAAAGGACAAGGCCTTCACCTATGACTACGTGTTCGACATGGACACGCAGCAGGACTCCATCTACGCCAACTGCACCGAGAAGCTGATCGAGGGCTGCTTCGAGGGCTACAACGCCACGGTCTTCGCTTACGGCCAGGTGACCCCCCTACCCTGCCCCCCCGGGGGGCCGCTCCGTCTGATTTCAGAACGGAATCTATCCAACCTGCATTCAGTCAAACCTCAAAGTCTTAAAGGAAAGTTCTATTTAATCATAAACTGACCTTTTTTCCATAATACGCTTTCCCCAAAGATGGCTTGGTGGTGTTGACTGTTGACTGGTATCAGAGGAAGTTTAAGACTGGATTTTAGTGTCAGTTATATCAGTTGTAGTATCAGGGAGTGGGTGGAGAAACATTCGGATTTGTATTCCATGTCTTTATGACACTTATTTACTTTTTCCACATGTGCTGAAGCGAACAGGCCATGACAAATCTGTCAGCACAGGAACAGCTGGTTAGCAGGATGTTCACTTGTGTTTTCGTAACCTCTTCAATGTTAATTTTGCTGCAGTAGTACTCATACAGTACTCCTGTCCTGTCAGTGGAGCGTAAGCCATATGGCTTTAGCTTTTCCCTCTCGCAGTAAAGCGCTTTCGCTCTCTCTAAATCCCTGCGCTTGTCTTTTCCTCGGTGGTCTCCATCCCTTGTGCTGCTGTCAGACTCCCTTTCACGCGCTTTCAGAGGAATATGAAACTGGGCCCGGTGTCACATTTTTCTGTCCGTTACCATGACAGCAGATCCCACCACCACCACCCCCCCACTCAGCTGCAGTTCCAGTCCAAGGGGAATGCTTCCAACTGTCTAGATTTAAGTGCATCCCCTTTCATTGGATGGTCCGTGAAATGTGACCCATGACCTCAGCGGCACACCTGACCTACATCCTGAAAGCTCTGCTGTTCGGCCTCCCACAGCTCCCAGTGTCCCTCTTTGCTTGGCTCGGATCATGTGTTTTTTCCTCTCTGTCACTACGAGGATAAATCCCTGCTTTATTCCAGCGGTCACAGCCGACCTCTGTTTCTCCGCCTCATCCACTCATCCACTCTCGCCGTGAGAACAGTGACATCGTTGTGCAGGTCTTACAGTAAGCAAGTGACACATAACACCATAACCCCTGGCCTGCTCTCTTAAGCCATGTTAGCATACGCTGAGGGAGCCGTGAAGCTCAGTGCAGAGTGAAATGGGGGAGTGAAATGCGAGCAGGGAAGCAGAGAAGAGAGCTGACTGTGTGTCCGTGTGGATGAATGTGTGTAAGGGCGGGCTCTCAGGCTGACCTCTCCTCTCCGTCCCTCTCCTCCAGACGGGCTCAGGTAAGACGTACACCATGGGCACGGGGTTTGACGTGAGCATCGAGGACCACGAGCTGGGCATCATCCCTCGTGCCGTCAGCCACCTCTTCAAGGGCATCGAGGAGCGCCAGCAGGCGGCCAGCGAGCAGGGCCGCCCCATCCCCGAGTTCAAAATCAACGCCCAGTTCCTGGAGGTATGTGTCCAAGGCAGGGTGAAGGACGGGATTGGGGTGGGGGGTTTATGGGTCCCCCAAGGCCAAAATCAACACCCAGTTCCTGGAGGTACACGTCCAAGGCTGGGGGGAAGCGGCTCCCAGCAGTCCCACTATTTCTGGTCCAGTATAAGCAGGAGTCATGATTTATAACCCCCCCCCCTCACACACACACACACACCCTTCACCCCCCATCTTTAAATTTAACCTCAGACAAGTGTGGCCCACAGCTGTTGACTGGAGCAGTGTGCGGGAGAAAGGGGGGCGGTGTGGAAGGAGGGGGACGTGGGGGTTTCTTAGAGGGCAGTTGTGTCCTCAGCTCGTTCAGATACCCCAAGATCAGTCTGATAACTCCCTCAGTGAGGGAGGGGAAGTTTGATCATCACCATAGCAACCGCAGTAGGCTAACTCCAGACGAGTACTCTCTGTGTTTGTGGTTAGATTTTATAGTTTATACAACACTATCTTTACAGAAATTCTGCACTCTATTTTAATGTACACTGTCACTTAGCCAGCAATGTGGGTGCAGTTGAACATTGAAGCTGGCTGTGGAGTTTTTGGATGTTTCTCATGATGTCGGCGTAAATACTTTGCACATCACATAAAGATGTTCTGTGTATATTTCTAATCCTGCCACAGCTGTACAATGAGGAGGTCCTGGATCTGTTCGACTCCACACGGGATATTGACGTGCGGAAGCAGAAATCACACATTAAGATCCATGAGGATGCCAGTGGGGGCATCTACACCGTGGGGGTCACAACACGCACCGTTACCTCCGAGGCAGAGGTCAGTGTGTGTGTGTGCGTGTGTGTGCACTGTTTGAATGTGTTTATATGTTTGTATGTATATAATGTGTGCAGCTGTGCGTTTTTATTATATTGATTTGTGCGTATGTGTGTATTGATGGTGTGTATGTGCATCTGTAAGCATGCGTGTTAATGAATGTTTATGTATAGTACCTATAATGTTTGTGTGATGTTTGTTTAAAAGTTTTTGTATGTTTGTATTATTTTTATATGTAATATTGCCCGTTTTGTGTGTGTTTAATTTTTTTGTAATGTTTTTGTACATAATGCTTGTATATAATGGTATATAATAATGTGTCTTAGTGAGTGTATTGTGTTTGTGTGGGTTTGGTATATTACACTGTGTGCTTAGTGAGTGTATTGTGTTTTGTGGGTTTGGTATATAACGCTGTGTGCTTAGTGAGTGTATTGTGTTTGTGTGGGTTTGGTATATAACGCTGTGTGCTTAGTGAGTGTATTGTGTTTTTGTGGTTGTATTATTATGGGATGTATTATGTGCGTTCCTCTCTCAGATGATGCAGTGTCTGAAGCTGGGTGCTCTCTCGCGCACCACGGCCAGCACACAGATGAACGTGCAGAGCTCCCGTTCCCACGCCATCTTCACCATCCATCTGTGCCAAGTGCGCGTCTGCGCCCCCGACAGCGTACGTGGTGCCCCCTCCCCGTGTACCGTTATCATCCTGCTCTCTCTCAGAGTGTAATGGCTGCAGTAGTGTTCAGTTTAATGTACCAGTACAGAGTGTAATGGCTGCAGTAGTGTTCAGTTTAATGTACCAGTACAGAGTGTAATGGCTGCAGTAGTGTTCAGTTTAATGTACCAGTACAGAGTGTAATGGGTGCAGTAGTGTTCAGTTTAATGTACCAGCAGAGTGTAGTGTTCAGTTTAATGTAACAGTAGAGTGTAATGGGTGCAGTAGTGTTCAGTTTAATGTACCAGTACAGAGTGTAATGGCTGCAGTAGTGTTCAGTTTAATGTACCAGTACAGAGTGTAATGGGTGCAGTAGTGTTCAGTTTAATGTACCAGTTTAATGTACCAGTACAGTGTAAGTGTAATGGCTGCAGTAGTGTTCAGTTTAATGTACCAGTACAGAGTGTAATGGGTGCAGTAGTGTTCAGTTTAATGTAACAGTAGAGTGTAATGGGTGCAGTAGTGTTCAGTTTAATGTACCAGTACAGAGTGTAATGGGTGCAGTAGTGTTCAGTTTAATGTAACAGTAGAGTGTAATGGGTGCAGTAGTGTTCAGTTTAATGTACCAGTACAGAGTGTAATGGCTGCAGTAGTGTTCAGTTTAATGTAATAGCAGAGTGTAATGGCTGCAGTAGTGTTCAGTTTAATGTAACAGTGTAGAGTGTAATGACATTTCTTCCCTGTGTCACACTGTGCAGCAGGACGGTGAGCTAGACAATCGAATGGCGAATGGATCATCAGAGATGAATGAGTTCGAGACCCTGACCGCCAAGTTTCACTTTGTGGACCTGGCTGGTTCCGAGAGGCTGAAGAGGACCGGCGCCACAGGGGAACGGGCCAAGGAAGGCATCTCCATCAACTGTGGGCTGGTGAGAGAACCAGGGCCCAGCCAGAACCCCAGAGAGGAACCGACCTGCGGCTGTCATAGTTCTGTTCTGTGGCTGTTACAGTAGCTCTGCTATGCACAGTATAAATAACAGTGAGCAACAGAGCTGGACATGTGTGAGGAAAACCCAGGCCACCCAAAGGAAGTTATTTAAACTCTTGAATGTAGAATCTGAGGAGATTTAGGGAACGACAGGCAGTCGGAGTGAGACGTTAACACTGCAGAGGAGATCATTCCTGACCACCAGCCGATGAGCCAGCCACCTGTCCTCTCAATCAGGGAAAACATGCAAAACAGCACCATCTACTGGTTCTGCTGGACAATGCAACTTACATTATTTTGGAAGAAGTGAAGCTTCATAATATTTTAACTGAATTTAAGGAGGCCTTTTAATGCAATGGGACAGTGCTGGGAAATCAGTTCTATGTTCTCCGTATGTTAATGTGTTATCCTCTTCTGCAGCTGGCTCTTGGAAATGTCATCAGTGCCCTGGGAGACAGGAGCAAGCGAGCAACGCATGTGCCTTACCGCGACTCCAAACTCACGCGCCTGCTGCAGGACTCACTTGGCGGGAACAGGTATGACATCACCATTTACGGCACCCGCAAAATGACTTTACCAAAGGGGGATAATGGTGATTGACGCCCTTTCACCACGCTGAGTTAAATTTGCGTTTTTGATCATTTCTAGCCAAACGGTGATGATCGCCTGCATCAGCCCGTCTGACCGGGACTTCATGGAGACGCTGAACACGCTCAAGTACGCCAATCGTGCGCGCAACATAAAGAACCGCGTCATGGTGAACCAGGACAAGGCCAGCCAGCAGATCAGCGCCCTGCGGACCGAGATCGCCCGCCTGCAGATAGAGCTGATGGAGTACAAGACGGTAAGACAGCCAGATTGACAAACAGACAGAGAGAACGACAGATGGACAGACAGACAGAAAGACAGGCCGACAGACAGACAGACTGGCCGATAGACAGAAAGGGGGTAGGGAAAAAACTGAAGCTGCAGGAGAGAGTGAGAGAGAAGGAAGCAAGCGAAAACTGCACTAACCGTGTTCCTCTGATGCAATGACTGTGTAACGGCACAGTTGGACTGAAGTCTTTATTTGGCTCGTAATTTAGTTTAAATGTATCCCGGCGGTGCAGGCTTAAGGCTCAGACGATCTGTGGCTTGGATCAGCAGACTGAGGGGACTCTTACTGGGTCTTAGCTCCTGAGATTGGGATGTCTTTTACTGAGGGTAATTCGGCTCCTCATCCCAAATTGGAATGCCGGTTTTTGGACAGTAATTGGCAAAGGGACGTGTCCTCATTTTGCCCAGAATGTCTGGCTCGGTATCTTTGCATGAACCTGAAGTGTATTTTTATGGCGTTTAGAAAAGTGGGTTGAATTTAATTCATTAATCTCACTATCTGGCAAAAGTGAGTTTTTAAATCTTAAAAGTAATTAAAATGAATTCAAATGAAATCTTAAATGTCGTAAGTAATTTTTTTTTTTCCTGATCCTGATAATGATTACAGACAAAACCAAGAGCAATGGCTAAAAAAGTTAGCAATTTATTTAATCTCGCTTAATAACTAAAGTCCTATTTTCTTGGTTTGTTTTTGTATTGAACTCCTCTTGAACTCTCTCTCTCTCTCTCTCTCTCTCTCTCTCTCTCTCTCTGTCATCCTTTGTTTCTCTCCCTCTCTCTCTGTCTGTCTCAGGGCAAACGGATGGTGGGAGAGGATGGCATGGAGAGTATTAGTGACATGTACCATGAGAACACCATGCTGCAGACAGAGAATAATAATCTGCGCGTGCGTGTGAAAGCCATGCAGGAGACCATAGATGCCCAGAGAGCACGGCTCACCCAGCTGCTGAGTGACCAGGCCAACCAAGTGCTGGCCAAAGCAGGTGCGGTGTGTGTGAGAACCGTTGGGATGTGTTTGCGTCTTTTTTGTGTGTGTGTGTGTGTGTGTTTACACATGTGTGAGTATGCTTGTGTCTCTGCATGAATGCACAACGTGTACAAAGTCTGTTCCTCTGGAGTATCTGCTGAGCGTATCGCCCTGTTTCTCTAGGTGAGGGAAATGAGGCGATTGAGAACATGATCCAGAACTACATCAAAGAGATCGAGGACCTCAGGTACGGAGTGCGTGTCCCCCGGCTGTGTGCTGTACGCACGACGCTCTGCGGCCGTGGAGAGCGTCAGCAGTGACGGTTGGGCGGTGTGCGTTTGTCTGCAGGGCTAAGCTGCTGGAGAGCGAGGCGGTGAATGAAAACCTGCGTAAGAGCTTGTCCCGCGCCTCCTGCCACTCCCCCTACTACGGCGGCCCCGCCTCCTACTCCTCATCGCTCCTCGCGCCTGAGAAAGAGACCTCCGACATCATTGAGATCGCCAAGAAGGACCTGGAGAAACTCAAGAAGAAGGAACGCAAGAAGAAGAGGAGGTAACCGTGCATGTCTGTTTCTATAATATAATCACCTACAAAAGGTTGTGATCTTCTCCGTGCTGAGTTTGTACAATGGTGCTTCAGTCCAGTGTGTGGGAGATCATGTCCACCCAACTGTTGCGTAGAGTGTGTGGTACGTGATGAAGGCGCTTTGAGGAGACCGGTCTAACCACAGCCTCACTGAGGTGCAGTTGGGCGGCACTGAGTAAAGAAGTACAGTTCATGTGACAAACAGGACTTACTCACACCTAAGCCTGGATCAAAACAGTGATTTAGCAGATTAACATGTAATACAATCTAACATTAATGTCTAGAGAATTGACTTAGTGTTGAACCTGACTTTTCATCTTTTCAGGATCTAATAATTTATAAAGGTAGTTTTTGTGTGATTAAGCTGTTTCAAAAGATATTTCTTTATTTAATGACTTTCATATTAAAATACCACAAAATTTTGGTTCACAGGTAACTGAAAGGAAAACTGAATAAGTCTAACAGTTCTGTCTGGTTTGGTTTATGTTATTCTGTGCATTGTTTCCAGGGTGCTGCTATACAATTTCTTAGCTCTTATATTCTGGAACATGGCAAATACCATTAATTTATTTTTTTTTTGCTGGAGCTGTTTGTGCAAGATTACATACCTTTCCATCCAAAAAAAATGTCCAAACAGGACATTTTTACATTTAGGTTAAAATATTTACCATCACATGCAGGCATTTGTAGTATGGCGATTGAATTTGGGTTAATAGCAAGTGAATTTTCCTATGAACTTGGCTGAGACTTCCGGTTTTTACGGTTTACTCAGTGAAAGCCAAGCAATGTTCTTGAATTCGGCTCAATCGGAGCTGTCAGGGAGTGTTTTACCCCGGGTGATACCGAGGTCCAGCACTGTGAATTAGCCCTTTTGCTACACAGTGATATTTTTATAAAGCAGTAATGTAGTGAGGTAGAGCATACGCACACATTGTGCTAAGTGTCTGCTTTAGATGCTGTCTGAAGCCGCAGGGCCCTGCTACGCGGCTAGGAAAGCTGCAGTGATGCTGTCTGAAGCCGCAGGGCCCTGCTACGCTAGGAAAGCTGCAGTGATGCTGTCCGGGTTTTTGGCAGTGGTGTGTGTCCCGCATACAGGGTCAGCATATTTCAGGGCACTGCGCAGCGATGCAGGGTTTGTGTGCTGATAAACCCTCAGGCCTTGCGTCAGGGCAGTGTTCTGTTGTTGCCCCAGTCTCTTGCTGACCTCCTCTTCCTTGCTGCCCCCCCCCCCCCACCGTGCTCTCCGCCGGGTGCTCTCCGCTCTGCCCCTCCCTGAAGGCTGCTGATGCTGAAGGAGAGCCGGCAGGAGGAGGTTGAGGACGACAGGTTTGCTCAGTCGCTCTCCCCCGCTTTTCTAACCCAGCTTTGGTTTCGACAGGTAGTTGCCACACCTGGAGGAAAGCCCCTTATCAGCCCCCCTGCCCCCCCCCCTCCCTGAGTACAGAATCTGTTGATGAATGCCCTGACCCTTGTGCCTTTTGCCTCTAGAGTTCTCCCATAGGGGCATGTTTAGACACCCCTGTCTGTTCTGGGCACAAACCTTGATGAAATGACAGTTTAAACAGCCTTCAGACCCCAGAGAAACCTGCACAGTTATTTTCACTTTTTTTTTTTGATCTGTGCTGAGATGTGACAAGCAGAGGCTGCTAAAATAATTTTAAAAATTCCACCTAAGTCTGAATTTTGACTCATTGAACACTTATGAAAATAACATTTACATACCCAGCTTCCTCAGTCCGTGTCGCTGTGCAGCCGGCTTCTCTAAAGTGTAGATATTCCCCTGATTATTTGGTTTTAATGAATGAATGTGGTCTGGTAACTACCCCTCCTCTTTGCTGTCTGTTTCTTTCAGTTTGATCACTGCTCCAAATGATTTTGAAGTTTCACCTTCATGCACCCTCCTCAATCATCCACTAACGTCTCTGATTGATTATAACAGTCATTTCATCGGATTTTGTTATTTTTTATTTATTTTTATCTTGGCTGAAATTTGCTGTATGCAGTGTGCTTCTTTTGTATTTTTTAAATCAAGGTTTTGTGCTGTTCTGTTCTCCGTTTTGTTAGTGTGCACAGCTGTCCCTGGCGTACAGCATGATAAAGCTCTATGTTCCTTTGGCCTTTAATGCTTAGATAAGTGTACAAAATATGTTGTCTGTTAGAGCATGTAAATAATAAAAATGAGTACATGTAGATTCTTTTTTAAGTTTACTTTTAACTCATAAATATTGAAGACTGTCAGATAGGAGCAGTAGTCTCACCCTGCTGTTTTTCCTCCTCAGTGTGGTGAAGGAGGACAGTGGCAGTAATGAGCAGGAGAAAGAGCTGTCTGAACGAACCAATGAAGAAGCTGAGATGGTACGGTATGCTAATCAGTCTCTCTGTTACAGCGCCGTCTTCTGAACGTTACATGTGCGGCACAGTTTAAGAGCTTGGGCCTTTCAGTACATTTTTGTGTGTGTGTGTGTGTTGGCCACAGGAAGTACAGGAAGGCAGTGACCACGAGGATGGAGATGAAGATGATGAGGAGGAAGAAGAGGAGGAGATGGAGGCAGAGGCTGAGGCGGAGGAGAGCTCAGACGAGTCCGACTCAGAGCTGGACGAGAAAGGTGACCCTCCCCAATATGAGCGTAACGGACAGGTAGATGTGAGGCTGCCTGTCCGCCACCAGGCGAATGGATCAGGTGAATCTCAGGTGAATACAGAATGCTGTGCTGTCGCCTCATTCTCCTCGTCTACGTGCTGCAGAGAACTTCCAGGCGGACCTGGCCAACATCACGTGCGAGATCGCCATCAAGCAGAAGCTGATCGACGAGCTGGAGAACAGCCAGCGGCGCCTGCACACGCTGAAGCTGCAGTACGAGCAGAAGCTGATGATGCTACAGAGCAAGATCCGCGACACGCAGCTGGAGAGGGACCGCGTCCTACAGAGCATGGGTACGGCCGCCACCCGAACCCGTGCACACACTCACATGTGTGCGATATGCCACACCGCGACTGTGCGATACACCACCTCCCGTGTCACCTCCTCATATGCTGCACTTACCCAATGCACTGTTCTTAATACGGCCCGGCCCGAGGCCCGTTTCTGCTGTTCTGTCATTCGCTTGTGTGCATTTTAACGAATGAAGTCACCTATCCACTCTAGGGTGGGTTCTTAGAGCTCTGTGCCTCCAGACCTTCAGTCCCAGGGTTTACATACCCACACCAATATCTCAGAGAAGCACTCGTAGCAGAAACTTAGATGTACCAGTCTGAGACCCCGCTGTAAACATTAAAGACAGTCTGTTCTCTTTAAAGATGCAGTATTTATATGTGTACCCTAGTGGGTTAGCAATTTCTGTAGCAGTCTGAGAACAGAATTTGAAAATTAAACTTTTTTTTTTTTTTTTTAAAAAGGGAATTCCATACACGATAAGCACTCTAGCTTCAGGCTGTGAAATGTGAGGTAGTCAGGTAGACATTCACACCCTGTGTGTCCTAAGGCTCTGTGGAGACGTACAGCGAGGAGAAAGCCAAGAAGATCAAGGCGGAGTACGAGAAGAAGCTGAGCATGATGAACAAGGAGCTGCACAAACTGCAGGCGGCCCAGAAGGAGCATGCCCGGCTGCTGAAGAACCAGTCACAGTACGAGAAGCAGCTGAAGAAGCTGCAGCTGGATGTTGCCGAGATGAAGAAGACCAAGGTACAGTGCCCCGCCCAGTCTATAGCCCCTCCCAGTGCCCCACCCAGTCCATAGCCCCTCCCAGTGCCCCGCCCAGTCTATAGCCCCTCCCAGTGCCCCACCCAGTCCATAGCCCCTCCCAGTGCCCTGCCCAGTCCATAGCCCCTCCCAGTGCCCTGCCCAGTCTATAGCCCCTCCCAGTGCCCCACCCAGTCCATAGCCCCTCCCAGTGCCCTGCCCAGTCTATAGCCCCTCCCAATGCCCCACCCAGTCCATAGCCCCTCCCAGTGCCCTGCCCAGTCTATAGCCCCTCCCAATGCCCCACCCAGTCCATAGCCCCTCCCAGTGCCCCGCCCAGTCCATAGCCCCTCCCAGTGCCCTGCCCAGTCCATAGCCCCTCCCAGTCCATAGCCCCTCCCAGTGCCCGCCCAGTCCCTCCCAGTGAAACACTCAGCCCATAGCCCCTCCCAGTGCCCCGCCCAGTCCATAGCCCTCCCAGTGCCCCGCCCAGTCCATAGCTCCTCCCAGTCTATAGCCCCTCCCCCTGTAGTCCTCTGCATGGGTGAATTCAAAAATATATATACATTCAGGAGCCCCAGGTGCATACAGTACCCCTGCTGTGCTGTCCCTTGCCTGGTACATTTCCCCACACAGGGCTTTGACCCCCCTCTGCCAGTGAGCCCTCACCTGCCTATGGCATAGGTATTCAGGCCCCTCTCTGTAAAACCGACTGTCAGTATATGAGTTTGGTTGGTCATACAAAACAAAATTTATGTCATTTGTGAAGCACCCTTTTCTCTGTAGAGCATTGGGTGAATTCTGTAGCAGGAGATCTGCAGATGTGGCTGAATGGCACCTTGTGTGTCACTGTGAGCAGCCAGCCCTGTCGGTGGGCAGACACATAATGGTGTGATCAGTTCTGTCAGCATTGTCATGGTGATTTTTTTTTTTAACAGGTCCGTCTGATGAAGCAGATGAAGGAGCAGCAGGAAAAGAACCGCATGACGGAGTCCAGGCGGAACCGAGAGATCGCCTCGCTGAAGAAGGACCAGCGCAAGCAGGAGGTGTGTTTGTCACCGTAGCTCGTATTGACCAGTGGATTACAGTGTTGATACATGGTTTATCAGGTACTTATGTAAGCTGTGGAAAAGGCAGGGAATTAAAGGAGTTCAGCCATGTGCACTCATACACATCCTGGACATGCAGAATGAAATTGATAAAGGAATTATCATTACTGACGACATATGATTAATAACATGTAGTGATTGCTCAGGCTGTGAACTTTTGGATTTAGGGTGACCTGTTATAGATATATGTAGCTGAGGCTGCAGAGCTCTGGGGTCTGATTAAATGTGTGCCCCTGTGTTTTAGGGTGCCCTGTTATAGCTGAGGCTGCAGAGCTCTGGGGTCTGGTTAAATGTGTGCCCCTGTGTTTTAGGGTGCCCCTGTTATAGCTGAGGCTGCAGAGCTCTGGGGTCTGGTTAAATGTGTGCCCCTGTGTTTTAGGGTGCCCTGTTATAGCTGAGGCTGCAGAGCTCTGGGGTCTGGTTAAATGTGTGCCCCTGTGTTTTAGGGTGCCCTGTTATAGCTGAGGCTGCAGAGCTCTGGGGTCTGGTTAAATGTGTGCCCCTGTGTTTTAGGGTGCCCTGTTATAGCTGAGGCTGCAGAGCTCTGGGGTCTGGTTAAATGTGTGCCCCTGTGTTTTAGGGTGCCCTGTTATAGCTGAGGCTGCAGAGCTCTAGGGGGGTCTGGTTAAATGTGTGCCCCTGTGTTTTAGGGTGCCCTGTTATAGCTGAGGCTGCAGAGCTCTGGGGTCTGGTTAAATGTGTGCCCCTGTGTTTTAGGGTGCCCTGTTATAGCTGAGGCTGCAGAGCTCTGGGGTCTGGTTAAATGTGTGCCCCTGTGTTTTAGGGTGCCCTGTTATAGCTGAGGCTGCAGAGCTCTGGGGTCTGGTTAAATGTGTACCCTCTGTGTTTTAGGGTGCCCTGTTATAGCTGGGGTCTGGTTAAAGGCTGCAGGGAGCTGAGGCTGCAGAGCTCTGGGGTCTGGTTAAATGTGTGCCCCTGTGTTTTAGGGTGCCCTGTTATAGCTGAGGCTGCAGAGCACTGGGGTCTGGTTAAATGTGTGCCCCTGTGTTTTAGGGTGCCCTGTTATAGCTGAGGCTGCAGAGCTCTGGGGTCTGGTTAAATGTGTGCCCCTGTGTTTTAGGGTGCCCTGTTATAGCTGAGGCTGCAGAGCTCTGGGGTCTGGTTAAATGTGTACCCCTGTGTTTGTCTCTGGCAGCACCAGCTGAAGCTGCTGGAGGCACAGAAGAGACAGCAGGAGCTGATCCTTCGCCGCAAGACCGAGGAGGTGAGAGGAGTCAGCCTCACCTGGGCCAGCCTCACCTGGGCTGGCCTTTTCTGGAGCCTCCGTACCTGCGCTGAACCAAATCGCTGCTCTGTTAAAGGACCCACTCAGTATTGCATTTGCATTGTATACATATATATATATATATTTTTTAGGGAGAAAAAATTAGCTCAAATCCTTTTTTCTTTTGTAGAGCACGTGCAGAGGATGATTTCATGTGGAGATTTTGTCTGTGAGCGTTAGCTTCCCTTAGCATGTCCAAGCCACTCACCTGTGGGCCTCTCTCTGGGACAGGTGACAGCTCTGCGGCGCCAGGTGAGGCCCATTTCAGGGAAAGTGAGCCGCAAGGTGAGCTTACCTGAGCCACTGCAAGACTCGCACCGCACCTCCTCGGGCCGGTCCTACACCACAGGGGGCACGCCGTCCAACGGAACCAGGTGCTGCTCCGTGTTTCTGTGGCATGGGGATTTCTGCACAGGAGCTGTGATGTGTTTCAGTGTGCCACAGTCTAACTAATACAAGCCTGTGTGTGTGTGCACATGCGTGTTTGTGTGTGTGCGTGTGCGTGCGTGCGTGTTTGTGTATGTGTGTGTGTTCGTGTGAATATGTTTGTGTGCACGCCTGTGTGTCTGTTTGTGTGAATGTGCTTTTTACAGGAGGTACCAGAGGAGGGTGACAGGCGTATACTCCACCAGAGGGGCACGGTCCAAGTGGCAGACGCTGGAGCGCCGGATCAGTGACATCATCATGCAGAGGATGACCATCTCCAACATGGAGTCCGACATGAACCGGCTGCTTAAGGTACCAAGCCCGCTGGGGTCAGGGAGGAGGCGGACGTCAGGAGCTAATCCTCTGAGAGTCTGTTTGCACTTTCACTCGTTGGCTATTGTAGATCGCTAAATTAGATGTACAAAATGAAAAAGAAAAAGAGGAAATGCATGTAAATTTGTCCAGGAAACAGAATTATGAGGAACATTTTTCTGAATTCTCCACCCATCTTTCTTCTCAGCAACGTGAGGAGCTGACCATGCGCAGGGAGAAGTTCTCCAGGAAGCGGGACAAGCTGGCCGCAAAGACGGACGACGCGAAGGCCGACACCGAAAGGGCGGTCATGTCACTCAACGAGGAGATGGAGTCGCTCACAGCCAACATCGACTACATCAACGACAGCATCGCCGAATGCCAGGCCAACATCATGCAGATGGAGGAAGCCAAGGTATCGAGCAAAAGCTCCACGCTGCGCCCTCTTCCCTTACCGCTGTCCCTTACCCAGGGATGCCTTTAGCTTCCTCACAGACGCACAGGCGTGGGTTTGCATCGGACAGCGCTTCCCTCCCTGCTCAGCCCGTCACCACAGGCAAAAGTGAAATGAACCGTGTGATAAAGGCCCTCATGTCGGCTGCCCTGTCCCTCTGTGTTTGTGTCTCCCAGGAGGAGGGTGACACAGTGGATGTTGCCGCGGTGATCAGCGCCTGCACCTTAACAGAGGCCCGCTTCCTTCTGGACCACTTCCTGTCCATGGCCATCAACAAAGTACCCGTCTCTCTCAGCCTTACTCATTGCATTACATTCTGGCATCTAGACTCTAGACCACTTCCTGTCCATGGCCATCAACAAAGTACCCGTCTCTCTCAGCCTTACTCATTACATTACATTCTGACATTTAGCAGACCCTGATATTCAGAGCTACTTACGCAGTTTACATTTCTACAGACTGTCTATTTATATAGCTAGATATTAACTGAAGCTGTTCAGCTTCAGTACTTTGCTGGGAATTGTGCCCATAACCCCTTGAGTTGGAAGCCAAGCTCCCTAACCACTGTGCTACACTGCTGTGTATGGACCTGATCCTGTTCTGCTGTTACACTGGCCCGGTCCACCCCTGTGCTGATGCTGGTCTCTCCCGTACCCAGGGCCTGCTGGCGGCCCAGAAGGAGTCCCAGATTAAGGTGATGGAGGGTCGGCTGAAGCAGACGGAGATCAACAGCGCCACGCAGAACCAGCTGCTGTTCCACATGCTGAAGGAGAAGGCGGAGTTCAACCCCGAACTGGATGCACTGCTGGGGAATGCGCTGCAAGGTACCGGCCCGGTCCAGACCACGGGGCCCGGCGCATGCGCGTGTGCTCTCGTATGCCACCCTGTCCTGAACAGATGCTGGTCTGAGGGACGACGGACTGACGGGAGGGGAGGGGCGAGCCTCAGAGACTCTTACCTTCACACTGCCCAAGTGTCACGGATTCTCACTCTGCCTCCTTTTGGGCTTAAATCTGAAAAAGACGCCATCTGTGCAAGCAGAGTGGTTTTAGTGAAACCCAGCAGAGCTGAGAACGTTATTCTGCTGTCGCGGGCTGATCTGAGATCAGTCACCCTCTCCTCCAATGGTGGATCAGTATGGGGAACCCGTTAGAAACTCAGTAGCTGATATTTTCCTCCGCCGGTGGCCACACCGTCAGTGTGAACGCAGCACAGGCTCAGAGGCAAGCTCCCCCACCTCCTGCTCCGCAAACAGCTCTGACATCATCAGCAGACGCGCTTTCCAAATGTGAAACGTAAAACCACGCTCCCTCTGCCGCATCTATTCAGCACACTTTTGAAGGGTGCCTAAACTTTGTTAAAAAAAAAAAAAAATGGGCGTAGCATTTCTGTTATGTTCTTTTTGATTTTATGTAGAATTTTTTTTTGTTTGTTTTGCTTTTGAGTTCCTTCGATTGGGGGAATGTGTTTTGATTTGTGTGTCGCCGTTTTTGTTTCCCTTGTTGCCTGAATTGAAACAGAGCTAGGTAACTTGCCCCTGGGTAAGTAATGGACACCACTCTGTCCTGTGCTGGAATGAGTGCATGAGTCCTCCAGACTAACCAGTGAGCATAACTGCGTTAGGGCGTGCATGTGGTGCTGCGCCGCTAAGCTTCCCCCCTCTTCTCCCTCCTTCCGCCCAGCTCCCCCTCTCCATCTGTCTGCCGACCCCCCTCCATGAAACCCCCGTACTGCAGCCACACATTAGGATCTGCTAACTGTCATTAGCAGAAGCCTTCCCCCTCCACACCACCCACCCACCCACCCACTCTCTCACGCAAATACTTACCAAAACTACATTAGAACCCGAAAGCTTGTCCCAAGCCGGTACTCCTTGATGGTCTCTGCAGGGTGCATCTGTACTAATGTTTCATCTCCCTGTCTCATCTGAGGTTTCCTTGACGTACCTACTTAATCCTGCCATCTGACAACTGAGCTCCTTTACCCTCTCAGTTCTGTTGAATTCAGACAAAGAAAAATATAATATATTATATTAATATATATTATGTGAACTAGTGTTTTGCTGCAACCTCAAATGGCATGGCCTCGCCTTCATTTGCTTCCTTTTTTAATGCCAGACTGTAAACACATAATTATGGCAGTTCAGTCACCAGTCTACAGCAGCTCTAAGTAAAGGTGGATTTAAGTCTGATCGTAAGACCAGTCGAGGGTTAATGGACAGATAAACTGTAACGCAGTGTAACATTTAACAACCTGGCATTGGAAAGATCAGAGTATTTACCTGTCATCATTATTAAACCATGAGACATGCAACGGCAGCTTTGCGTGTGGGTGTGAGGCGTGGGAGTGAAAGGGTGCGTTTTCTTGTGATTGTGCAGACAACGGAGACTCGAGCAGCAGCGACGAATCAGCGCAGAGCCCTGCCGTGGAAGGAAGGTAAACATCACGACTCGCCGCATCTCCTGTACCTGTCAACCGTCTCCATCACGGAGCTAAAGCCAGTCCCACAGTCACTTCAGCATCCAGTCAGGCACATCCTGTCAAGCTTGGCTGTCTTTAATCGATGACTCCATTACAGCCTCTCTGTTAATCTGTTGCAGCTCTTTGGCTTCTGACCTCATGAAACTGTGCGGAGAGACCAAGCAAAGGAGTAAGGTATGGTGTCCTAGGTAACGGCATGCTGTGTGGACAGAGTGTGAAACAGGGTAATCGGACTGGGACTTTTCACCTGCAAGCTGTGTGCACCACTAGAAAGAGTTTCGAACTAAACAATCAGGACAGAAATAAAAAGTGGTTATTTATCATGTGCTTACACATGTGAGTGTCCTGATCCAGTGTTCTGTATTTTGTGTTCTGCATTCGGGTTAAAAATAATAGCTCTGAATACCCAGTTATGCCTGTACATCACTGATATATGCAGTCAAGCTTATTGAGACATTTGCAGCAGCCCCTTAGAATCCTGTAAGAGCTTGCGTTTTGGGTGTAATATTCGGCAGCGTCCCATTCTCACTCTGTCGCGCAGGCGCGGAGACGGACCACCACACAAATGGAGCTCCTGTACGCCAACGAGCCCTCTCCCGACGGGTCTGCCGGCGAGTTCTCCGGCCCCCTCCTCCCTCTGGCTGAAACCCAGGAGGGGAACGGGGAGGTTGAGTCTCTGGGGACGCCATTCAGGGACAGAGATGTCTTGACCTCTCCCTCTGGCTTCTCCTCTAAGCTGGGCAGCATGTAAGTTTGAGGCCGTGAATGCTAACGTGCTAAAATCACCTGCATCTCCTGCATGATGTGGCTGCTGCTTCCTTTGATGTTTTTTATAGATTTTTTTTTTTGTCTTTGTAAATTAGCCTCCCAACCCTCCTGCCCCCGCCATAAAATATGCCCAGTATTTTCTGCCCCTATGATATGACGGCTTACAAATCACCTGATGGATGGTCCATGGAAACCTAAATGGAAGTCTGTATTTAAAGGAAGACGAACACTTCTTTCACTGCATTCCCTCCACTCGCCTGCTGAAAACTGAGAGCGATCTCTTTTTTTGTACATTAACCTTTCATACTTGAATCAAATCTCTTTAGCTTTGCGCTCCAACTAAAGATTAGGTTTATGTGTTTCCCACTGTAGAAAATAGCTTTGTTCTAATATTGTTTGTAGCTCTTGGCTGAGTCATTCCTCACTTTCGATTCTGAAAGTGTGCCCACAGCTGCCAGTAGTTAACATGCTGCCCCATTCGGTTCCTCTTATTGCCCTGTTTAGCACCTGTTATTGCCCCGTTTGGCTCCTCTTATTGCCCCATTTGGCCGCCCTGCTGTCCTGCCTGCCCCTGGCATACTGTACTTGCTGTGCTGATATTCCACTGAAAGCAGCAAGCACTCGTGAATCTGTTAACAGTGGCCAGAGCGCTTTGTTAAACTCCTATGCATTGGCTGAGCTCAGTGGCCTCTTGCTGTTCGGGTCAAAGACGGCGAGCACAGGGGACAGGTTTCAGTGTGACACACAGTATACCCATGAGCCTGTAAAAGAGCCAGCAGAAAGCCCAGAGTCTGGTGAAGAACGACTGTGTGCTGGGATGGAGAGCCAGGTAACGGTCTGTGCGCTGAATCCACATTCTGCATGTTTAAGGGCTCTCAGAGCTCACTCATGTTTGTTTTGTGTTACTTTAAGTTTGACTTCCTCGCCTTCCCCCACCCTCCGATTGTCACTGTTTTTAACTGAACCCAAAAAATCCCAACTGTCAGCGCCGGCTCCAGGCCTTCCTTAGGGACTGAGAAGAAACCGTCGGAGGGCTCCCCCGTCACCCGGAGGAAGATTTATGAAAAAGGACAGTTGACTGTCGACAAGGTCAAGGGAAAGGAGATCAAACAGTAAGCGCTAGCGCCACCCTTTAGGCTGGAGGCTGAATTGCCGCTTCTAACAGCACTAATAAGTTAGCCCTCTTACAGAATTACCTACGTACTGTAGGGAAAGCATGTTCTCTTACAAAATCAATTTCCAACTTTGCCTGGTTGAATAACTTCCCTCAAGTCCCACACTGAATGTGTGTATTACTGAATGTGTGACTGCATTTGTGTACACACAGGGTATATTTGTGCATATTTATGCATGTGTGTAAATTTGCCAAATATACTCAGTTTCAGTTTTATGAGTGAAATCCTTTTAAAGTACAGTAAAGCATTCAGTGTTTGACTTGCTTCATCTTTTTAGCCTCTTGATCCGATTACATTGCAATTGCATTGCAAGTAATATATTTCCTAATATTTTGCTGACAGTTTTAACCCACTGATTCTCTTGTAAACCCCGGAGTAACAGCCATTGCTGTGGTGAAAATGGCAGGGTTTCAGAGAAACATGGGTGGAAGAATGAAGCTTTATGTTCTCATAAGCAGTTCTCCTAAATCTCAGCCCTGACTAATGCCTCACTGTGTTCCAGAGTGATAAAGGAGAGAGAGCCCACTTACCTGAAAGGGTCCAGTACCATAGAGATTAGGCGCATATGTTCAGTACTATAAATGTGTGTGTGTGAGAGAAGAGAGTGAGTCAGTGAGTGAGTGTGTGTGAGTGCATGCGTGTGTGGGTGTGGGTGTGAGTGTGTACATGCGTGTGCGGGTGTGTGTGTGAGTGAGTGTGTGTGCGGGTGTGTGTGAGTATGTGTGTTTGTGTGGGTGTGAGTGTGTACATGCGTGTGCGGGTGTGTGTGTGTGTTTGTGCGGGTGTGTGTGTGAGTGTGTGTGTGTTTGTGCGGGGTGTGTGTGTGTGTGTGTGTGTGTGTGTGTGTGTGTGTGTGAGTATGTGTGTGCGTTTGTGCGTGTGAGTGTGTGTTTGTGCGGGTGTGTGTGAGTATGTGTGTGTGTGTTGTGCGGGTGAGTATGTGTGTGTGTGAGTATGTGTGTGTGTTTGTGCGGGTGTGTGTGTGAGTATGTGTGTGTGTGTGTGAGTGTGTGTGTGTTTGTGCGGGTGTGTGTGTGTGAGTATGTGTGAGTGTGTGTTTGTGCGGGTGTGTGTGTGAGGTGTGTGTGTGTGTGTGTGTGTGTGTGTGTGTGTGTGTGTGTGTGAGTGTGTGAGTGTGTGTGTCTGTGTGTGTGTGTGTGTGTGTGTGTGAGTGACTCCATCCAGAGCCTCAGCCTCCATATCTGCTGTTCCAGCTTCGATTCAGGGACCCCCAAGGCCTCCTCATCACCCCCCCCCCCTGCCGCCCGGTCCCGTAGCCAGCAGAACGTTTTTAACCGTCTCTCAGTTTGTCTCGAGAGTGCAGACGGGCAACAGGATAAGTAAGAGATGAGACTTGCATTCACACATCCTATATAGAACTATATTCATAGTTATAAAACAATAGTATAATGCAGTTAATGCAAAATATAGTGTAAATGGGACAACTGTACTGTACCCCATTTAAAATTTGAATACGTTTCATGTTATGCATTGGGTTTAGAAATGTTACACAGAGCAAGTGAGATGACCAAATGAGCGAGTTTATAAATGTGAGTGAAAATGGATAGTGTTGAACAGTGGTGCGGCTGTGTCAGGTATACGGACTGACTGATACAGACTGCAGTGTAAGTACTGATGTTGATGACTTAGCATAGACATGAGAGTATAAAACGTTCTGGTCTGTAGCAGTCTCTCCTGTGTCCTGTGTCTCTCTCCTTTCTCTCAACCCCACTTTGTAACCTTTCAGTATTCGGGATGTTAAATTTTATCATTCCTTGTGATTTTAAATGTGTACACAATAATGAGTCCGTGGACACTTCCGTTATTCCCGAATGTCAAAAGCTTAAGTTTGCAACAACTGGATATCATCATTTGCATCCAGAAAGAATCCCAGACACTCTTGGAACTGCTTTGATTGGTTTGAATGCTTTTCCACTGGTTATCTACAGTAGCTTCTCTGTCGTTTCAGGTAAATATTTTGCATGTTTTCCCATGATACTTTTGTGAATTTAAAAATTCAAATAAAACCTGGATAAGATTCCCCATTTTATAACAGTTATAGCATATTGCTTACAGTGAAGGGGTGATTCTCCAGTTTTATAAACTGCATAAAAACACCACAGGTGTTATAAATAATTTCCTTTGATTCCCGAATACTCTTGAAAATAAGCCATTTAAGCTGCTTTATTTGCCTTTTATTTTGTAGATTTTCAGTACCTGCCCATCTCTAATCTGTGTCATTGTACATTTTTTTAAATTGAAAGTACTGAAAGGCATATCTGTAACCTTTAGTTTTTTTTTTTAAAGCTCATGAAAATACATGTTGTGGGTATCAACAATATCCGTGTTATCGTAACACATCACTCCTTCCTTTATGCTGAATGCACCTTATCTCTTACTCAGATCTCCTTCCTCTCCTTTCTGCTATTGTAGACACAAAGCATAGCGTTTCATCTACAGCGGTCTACAGCGCACTCCGGCTTTAGGGCCCCTCCCGCATCCAAATATGGTGTCTTGTGAGAGATATGAATGTGGAAATTTGCCCTCCTTTTATTGGTTCTGTCCTTCCTTATCAGTTTATATCCTTCTTAACTGTCCTCATTTTCGTCCTCTTCCCCTGCGCCCAACTTCATAACCGCAGCTGTTTCAATACCCCCAATAACAACTACAGTGTTAAGGCTCAGAAAACATCTTATGCCTGTAGCAATTTCAGAAGTCATGTCAGAGTGTTGCATCACATTTTAATAACATTCTGCTCTGAAAGGTCCTCTTTTGTGATACACTCACTGGTACAATTATACTTAACCTGGTTTTGTTTTACTTTGTCTGTGTTTCATATAGCCGGTCTGTTCCTCCCAACTCTTAGCTCTCATTAAAGTCCCTCTGCTCTTAGCGTACTCTGGCCCAGTGCAGCTGTACTCCAGTAAAGCTTCAGAAACAGCCTAGTGCCCTAAAAACCTGTATATGTCTTCCCCACCCCAGGTGTATAGCCACATGTTAAATCTCTAGTACATTTTTTTCTCCCCTGTACTTGAAATTGGTACAGGCAGAATTCTCTAGAAGGCCACTGTGGAGGATCTTGTGCTCATCTTATCCTCTAATTCTTCAGAGCTGTGTTTCTCATTTTCATTCCTACCTTTACCTGTGTCACTGGCTCCAGCATGGAACTGTGATTGTTGGATCTTCCTGGTCTGGTCAGGAGCTAGTCTGTGTACCTCTGGAGGTCTCCCAGGCTCCAGGCTTCAGCTCATCTTTCTTTCAAACCAATTAAAGTACAGTTTTCCACATGATTAATCACAAAGTTGCTTTGATATGATCCTCTGCCCGTGTGGACTGTTATTTCTGGCACAATAGCACCCTCTACAGTTCAGTATATGTAACAGTTTGGCCATTATGAAATTCAATGTAATTTTCTGGAGAAATAATGAATTTGCAGTTTTTTTTTACCAAAAACAAGGAAGTGCTTCTGTCACATTTGTGCATCTTACCTACCATGTTGTATGGTATGTATGGTAGCTACAATGACATGAAAAAGCCTTTTAGGTTGAATTCAGTTTTGCTTACACTAAATAAAATTCGATTTCATATGAAATTAGTCTTATTGTGTACACGTCAAGAAAAGGTTTATAAAATCACCACTGGCAATTTTATTTGTGTGTTTCACATGGTTTTAACATCCCTCCTTTTTTACTAACCCCCCATACCCCCGCCCCTCTGTTTGGGTGTGGGGTGACTCCTCTTGTGGTTGCGGCAGTCTGTCACCCACCCTGTCATCAGACACAAAGTCATGGTCAGTCCCGCGTCCGTGCCAGGATCGGCACAATGGGGTTCTGGGATAGCGCTGACCTCATCGCCCAGCTCCGCGAGTCACATGGCGTATGCTAATGCTAACGCTCTGAAGAGGACAGGCTCTCATCTCTCCTCCCCCTGTTATGTGATTTTATATGCAGCAGGGCTGCTCAGCGTCAGAGCTGAAAAGGTCAAACTGTCCTCAGTGTGGGACATTTCACACTGCTTAGCCTGTAAAAGGTGTTTATGGTCTGTGAGTGTGCCCTTTGAGGTAAATCTTAGTGAAAATAAAAGAGGTTTGCCATTTAACTTCAGTTAAATGGGGCTTCTGTGTGTCAGTGTACGGGTCTGGCATGGTCCTGTCCAGCTTGTAGTCCTCTAGGGAGTTCATTGGTTCATGAATCTGCAGATATCCTGTTTGACGAGTGTCTGGCTGTCTCTCTCAGTGGATCTGTAGTGTCTGGGTCTGGGCTCTCTGCAGTGGTCTCCATGTGCTGTTTTCAGTGTTGGTGTCTCTCCTCTGACTGTGAATCCAGGCCGTTAGCTGCGCCGTCCTTCGGCTGCCACACTGCCAGCTCTCCCTGGGCATGTCCTTGCCTCTCTCTCTCTCATTGGCTCTGCTGTCGCTGTTGTAGGTGGGGTGAGGATGAGTCCTCTGTACTTGGGGTGCCCAGGTAGCCTCTCCTGTGGGACTTCCTCTTCCTGTTCTCCTCTGATCTGCTCTCAGCTCACTGATTGGTTCCTTACTCTGAGTAGGGGGGTGGGGGCTCGGGGTTGCTGTTTGGTTGATGCGTTGCATGCAGCAGTTGAGTGTGTTTATGTCTGTGTAGCTGCATGTTTGTGCCCCTACATTTTTGCACGATTGTGTCCTGTTGGCACCTGGTTTGTGGAGTGAACATGGTGGTCCGCTTGTTGAGTGAAGTGCATGCTGGGTACTGCCTGTGCTGTTGTCTGATGGGAGTGTTTATCTGGGATGATGAATGTGGGATTGTGTCTCTCTCTTTCGGGGGTGTGATCTTTCGTTGTGTGTCGCCGCCCTCAGAGGTGTCATCAACCCCGTCCCGTCGTCTAAGAGCAGCCGGGGAGCAACGCTGCAGTGCGTGCACGTGGCTGAGGGGCACTCCAAAGCCGTTCTGTGCGTGGACTCCACCGACGACCTGCTGTTCACCGGCTCTAAGGGTATGGGTCACTGCCACTGTCTGCCAGTCATTCACCATCATTCACTACTGTTCACCAGCATTCACTGCCATTCACTAACATTCACTGCTTCTCCCCACCATTCACTGCTGTTCACTGGCTCCAAGGGTACAACCCACTGCCATGGTCTGCCAGTCATTCATCATCATTCACTACTATTCACCATAATTCAGTGCCATTAACCATCATAAACTGCTGTTCACTAATATTCACTGCTTTTCACCGTCATTCTCTACCATTCACCAACATTTACTGCTATTCACTACTGATCACTGCCATTCTCTTCTGTTCAACACCATTCACTGTTATTCACTACTACTGCTCACCATCATTCACTACCCTTCACTGACATTCACTGGTATTCACCTTTCACTGCTGTTCACCATTACCATGCCAGCTTATGAGTCATGTACTATTTCTGTGAAAGTAACATACAGTAGTGTTACAATAATACATAGTATATTACATGATACACATGTCTATCTATAGCGTTGATAGCTATTGTACTTTGTCTTTTTATTAATCAGCTGGAACCACAGAAAAAAAGTAACTGGCTTTAATTTGCTTTTATAACAAATTGAACTTTACTTTTTAATCATTGTCAACAAGTCATGGAGTATGTTATTGCACCTCTGACCTCTGACCCTTGATCCTCAGACCGTACCTGTAAGGTGTGGAACCTGGTGACAGGACAGGAGATCATGTCGCTTGGGGGCCATCCCAACAACGTGGTGTCAGTGAGGTACTGCTCCAGCCTAGTGTTCACCGTCTCCACCTCCTACATAAAAGTGTGGGACATCCGCGACTCGGCCAAGTGCATCCGCACGCTGACGTGAGTGACCCGTTCACGCCGCGGTCTCTGTCTCTGTCTCTGATATCACATACTCTTCCTGTTCAGCTTGTGTGTCTCCGCAGGTTTTATAAGCAGTTCTGTCAAAATTGTTCATTTTCTGTAAATGTGCATTAGAGGGAATGACACATTGTTTTGCAAGCAAAGTTGCAAGTTTGTAGTGTTTGATCACCTTTGTGTGTGTGTGTGTACTGCTGTGTTATAGATCCTCTGGTCAGGTGACTCCGGGAGACGCCTGCGCTGCCAGCACCAACCGGACTGTCACCATCCCGGCGGGAGAGAACCAGATCAACCAGATCGCCCTGAATCCGACGGGCAGCTTCCTGTACGCAGCGGCCGGGAATTCTGTCCGCATGTGGGACCTTAAGAGGTACAGGCCCCCAGAGCGTTCCGCAATACTTCACCATGGAAACGGCTCTCCCTACACTCAGACCAGTGACATCCCACTCTCAACATGTACCAGCACCTCAGATACAGACAGACACGGACACCTCACTCAGCATTCTCACATATCCACATATAGACACGTCCCTCACGGTTCAGCAAACATGAAGACATCTTATTGGTGTTTCACATGACCAGAACTCTCACAATGATCTCCCTGCTTTCTCTCTCACTTGTTTACCCTCACCCTTTCTCACCTCTATCATTCTCTCTCTCTCCCCCTCGTTCTCTTGGGCAGGTTTGTTTCCACGGGCAAGCTGACAGGGCACTTGGGCCCAGTCATGTGCCTGACGGTGGACCAGACCGGGAATGGTCAAGATCTGGTCATCACTGGATCCAAGGATCACTACATTAAGGTTGTGTGTGTGTGTGTGTGTGTGTGTGTGCGCACATGTGAGACTCTGTGAGACACCTTTAACCTTGGTGTTACAGAAGACTCACCTGTATCTGATTGCTGCCATGCTGAGACAGTGCAAGCTAAACATTGTCACATGCTTGTGTCTGTATGTGTGTCCTAGATTCACTGTGTTTGGTGAGATATGGGTGTGTTTTAGAGGGCTTTGTGACCAGATTTCACGTGCTGGGATGTCTTCCAGATGTTCGATGTAACAGAGGGGGCCCTGGGGAGCGTTAGCCCCACACACAACTTTGAGCCCCCCCACTATGATGGCATCGAGTCCCTGACCGTGCAGGGAGACGGACTCTTCAGCGGCTCCCGGGACAACGGCATCAAGAAATGGGACCTGTCCCGCAAAGACCTGCTGCAGGTGAGAGAGATGGGAGGGGCTTTAAAGACCTGCTGCAGGTGAGAGAGATGGGAGGGGCTATAAAGACCTGCTGCAGGTGAGAGAGATGGGAGGGGCTTTAGAGACCTGCTGCAGGTGAGAGAGATGGGAGGGGCTTTGAAGACCTGCTGCAGGTGAGAGAGATGGGAGGGGCTTTAGAGACCTGCTGCAGGTGAGAGAGATGGGAGGGGCTTTAAAGACCTGCTGCAGGTGAGAGAGATGGGAGGGGCTTTAGAGACCTGCTGCAGGTGAGAGAGATGGGAGGGGCTTTAAAGACCTGCTGCAGGTGAGAGAGATGGGAGGGGCTTTAAAGACCTGCTGCAGGTGAGAGAGATGGGAGGGGCTTTAAAGACCTGCTGCAGGTGAGAGAGATGGGATTGGCTTTAAAGACCTGCTGCAGGTGAGAGAGATGGGAGGGGCTTTAAAGACCTGCTGCAGGTGAGAGAGATGGGAGGGGCTTTAAAGACCTGCTGCAGGTGAGAGAGATGGGAGGGGCCTTAAAGACCTGCTGCAGGTGAGAGAGATGGGAGGGGCTTTAAAGACCTGCTGCAGGTGAGAGAGATGGGAGGGGCTTTAAAGACCTGCTATGAGACCTGTGATGCGTTTCTGTCCCGCAGCAAGTGCCGAATGCGCACCGTGATTGGGTGTGTGCGCTGGGCGTGGTGCCCGGCGTGCCCGCCCTGCTGAGCGGCTGCAGGGGGTGCTGAAGCTGTGGAACACAGACACCCTGTCAGCCCTTGGGGAGCTCCGGGGACACGAGAGCCCAATCAACGGCATCTCCACCAACAGCACCAACGTCTTCACTGCGTCAGAGTGAGTGTACACACCACAGACACACACACTCACACATATACACACTCTCACACACCACAGACTCACTCACACTCAGACACACCACAGACACACACACTCACACACATACACAGACACACACACACACTCACACACATACACAGACACACACACACACCACAGACTCACACACAC
This sequence comes from Albula goreensis, assembly GCA_022829145.1. Classification (NCBI taxonomy): domain Eukaryota; kingdom Metazoa; phylum Chordata; class Actinopteri; order Albuliformes; family Albulidae; genus Albula; species Albula goreensis. Next base: position 28,827,363 of record CM040757.1, read on the forward strand.
ACACTCACACACACACACATACTCACACACACCACAGACTCACACGCACACACACACCACAGACTCACACACACACACCACAGACTCACACACACTCACACACACACACTCACACATATACACAGTCACTCACACACACATACTCACACACGCTCACACACACACTCAAACACACCACAGACACAGACACACACACACACACACACACTCACACATACACACACACACACATACACACACACACACACACACACACACACACACTTATTTCTTTTCCTCCACTCTCATGAGGCTTTGAGTAATTCTGTAAGTCACCTTCTGATCAGATGCCCATTCAACTGTTTTGTTTTTGATTGACAGTGATCGTACAGTGAAGATATGGCGAGTGAGAGGGGCACTGGACGGTGTGTCGGACATTACAGAGACCACGGACGATGGCAGCTGTAACTGAGCGGAGCACACAGCCTGCCAGCACGATGACCTGTGACCTGGGGGCGGGGCTGAGGGCGGGGGTGCGGGAAGGAGGGGGTCCGACGGTGGAGCCCTGTGGCACTGTGCACTTTCAGAGGGGGGAGGGAGGGGAGCAGGGGCGGAGCCCTGGCTGGAACCAATCAGGGCCCATAGCTGAGGGGGGTCCTTTCTGTCTCATTACAAACACCGAACCTGACATAACGATAATGACCGCCTCCAAACTGAGGGCTCCGGCTCATGTCCTCTTTATACACGCCGTCAGCGGCTCCTTACCCTGCGTTTCTGCCATAAACATGGCTACAAAGGCTGGCGTCAGTTTTGGCAGCGGCCGCCCAACACGGTCTCGCTGGAGAGGTCCCTTAGACGCCCTTACGGACCTAATGAACCACACATGAAATGCTGTGCGGTCAGAGAGCAGGCCTCCGCGGATGGCGTGTGCGGGACCCGGGAGCTGGTCTCCAGGGTCGGACACGCTCATCGCGGAGTACTGCTCCTACAGCCACGCTCAGAGTGCTCCGTTTCATTTGCCCGTGGGTAACCATGGAGATGTGTCTTACGTGTGCACGAGTGGCTTCCCCTTAACTGAAACCACTATGCTCTTAAACTGTTCCCAGTCTGCTTTAGTGTCAGTCAGTACCTGAAAATAATCAGTGACCAAAAATGTGGAACTTTGGCTTTTTCATCAGGCTGCAAAACCCCCAGCGTTTTTCCCCCCGGTTTCAAGGCAAAAACCTTCACATGCAGAACTATAGCAGTATTGTTGTCGGTACTCTGTCAACGGTTTGTCTCACTGTGTGTATGTATTCCTCTACAAGATTCCTCCTTTTCACTGTTAGGGTGGAGATGTTTCCTCTGTTTTGTTCTGGACATGAAGCTGTTAAAACTTTCCTAGAGGCTCTGAGCTAATGTATCCGCTGCTATGTATCCTGCACACCTTTAACCTGTAGAGCTTGATCTCAGAGCCAGACATTTTGCGGCTGGCGTAGGTTTGCGCTGTAGATAAGCGTATTTGTAAAGAGAGGAGTCTTCCCGTGCCTGTAACGCTAATACTGTAGACACAGCACAGTAACACTAAGTACTGATGTCGGTCGAACACTTCCTCCCTGCGTAGGTTCATCCGTTCTGTGGTCTGATTTGTATTATGCTCAAAGCTTTATGTATATAAAAAGTCCTGTTTTTATTTTTTTTTTTTTTCCTCCTGATTTTTAGTTGCAGACCGATGCCTGACCTAGTAATTCTAATGTCAGATGCAGAGTGAAATAAATGCCATCTGTCAAAAGCAGTCGGGTCACTGGTGTCATTAAGTTGTGGGGAAATGGCAAAGGAAAACTGACATTTTAAAATGAAGCAGTGATGCTTGAGTGAACATGCATGATCAAAGACTGAAACTAATAGGGAACTGAAGAGTGTGCGCTTGCAGTTTAAACGGTAGAGTCATGTGGTGATGAACAGAATCTAAACCAAGAAAGTCTGAGCTGGACTGCGCCCTCTGCTGGACAAACTTCAAAGTTGTAAGTGGCTGTTGGGCTGCCTGACAGAGTGGACGGATCCGGTAAGTTAATGCAGGTCTCCCCCCTCACCATCAGCCTGTGCTGTTTCTTCATGTACAGTGTGACAATAGAGTTCTGTGTTTAAAAAACCTTTTTAGACATAATAAGAGATATCTGACTTTTAGAGGTACTGTATAAGAATGACTTATTGTATTATATACAAAGTGGAGATATGTTAAATATTTACGTAAATTATGTCTATTTGATAGTTTAAAAAATCAAATTATTATTAAGATGTAACATGAAGGGGGCAGAGAAAATCATGGAAACACAAAAAATACACAACAGTCTACCCAGAAATGTGCAATTGCAGAATTTAATACATTTACAAAGAATAACAAAAAAACTCCACATGCTTTTGAACACACAGCACATTTAACATCTCATCTCAACTGTAAATGTTCTGTGCTTGAATGACTGCAGATTTTGTTGGGTTTTGTGAATTTATGAAATAATGCTATCTCAGATTTCTGGAGGGGTAATTACGGTATACAAATGTTTGGGATAGTTCAGGATAGTTCAGTTCTTTCTTTTCAACTGCTGGATATGAGACCAATCTTAAAAACTGGAATCCTCCACTCCTTTGATTGAATACAGACATGGAAACCAGCTTTCTATAAAGGTTCAGCGATGTTTAAATCTGGTTCCTGGGAAGCCCATGGAAGGTGTCTGAATTCTGGGTTTCATGCAGCTGGGCGTGAATTAATTTAGCAGTGAGTATGGGGGTGTTAACATCTTGGAAAAACAAATATATGTACCAATATTTGCCCCATACATACCTAAAATGACTTGGTCTTCCATGACCATAATTCTACCGTACAGCATAACAATCTGACCCAATGAAACTCACAAGATGGCCGCCAATACCATAACAGATCCACCATCATGTTGAACGGAGAACAGGCTCTGTGGGTTAAAGGGCTCCTTTGGGTCTCTCCAAACATAAACCTGCACAGATGCAGGAAAACATCGTCTGTGGACTCGTTACATCATATTGCTCTTTCCACTGTGTGTGTGTGTGTGTGTGTGTGTGTGTAAACACACATTAAAACACTACTGTTCTGTGAAGCAGTTTCATCATTTTTGCCATTCATGTATATCACCACAAGATGGCAGTATTAAGGTATTTTCAGCAAAGGTTCCTGTTTCTCAGTTTAAGCCATGTTGAACAAGGGCAGGTTTTTAATGCCAGTGGTTCAAATGAGCCCAAACCTTAACCCAATTCAGTAGCAGTTCTCATTCTCAATTGATTGGTATCTCTCGGTAGTCACTGCAAATGAGATTTGAGTTCTCTGTGGATGTTCTTGGTGAAGTAAATGCAAGAACACTCATAAAATAAATGTAAATTATGTTCTGATGCACACAATGGAAAAACGAGAGATGAGTCTCGCTGCATATCTATTTGTAATGTACATTTTGTGTCCCTGTGGACATGGATCACAAGTGTGCAAATGCATTTGCTGAATATGTTTAATTGCAATGTAACTACATAGATATAGTTGACACCCTGTCACATTGCTTGGTAACTGGATTTTAGTTTAGCATAGAAGATTAGCATAGAAGAAAATATTTAATAATGCAAAATTTTTACCTAAGATTGGCTTTTCTATTCATTGGCCTTTCTAGGCCTTTCTTAAAAATGCACTGACAACAAGTTGGTAGAAAAACTGTTGCAGCTAGACATAGTACTGTGCAGTTAAACATTTTGGACTGCTTGTTACAAAACATGTAAATGAATTTTTAATAACCTAGCACGTTTAAAGATGTGTTTTCCTTTTCTTTTTTTCTGAAAATGGACTTTCTGAACCACGCTGGAACTCTCTGGGGTGTTTCAGTGAAGGGAGAGAACACCACTCACCACTTAGAGCTTCAGCAATTTGCGGTTCAAACGAGTTGAATCAGCAGACGCTGAAACACACTGTACTAATTGACAGTCAGACAGGATGGATTCATCCGGGACAGCGGGACTCACTGCAGCAAGACAAGCCCCAGAACTTTACATAAAATGACAAGAAAACAACCCTCTCCCTCTGCTGATTGGGCCTGTCTGGTCCTCGGGTTTCACACGTGTGATACGACTTGACAACGTTCACAGCCCAGACAGTGATTATTGAATCTTTTTTTGTTTATTTATTTTTTTTAATTTGGCTGAATGTGAATTTCTGGTTGTGGCCAATGTAAACATAATCCACTTAATGATATAATATGATACGTTGTACTGGAACATCCTCAGAACAGAAAAAAGACAACTTCCTTGTATCTAATACCAAACGTGTCCTCCTGGTGAGGGCTGGGGGTGTGAAAATACAGGGTCCTGATTTCTACTTTCAGAGAGAACCAGATTGAGGTCCAACTGGTTCAGCTGATTGGTTCATTACCCATAGACTGTGCACGAATCAGAACACATCTGTCACTTGCGAGCTGTGCACCTATTGATTATAACAGAAGGTATGAAGTTCACCACTCTTGCCAGAAGAACACTTTTTTGGTCTCACTCAGTCCTGATGCAATGACCGCCAAGAATAAAACACACAAAACCCGTGATGTTCACAGAGAATCACTTTTTCTCCTAGTCCTGAAGACAGGGATGAAAACCCAAAAACCCTTTTGAATCAATGTTCTCCTCTGTCTGTTTCATTTAGTCTCACGCTCTTGTCTGTGAAATGCATTTGTTTTACTCGTTTGGCTTGTCTTGATTTGGTTCCCTGCCTTTTCGCAACTTGGCCTTGCTTTCATCCTGGTCACACACAGAGAGGGGAGAAGAAAGTGTAAAAGCTTAATTACCGAGACAATCACGTGGTCTTCCCGCTAGCAGGTTCATATCGTGCACAAAGTAGAATAAAATAAAGTGGAACTCTGTGTGGACGGGCGTGAGTGAGTGCTAAATTTAGGTGTGTTTGTGGGCAGCGCTGCTGCCGCTGAAGGCTGAGAGCCATGCTGAGGAGCACGGAGAGGGGAGTGCAGGGCTGGAATGAACCCGCCTCCCTGCTTCTGTCAGACTCCAGAGCTCAGACAGCAGCCCGGGGGGGTGACAATCTCTTGTGTGGGCTCCTTCATCCGGAAGAGTAGGGGGCATTACTGAGGGCCTACCAGGCGGGTGAAATTTTTGCATGGGGGTTATTGTTTTGGGGAGGGTGGGGTGTGGGGAACTTAGACTTTTAAATCAGAAGCAATGGAGTGCATAGCAGCCACCAGAGAGACCCCAACTCTGGTCTCTTATATACCATCCTACAGTGACATTGCCACAGCAGTAAAGATCTCAGTTCCTCAAACTGTGGTAAGATTATTCTAGCATGTTCCAAAGGCCTCTTATTTTGGGTTGGCTATTACAGTTTTTGAAGTCAAGTTAGGTGCAATTAATTGAGCAACTGTAGCTGTGGTTTGATTGGTTAAACCCAGGGAGGATGCTGGGACACAAGGATGCTGTACGCCCAAACGGTTCCACCCACCGTCAGTATTCTGTGAGGTCCAGTCAGACCGCTACAGCTTTGATCCCTGCCAAGAGTCCTCTGATTGAATGAGACTCCATGCTGGGGCGCCATATGTACGTATCTGTGGACCGGCTCGTACAATGTCAACAGAAAATAGCTTCGCTGCTATATTTGGAGAGGTCTCCGGGGGAGAAATGCACAGAATAAAGACTGAGCTGGATCAGTGTCATAGCCTGTAGTAGCCATTCTTGTTTCCATCGAAACACAAAATAGCTTCAAATGAGAGACGCAATTTCCCACCATCCACTAACCTATGCACACACAAGAAAGGAGCGAAAATTAAAGCATTCATTTTGACTGAACTGTAATGCAGCAGAGAATGTCTGCTTTTTACACATATTCACAGATTGTCATGTATAATTTTAAGGTGTGCTTTAAAGCAGGGGATCTCTTTTATAATTCATATATATAGACTGTCCTGCACACCCAGCATTATTTATAATTTATGGCCTCCTGCTGAAAAAATCACTTTAACATCTTCTTTTCCTGGGCATACAATAAAGACAAATGGAAATTTTCAAAACATCAAATGATTGAAACTATTGAAAATTATTATTATTATTATTATTAATAATAATAATAATACAAATAATAATACATTTAATTGTACCACGCACGTTATATTTATGTTTGCTACCCTTATGTTTGTCACAAGGTCGTAAAATGACTGTTCTGCAAAGCTCATAACTGACAATAAAGACAATAACTCTTTACATTTACTATTATTCCATGCTATTCAACATTAATTAATATTATTCTTATAATCATCATCATCATCATCATCATCTTCACGGTACACAATCTGTCCCGGCACGCTCAGTGTTAAACATCTCAGCAGTCCTTATGTCTTCGCTCTCCAATGAATGTCTCCTTAAGAATTCTCCCTGTCTTGTCATTCCTTCGTCCAGGCGGTGCGCGGCGGTGACGCGAGGTTTTGTTGTGATGTGACATCACTTCTGTGCTCCTTCCAGCCCGGAGCTTTTCCTCTTCGTGCTCACATGCATTAGTACTTCAAGGCTGTGTAGTTTCTCAAACCGTCGTCGTCTTAGGGGATTGGACAAAAATATTTCTGCAATGAATAGCTTCCTGAATATGGCGTCCATAGGAGACTTCGACCCGCTGAACGCCAATATCCCTGCTACCAAAGTTGAAATCACAGTGTCGTGCAGGTAAGGAAAATGACTTTATTTGTCCTATTTTGGGATGCCACTGTTGCAAATTCCTCCGTACAAGAGAGTCCCAGCAACATTCCCGTTGTGTTTGTACTCTGCAGTGACCAAGTTGTCCGGAAAGTATTCCGAAACAGTTCCATTATTGTACCTCACTTGTGCTACGGTTCATGTTTTTATTAAGTGGTATTCACTGAAGTATAAATAAAAATGTTTGGGTCGAAAACTGGTTTGGTGTCATTGTGTTTTAGTGCCGCTTCATAGTGGTCACTTGTCCCGAGTGTGCCTAAGGACTGATCTGAGACCGTTATGGCTAACGTTTTCATGTATTTCACGTTGAAGCAGACCGTCTGGTTTTTAATTGGAATTGTGTTGATGTACGAACAGTTTTTGCAAATATATAGCCATTCATTACTGAGCATTATCCGAAACTTGACATCTTATCAAGCAGCCTTGCTGCATTTTCCCAGTGGCGCGTCATGTGTATGTTTTGTAAATGAATGCATAGTGAATTACATTAATAAGTGCGGCACAAGGCAGAGACTGTAGAAGTAATTTTCAGATGGCTTTAGATGTTACTAGTGATTGAATTTTTCTATAGTTTGCCTTACTAACTGCTTGGATTTCAACTTGACAAGGGAATTGAAGAAAGTTCATTTATTAAATTCATTTTGCTCTGCTTCATAAATTGAATCTGTCTTGTTGTTTATTCTGTGACTTTGGGGAATCTTTAGTAGCGATGTTTCAGATATAGTCTGACTGGCTTCATGAGGACTGACTCTTAATTTGAATGCATTTTCCCTCGGTGACGGAGCCGGGGAGCCCGTGTAATTGGGTGCTTTATGTATTCTGACAGTGCAGTGGGATAAACGCGAGGGCTGGAGCGCTTCATGCGTGCTGTAACCCCGTCTCCCTTGAGAGATGTGTCTCCCGGTGCTGGGCGGCTCGCGAGCCGGCAGCTGTCTCGGGGTTGCGTAACCACCCTCGCGGACCCTCTCCGCGCTGCTGCAACCAGCGCGAGGTGATGCTCCACCGGTTGGCTGGTCACAAAGAGAACATTAAATATGTCTCCTGTTGAATCAATTTGAAAGGGTAGCCTATTTTGCCAAATACTACTCGGAGTCCTACAATAAACTTTGTAAACAAGGCCAGATACTGTATAGTACACTGAAATTCCTGAGTACATGCTGGGACCCTGTTTTCTCAGAGGATGAGATCTCCATTGATACTTACAGTGTATCCATCCTTCATATTTAAGGATCCTTAATATTTAAGTTTATGTTGAGGAGAAGGTAGTGTAGAAAATGAAAATAGCATTGTGATACCTGATCCTTCATACTTTGAGGCTCCTTATGAAGGTTGTGGCACGAGTCATGCTGTGCACGTTGTCATGTTCTACTCTACCGTAGTACCGTATGGAGGCACACAGGAGAGACACCATACCTGTGAAAGCAATGAGGGGCCTACCTGTGACAGATGAGGATTGTCATGGTTACTGCCATAAGAATTGTGTCCCAGGGGAGTGAGGGTCCCCATGGTAACACCCTGGAAATGATCAGAGTGAGAGGGGTGAAGGGTATTTTTACACTCAGGTGTGTCTTACAAAGGGACACAAAATCATTACAAATTCAGGTTGGGTTTTAGATTTTGATGAAGATGTATTTGCAGCTCTGTGTATGAACACAAGTGTTCTGTCTTTATTGACTTTGTTAAGGATGGGGAGAGCTTCAAACCACGAACATGGACCGGCTGTAATATTTAAATGTATTAATGGGTGTTGTGACAATTATATATGAGAGCGTGTCACACGGTTGGCAGGTTTTGCATGGCTGGGAAGCGTAGTCATCTGTGTGGACGAAACAGATAGATGAGGCTGTGCACTGCCCTGCTGTAAGTGACAGGAAGCACACTCTAAAACGAGTATCTCCCTGTGACTCCTCACTGCCTCCATCCCACAGTCGGGCTAATTTAGTATGAATGGCCAAAGCTGCCATTTTGGCCCTGGGGCGCCGTACATCTTTGCTGCCCAGTCTGCACACAGCATTAGTGTGGTATATGAGTACAAATTCAGCACGGCGTAAACCCTTAAAATTCTGTACTAGTCCAACAAGCAAGCACGTCACGGAGTGCCTTCCACATCAGCTGCCGGCACGCAAATCGGCAATGCCACTGTCCACATGTAGCAGGAACATGCACCTACTGTTCCGTTCACTGTTAGCGACTGATCCTCATCTGTAGAGCTGTGTTCTCTTGCCTGGGCTTGCTGCTTGCGGAACGCTGTAGTGTCGGTTTGCTAAATGCTCGTGGACTGACAGCTGCGCCCGTGGCAGGCCACTGTGTGCTTCTTAGCTGGGAGGGGTGCGCCGACCTCCTTATAGTCGCAGTCGCATCTTATCCACAGTTTGTGTCATCGTTACTCAGATGAAGCTGTTGCTGCGTTGGGGAAACTGGTGTATATGATAATACTTTGATTTGTAGCTGCAAGATCAGGAGAGAGGTTCACGTTTATTGGGGGTGTAGATTCCATTTAAAATTTGCCATTTAAAATATATTGTTTTTATTTACTTGCATGACATTTTGTGTGTGGGGAATCTGAGCATAGCATTTCACCTTAATGTACCTGGTCTTTGTTTTTTTAATAATATCAGCAAAGTAGCAGATTGACTAGGCTATTCCAAATTTGTTGTTAAAATTATGCCAGAGGAATTGTTGGATACCTTGTCCTGTGCTTATGGCATACCTGTTGTACAGCTGTGTTTAGCTACGTTTCACCTGACAGCATTCAAGAACAGGTGAAATCAGGAACAGCCTGACAGTTTCAAAATAGTTACCTTAATCATGGTCCCAGTTGCCTTCATTATTGTATTGACCTTATATTGTAGCTGAAACGTAAATCAGGTTTTGATTTGCAGATTCACTTCCAAGCTTGACACTAACTTTATTTAATTAAATGTCGGGTTAACCAGTGTAAATGAATTATTATTAGCAAGTGTTTAGTCGGTAGCAGTACTTAGTCTGATTTCATCGATCTGCTCCTGCTTAATTATTTAAATGATAGGGAGGAACTCTACTACAACAGAAGGTTTTGTTTTCAACAAGCTGGCGACTGTCAAGTGAATAGGAGGAAATCAGAGCTATAAGCACCAACAGATGCTGATAATTACAATTTTTATTACAATTAAGTAATTTTATTTGTAGTTTAGTACTAATTTGGAAATGGGACTGATATTGAATTAATTTAATAATTCTCTTGATGAAACAAAAAGTCAGTGTGGCTGGTCGGCGGGTGCTTGATTTATAAGGCAAAAAAACAGCAAGATGGCCTGCAAACTATGGTTCACTAATGTGTGTGTCCAAGTGTCATATCATGACAGAGTGATCAGAGCTATCTACCCTGATCACTGTGTTCACATGGCATATTTATCGTCAGTGGTAGTAGGATATTTGAAATGCTCTTCTATTTTTATTCTGGCCACATATTGCTCTGGAAATAGTCAAATGATGACAGCGGTTGTGAAGAAAATTGTGCAAATATTTTACGGATACTCGGCTTACACCTAATCTGCACTGTACCTCTTCTGTTTTTGCTCAGCAGTTACACCCGTGTGATTACTGCGCTGCTCTATTGCCATTGTGCTGCTGCTCTGCTGTGTTCAAAATCTCTCCTTTCAGAAGAAAATTACTCAATTTCTGAATCTGGACCTGAAAATGGAAGTGGAGAGTGCAGGTCATGTGACATCCTAGGTGTGTGTTTGTGTGGTTGCTGGAGGCTTGTCGTGTGTTGTTTTCACCCAAGCCCTTCCACAGTGGTCATTATGGTGGACTTGGATGATGTGACTCTCGGGTTCCTTGACCAATCAGAAGCTTGGTAAGCAGTGAGCTGCATCAGTCCGCTCCAGAATACTCAAAACATCAACTGTTTCCTCAACCGAAAATGCAGACAGCGTGGTCATTTGGTCTAACGGTGGCAAAGCGTTAACGCTTCATCCCAACGCATGCGTTGAATGAATCCTGATTCTGCTGACTGGCGTCTGTGACAGCCAAGTTATTAAAAACACTTTAATATGATTGATTCAGGCCCTCGGCTGTCATCCCTAATCAATAACCAAGGTACCCTGGCAGAGAGATGAGGCACCGCTGCTGGAACTTACCACTGCAGCATCTCCCTGCCCTGTACAACGCCCCCAGCCCCCCCAGGCCTGAACTCAGCCAAACTCAACCCCCCCACAGCAGCCGTTCACTCAGCTTTGGGATGAGAGACTGAACACGGTTCACGTGGTGACGCTCTCGCCTCTATTCACACTGCTGCCGCACCTACATTCGCTCACTGCCTTTGACGTTGGAGGGTGACACAGCCAGCGTACCCTCAGTTTGTGCCACCACAGTCGCCCAGCGGGACCAGAGTGGACGCTGTAGCAATGAGACCAACAAACTTAGCCGGCCTACCCCCATCATCCCCATTGGGGCTGGGCCAGGTGTGCCTCGTCTGATGCAGACCTCGGCAGTGGCGAGACCGTGATACAAACCCCTGACAAATGTCTTACTCGTGTGTTGATGTCATAAATCCCAGTTACAGATTATTGTGCCATAAACTGAGCTGCCATTGCAAGTATGACGCCACCTGTCCCTACCTCAGACTATGACGCCACCTGTCCCTACCTCAGACCTCGGAACTGAAGAGGAAAATAAAATTTGATGGCACACATTTCATTGATGGCAGAGTTTGAATCAGAAATGGATGAGATTGTGAAAAAACCCCGCTCATGATTTTCTGCTGTGGGAATAGGCAGGCTGAAATACTTCAGATCACAGCTTATTGAGTCACCATTCGGTAAAATCCAGTGGCCAGACACAAGGTGTTTCTCCTACGTGGTCATGAATAATTCACTGGACAGTTTTGGGTGGAGGTATTAAAGATTTATTTATTTGTTTTCTCACTTTGTGTTTTTCAAGCTGGAGCTAAAAAATTCATCACAATGTATTAGCTTTTCACTCTCACTTGTCCTTGTGAACAAAATTTTAGGGTCGTGGAGTCTGGAATGTTTACTGAAGAAGAAATGGAATCAGTTTACCCGGTAACAAAAAAAAAAAACATCAAGAACCGCCTGCCAGTTAACCCTTTCAGGAAAACCCTTAACCACAGACAGAGGGGAAGAGCAGAGAATGCCATTACCAATGATATAAAATGTCTTATACAGTTTGCTATTCAATGCATTGGAGAGAACTCCCCCACTACATGTTGTGAGTGGATGGGAATCACCCGATTTGGAATTTGACTTGACGCAACATGTGCTCATATAGGCAATCAGGTCTCTGGAGAAGCACGCTGCCTGTTTCTGTACCATGTAGATGACAGTGCTAGACATAAGTGAAGGCATCAGTAGGGTTCCAAGATTCATGTCAATACGCTCAAGAGATGTGAAGGTGTGGAGGTCAAAGATATAGCACCCATGTTAGTGTCCGAGGCAGGGGACGATGCTGAACCCCTGGAGACAGACCCAGGGCTGGAACAAAATAAAGGCTTCTTATCTTAGCTGAGATGTTCTAGACCTGTGCTTGGTGGGGGAGTGACATCTCTGAGATTGACTGGTTGGTGTAGAGGAATGCAATTCCAGACCTACAAGCAGACCTTATCCAGCCAGGAGGGAACAGCCCCTTTCATTTCATGCGACATGACTGCCGCATCACTGGCCCAGGCACTTTCTGATGCCCTGCTCTCAATCGACATCAAGTGGCCTGAGCCTATGGGCAGCATGACTAGGACCTGGGAGGTCGTGGTTCAAGATCTGTGCAGCTATTGGACCTCTGAACCAGGGGAGTTGGGATATGGATAAAAGCATCCGCGAAACAACTGTAATGTAATGTAAAACCTGAAAGTGAATTTGCTGACCTCTTTCACATGTGTCCTGTACACTTGTAGAGATAATTACCAAGCATTTCCTCTCTCGTGGAGGCTAGCTCTGACAAATCCTCCCAATTCTTTCACTAAAAAAAAAATAAATGTGAGAAATCTGTCTGCATGAATTTCATCTTCGTTACAGTGCATGCTAATTAGTCTTGTAATGACTCAATGGACTGTTTGTTTGTTGTCTTTTCAGTTTTTACAAAAAAAAAAAAATGTCCTTCAGCTATCACAAGTTGGGATTTTTTTAGGTATGACATCACTCTGAGAGCCTGCTGACACGGGCTCCGGAACAAGCAGCCAATGGTATTGCACAAACACCCTCGTCTTCATAAATGGCGATGCGAATGCAAATATCAAACCGCGTACGGGTGGCTGGTCAGCTTGACCCCTCCTGTTGACCGACTCAGACCACACGGGACAGTGGCAGACGAGGCAGAAACCGTTGTTCAGATGAGCGAAAATTGGTGAATGCAGGACTGCATGGAAAATCGGACTCCCCCTCTCCGTCTCCCTGTCTGAGACTCTTATGTCACTGCCGAGAAGGAGATTTAAGGTAGTTGCGATGCAGGGATGGAGAGTGAAATGGGGATGAGTGGGGGTGTTTTGGCCGTGTGAAATGGTGCTATGTGCAGTGTGTTGCTTTATAAAGGGTGCATGGGTTATTTCCCCCTGCTGTAGAGGGGCCATTAAGCCAGCGCTCTCCAGCACCGATGCACCCCACTTCCAGGGTCCCTAAAGCACAGGCAGTCTGAGGCGCAAATCGGAAACAGACACACGTATGAACCACGATAACAACGATAATCATCTCAGCACCGAACGCCGCTGTGATTTATGGGCATTGGGGGTGGAGCTCGGTCCGCTTTCAGGTTAGCTCCATTCTATCTGCAAAAATAGCCAAAATGGATTGCACGTAATGGCAACAAAGAGTTTATCTTTGGTAGCCATTAGGGGAGGGAAGGGAAGGTTTTATGCGTTTTCCCCGCTAATGTGTGAGGTTTTTTTTGTCCTCTCTGGTGTAAAGCTCTTATATGGCACCTATATATATAAATATCAGTAATATGCTCTATCAGGATGCTGTGTTGTGTCAGATAGAGCATCGTTTATTATGCTGAACCAGCAGTATTGAGCCCCAGTCCTGGAGAGTCGGAGGGTCTATCGCTTTTCCGTGGTTTTAGTCGAATCGCTAGCCAGTGTGAGCCAATGAAATGTGACTTTTTAGTCAATCAGTGATTTAAATGAAACATTGATGAAACACTCTAACAGCCCAGCAAACTGATCTTTATTCTGAGACCCCTGGTGGGCTTCTGTTTCACAGCTCTGCTCCTCTTCTCACAATGAGAGGGTTGAGGTCAATTCCATCTGTTTGGCCAATTTAAAATGAATGTATAATGACAGGAAAATCATCATGGAACACAGAGGGCATGTTTAATTCATGAGGTGCATCTCAGTTAATTTCCTGAATCGACTGGATCGGGCCCAACCTTGAAGAGGAACCCATCTGTCAGAAACTCACCATGTTTGCATGAAATGCTTTTCCGTTTGTGTGGAGGAAATATCAAATAAAAATGTGTTAATTGGTAATGAGAGAAGTGTGTCGTTGGTCTGCCATACTGTGTCCTTCCTTGTAAAGGGACAGATCCACAGGGGTGATATGGAAGGGTTCATACTCTGCTGCTCCTCTGAGGGATGCTGGGATTTGTAGTTTCACCTGTCCATGCAGAGAGCTTGTAGTACCAGTGTACTGCAGCACCAGTCAGTCGTGACCATCCTGCTTACTGTGGCAGTTGTTTATGAAGGGTGATGAATGAACCATCACCCAGGTGTCTGTTTTGCCTCATTTACCCCGCAATGGAGGCAGGGATGGGGGTGTGGGGGTGGGTGTGGTTGATGCTGCCCCAGCTGTGTCTCAGTGTCTCCCGGGGCAACACACCGATACACTGTTACTGACTCTGCTTGAATACAGCGTTGTGCAGTGGCATTGAAACAGAAGATTCATTCAGGGAAACTTAAAGGGCAGGTCAGACTGCGTGGCAGAAGCTAACCCGCTTTCAGCTGGGCTCTGGGCTCTGGGCTCTGGCCTGCCTGCCACTGCTGTTTGAGCAGGGGTTGGACTGTGTGGGCGTTCCTGTGTGCTTTGGGAGGGACCCCATGTTGACTAATGTCTGGTTTGCCAGTTTTACAAGGACTTTTTTGTCACTTGCAGGGAACAGGGTGGTCCCCAGAATAAGGAGCACTTGTCTGAAATCGGAGGTATTTTTCTTGTTAGTATGTGTTTGGGTGGAAAAGCCAAGATTCTGAATTTTGGCTGACTGTAGTTTTTTCCACTTCACTTTCCGAACGCTCACTCATGGGAGTTTAAGACACATTTAGCAATGTTTGGCCTTTTTGTTGACGAAGCAGTAAATGAAGCTCTTTATAAAATGGGCATGTGTAGATGTCATGCTGTCATGCATGAGTGCTGTTTTAAATTACAGGAGAGTTTATTAATGATTGTTTTTGATGCTGAGTGTCATGATTCTCTCCTGTCCTGGTTTTCCCTGGGCAAAATGCATCCTGAACTCTCTCCATTTGGACGGTATGATTCTGAATATGGTTTGGCTAAGGTCAGGGTTAGGGTCAGGGTCAGGGCTCTGGAGTGTGTTGTGATTGAGACTTGCCTGTACATTGGGTGTGTGAACACCTTCACTCTGATGGTGAGGACCAGGGTTGGTGTCATTTGGTGTTTCAGACCCCCTGCTGTAAATCATGGGGGGGGGAAATGTGTTTCCTCAGTACTGTATATAGCTGACCTTTAGGCCCACAGGAATTGTACATAAAGAGTCTGGACTTTCTGAACTGGGACACCTACCTGCTGGGCGGCAGATCGATACACTTGAGCAGAAATCACAAAGACACACTCAGTGGAAAGGGGGAGTAGGAGAAAGAGGAACGTCAATCCAGACAAAAAAATCATTTCCGTCAGATCGGCATGCAGAGAGGTCTGAAAGGCAGAGCATGACATCACAGCGGTCACCTGCTGCTTTCACCTGTGCCAAAGGTCGGGTAACCCTTGACAACGCCCCATGTTTTGTGCCGTGTTGTGATGGTTTGGGCTTTTCAGAAAGCTGCAACTCTTGATAAGAGCAAAGCTCTCAGACTGGGGGTTCCATCATGCGTCAAGACCACAACCAAGGGTTCTGTCTTAGCGCTGCGGCCTTTTATATTTAGTGTTTCAGCAAAATACAGCCTTAATTATCACCATATAACTCAACCTGCAGGGTTCTACAAGGTGGGCTAGCAGGTGGCTTTGTTACGTTTCCTTTCCATCTTAAGATGGGGGCTATACAAATCTTAGTGTCACTGAGGGGAGCCAAGAGTGGCTACGCTGAAGGCAGCTTGCGCAAAGCCTGAGTAATGACAGCGTTTGTAATGGGTAATGAGTAAATTTACTCATAAGTGTCACTTTAGTAGGAACGGCTTCAGTATGGGATTTTCTAAGAGTAGGTATGGACGTATTAAGCAGAATTTACTCATGATTGTTTGAGTAGAAATGGAAGGACTACCCTAGCACTGAGAGGTTTAGTAAGCCTGACTTTACTAAGGACAGTTTCAGTGAGGTTACTTTTAGTTTTAGTAATAACAGTTTTTGCCTCTGCAAGAATGGTTTTATAAATAACATTTTGAAAGCATGAAAATGAAAAAAATGTTATGTGTATCTAGGATAAGTGAACATTAAAAGCTACTGACCTCAAAATTGTAAGCACTGGTTCAGGATAGCTTTGTATTTTGTTGCGCTGTCTAGCTGGTACCTGGTTATCAAACTTATTCATGATATTTTTCTTTCTTCATGATTTTTTTCTGAACATCCTACAAATGGATACCTCACAATCTGACGATAAACTGACGATGGTTATACCATGACCCAGACATATCGGAAAAAGCTGGCAGAGTTTGGTGCCATGAAAGGGGCACCGCTGGGCCGGGGCAGGGGGGCACTGCAGGGTAATAGTGCATATGGCCCTCTCTCTTATGCTTGGATGTGCTGCTGTACCGAAGCCATGCGGGGGGCAACCTTCTCTTAATGAAACCCCACGCAGTTAGAGGACAGCAGAGCCTTTTTACTGCATGAATATATCAATAATTACAGTCAGACTGCCGAGCGGATGCCTGGACATCTGCGGCTCTCTCAGTAAAGAGCTTTATCCCAGACTGCCTGACTGCGCTGGACACTCAGTCTGATCTGGGGATCGATTTCCTCCTTTAACCCTCACTGGGCTCAATGGCTTGTGCAGTCCTGAAATTAACTTAGCCCTCTGTCATTACTGTTGTTCTTTATCCATGTCGCTCCGGCCGGTCAGGGAATAGATCATTTGTCATTAGCCCTTATCATCACAGTGATTGGTGTAACCCTGAAATGTACTTATTCCTTTGTCATTAATATTGTTCTGAAGGGAAAAAAGCATTTATAAACATTATGTTTGCCATTACAATATTTTATGCACAGTAGTATTGATCGCTGAATTTATTTTGTGTTATTTTGGTCTGAAAGCTTTATTTCAGGCAGTCTATTTTTTGCAGGGATCAGACGGCTGTTTCCTGTGTTGCCATGTGGGAGTGTTGTAGCAGAGGATGTTGTAATCAGGTCACTGTGAGATGAAATGCACAGCTAAGGATGTGACTGACAGACACACAGGATGATTAATCTGCAGGTCGGTTTAATGAGTGCATATTTACAGGATGTGAGGAGAGGGAGGTGGTCTGCTGAGGAGATGCTGGCTGACAGACTGCTGCACAGGCAAATGTCCTTCTGATCATCCTGCTACCAATGTGTGTGTGTGTGTGTGTGTGTGTGTGTGTGAGTATGTGTGTGTGTTTGTGTGTGAGTATGTGTGTGTGTTTGTGTGTGCCTGTTTGTGTGTTTACATGTGCATGTGTTTCCACACCAGTGCCTGCACTCATTTCACGTGTTTCATTGTCAGCTTCTCCTGCCTGTAAGACGCACCACAGACACGAAAAGACCAGTGCGTGTGTGTGCCTGTGTCACAGGCCTCACTGGCCAGACGGGTTATCTACGTGTGTGTGTGTGTGTGTGTGTGTGAGTATGTGTGTGTGTGTGTGTGTGTGTGTGGTGTATCCGAGGTGTATCCATGGCAGGGGTATCCATGGTGTATCTATGGTGTATCCGAGTGTATCCATGGATGTATCTATGGTGTATCCGAGGTGTATCCATGGCGTATCCATGGCCGTTAGCGTTAGCGTTCTGAAGGGCATACCCACAGTGGTGGAGTCCCCTCTCCCGCCTCTCGCTCAGCCCTCAGGGTCCTCTCCGGAGAGGCTCAGACCACGTTTGACTGGCATTTAGAGGATGGCAGAGAAATTGCATCTGTCTCAGAGAGCATGAATAATGATATTAACCTTTATTATAATAACATATTTTATGTCACACTGAGATTTAAAGCCGTAACATGTGACCGTAGGTGAGTGAACAAGACAAGGCATGCAGGACATAAAATCTCGAAGAACAGAAAATCTGCAGAACAGAAAATCTGAAAAGTAAAACAGACATAAAGACCAGACAAGGCAGTCATATATAAAGTTTAAATCTTCAGGGGACAAACATTTTTTCATACTCTGAGCAGGTGACCCCACGCAGTGATATCTGAGTATGAAATGACATACTTGGTATATCACAGGAATACTTGGTAATGGAAATCAGATTATTATTTTTTGCAGCGTATGTGCCTGTTTTTAGGGTGTATGTATGTGTGCAGCACTGAGTGAGAGACGCTGCTGTAGGCCTGTCTGTCAGGATTACACTGCGCTTGTGAGACAGGTGTCAGCAGGGCTGGACAGTGCAATGCT